>OY735225.1:29097993-29530493 GCA_963457665.1 Thysanoteuthis rhombus
AAACATCTGAGATGTATCAGACATTATGTTAATAAAAATAGGTACTGCACTTTGATCTTAGCCAAAAGACTGAGAAGTCATGGTCTACCAGGACAGCTGATAAGACCCAGCTGACCGCACACAATAGTGGCACTGAATTATATATTTATAAAACGCTGACAGACAAGGTTCTGAGAACCAATATAGGTAAAAAAAAAAAAAAAAAAGATATTTAAAAAAATTCCTCGATTCCATAAGATTCATATCATCAAACACACATGCACACACTTGAAATAACAAAAAACAAACAAACAAAAACTATGTATATTTTTGTTCAAAATCCATTTCTCCATCTCCAAAGATAATGAAACTAATCAACAATTTTTTTAATCAAGACATGGCTAAAATTCCTTAGAATAAGGTGTTCTAAAAATAATATTAATCAAGTTTATCGAAAAAAAGTATTGGCCTGAATTATCAATTTTCGAATGTGTACTTCATAAGATCTGCTTGGATAGTGTAATGGTTAGCACAGCTGCATCACATACAGAAGTTCCTGGGTTAGATTTCTGGTATGAGTAAAGACAAATTTCCCTGTATACTCAGCAGCTAATTGAGTACATTCTAAGCTGTGTGATTAGCTTGTATGCAGCCAAGGTCTCAACCAGATTTGAGTCCTCCAAGGATCACGAAGCAGATGCATGCAACAGGAAGTGGGACTTCATCACTGGCTGCCACACTCCATTGGGAATTGTTTTTCAAGAGACTGGGTGCTTCACCTTTACCTACTTTATATGGTCAAAAAAAATAGGCTGATGTAAGGTGTGCCAGTCAAGATCACCATAAATACAGCAAGCAAGAGTCTTTTTTCAAAATTTCTTCTCATCTGATTGATTAGCAAGAGTCTTGAATTTTACTAGTAATTCATGGCGTACTGACTTGCGGAAGATTACATTGTATGTTACTTCTCTTTCAATTAGTATACTGGTGTTGGCAAAAAAGTATGACCTGTAGTCTTGTGGAAGTTAAACATATATACAGATCTCATCTCAAATACCAAACCATAAAATGAATGGAAGACGTACTAATGATTTCATAAAAGAATAATAATACATTCTGCAAGTGAGCTAAAAAGAGATACATGCATCGAACTGCCAGATCACTGCAAAGAACTTGGAGATCATTCTCAGAATGGAAGTATAGGTTCGTAATACGCAGACATCATAGAAAGTAACAAACATGGACTTGTAATTCGAATCATCAAGTTATCAATTTTTCAAGTTTAAAAATGAAAAAGATACATTATTTCTGCTCTTAATTTGAATGAAGAATTTCCCACCATCTGAAAGTAGAGCATTCCAATAACAACTTTTTGTAAGTCGAAATGAATTAAAGTTAGAAAGCATTAATTTATATTCAAAATCTTGAGTGTTCCCAGACTCCCAAAATGGTGATGATGATGTTAGACAGGATCATTAAGAGGTTGGGTTGGTAGGAGATACAGGAAATTGGGGTATAGGAGTGAGAGAGAGAAAGAGGAAGATGGTGCATGCTACCTCTATAAAAGCTTGCGGAATGCTGTTTACTTTTTGCCTTTTTTCGTAAAAGCAAAAAAGTGGCGTGAAGTGAACCTTTTGAAAAGCGAGGGATACCTGTACATGTGTCGGCAGTTATATAGTATTGTTTTCAATGATGGAATAAAACTACAGATTTGAAAAAGATATTCAAAAAGTATATTAAAGTTTTTTTCACATTCATATGTTAACATTTGAGTATTGACCCTAAAGATAAGTTAACGCGCATGCTAAATAAAGTCATCCGAGGGTTGGTTATTCAAGGTCAAGAATCAAGTGAATGCTAAAAGCAAACACGTCTGAGAGAGAAGAAGAAATTAGGAAGGTGGTACTCAGGGACGTAGCCGAGTTTTGAAGTTAGAGGAGCAAGCTCATAGAAAAGGAAAAATGCGCCAGGATACGTACCAGATAATTTTGAATTCATTCTACATTCTCATTTTGTATTCAACATTAAAACACAATAAATTAAAAAAAAGGTTTTAAAGCAAGTATATAAATCTATACTTTATTCAAAAATTAAAATATAACAAAAATGTGTTATTTGATAATTTTATATTTTATATGTACAATGAAAACAAAATTAAGCAATGTAAAAAATGCATGGAGCATTGTTCAAATTGAATGAAGTAACAAATCCAGAAATTTCTTTCAAGGCCATGCAATAAAGTAAGGGGAAAAAAAAAAAAAAAAAAAATGGAAAAGAGATTCAACTTCTATTGCACAAGGGAACTAAAGAGTTGAAAAAAATTGGGAAAAAGGCGCCACTCTTGAAGAATGTGCCAGAGGGAGTAATCACTTCACTGCCCTCCCTCTAGCCATGCCACTGGAGGTATTAGTTTGGTGAACGAATTACTATATACAATTGGGTCTGATGATGGACATCATTTCAAAGTATTCCTTGACAGAGAATTTAAAATGATTGTAATGATAATGGATAATGTTATCAAATAGTTATTTTTATCAAAATCAGATTATCCAAACACTTTATTAAAATGAATAAAAAAATTCAACGATTGAACAATGGATTTCATAATTTGTTCTCATTAATTCATAAAAAGTCATTTATAACAATGAATTCAATAACATAATGATTTTCTAAAAATGAATGTAAATTGTTCCAATTTTCATATCCTTTGTTTAATGTTATCAGCCAGTTATTGTGATCTAGAAACCATTATCCTGAAGTTTGAATACAGAAACGTACTTTTCAGAAAAGCAGATTTCAATGAAAAGTAAGAATTCTTGACATCCTGGAAAAGTGCACAGAAATATATTTATATATTTATTCAATTATTTTATTCTTGTCCTTCCACACTAATCTAATAAAATGTGCATCGCAGCTAATTAAGTTCATATTTAATAATTTGAAAAAAATCAAAATCAAAACATTACTATTTTCAGAGATATTTCGTAAATAAAACAGTACCAATATTTTCATTTAATTTCATTAGATAATAGATCACAATAAAATATTTTATTTTCATATTATGATTACCATCTTGGAATGGTCATCACGGATGAAAACTCAAGAACTACAATATTAGATTGAGGGTAAATTAGTTTATTAGTTTCAAAGATTAAGCTCTGGATTCTACACAATTTACATTGTTGGTATTTATGAAAACTGCAAATTGAAAAAGACTTTAGTATTTCAATCATGCATAAATCAAATGAAAACTTTCCTTGTATGTTGAAAAAAAAAATAGCTGAGAGTAGGGAGAATTTTTCATGTTTGTCTCAAACATTTAGATTGAGAAGAGAGTTCAATCATTCGTTAGCAGATCAGTGTCTCATACAGTTAGATTAAGAGGGTTCAACAGATTATTACATTGTCTTATAGTTAGATTAAGGAGAAGAGGGTTCAAGGGTTCAGTCATTTGTTAGCAGATCATTATATAGTCTTATACAGTTAGATTAAGAAAAAGAGGGTCCAATCATTTGTTAGCATATCATTGGATTGTCTCATACAGTTAGATTAAGAAGAGGATTCAAAGGTTCAATAATTTGTTAGCAGATCAAAATTAGGCAGAGAGTGAAAAGTAAGTTTATATTTCTTTGTGACAGTGTTATTGTCATTCATGAAACTTACGTCCCTTTACCGCAAACTTCTTGAAACTCTTTTGGTACTGAAGTCCTGTGTCAGGAGTAAAAACCAATAAATCATAAAGCAGGACTACAAATTATAAGTTAATTGCTGAAGATCCCAATTGTTAATAAAATGAGTTTGGTTGTTACACATGAAATGCTATTTTTTTTTTAGTTCATACAAAATAATGCTAAAAATGAGAGATCTGAAGATATGGATGCATATTATAGACCAAGCAAAACCTCAAGAATGTTTTTAATGATGATGAATTATTGACAGCAGTAGCTAAAGATCCACAAACAATGGTTTGAGCACTTTCTAGAGATTTTAGGACTTTGTGTTTACTCAATACAATAGGAAAGGTTAAAAAGTCAGTAAAATGGATCCCACATGAACTATGAAATGCTTCATGCCAGGGAAAAATGCCACATCTATCAGCTGACATTGTCCAAGATTAGACAATTGGAATATGAAGTCTTGCAGCATCCTTCATATTCACCTGACTTTCCTCCAACAGATTATCATCATTTTAAACATTTTGAACTTCATATCTATCATAAAATGTTCCATAATAGGGACACAATAATTTATGCTTGTACTAAACTTGTGACCACTAAAAAGAATTTTATTGAGACGGCATATTATCATTGGGGATGATAAAAAAGAGTTTATTGCTTCAAATTGGTCATATTTTGATTAAATATTTACCAATTTTGTTACTTAGATCATCCTTCATCTTACTATTAAAAAAAAACAACAACATTCCATACGTAACAACCGCATAAAAAGCTGTAAGACAGTAATGTCCGATTTTATGTTCATAAAATAGTTCTCCTAGCAGAAATTTCTCTTTCACTTTTAGATGCTTTCAAACCATCAGCCCTTTAATCTATCTGGAAATTTGTTGGTTAAAAATAATAAATAAAACTAAAATACAAATAAACAAAACGAATTATACATATGTGAAAAGAAAATTGAAAACATACAATAACTAGAAAATAAAGAAACAGCAACAATTGGATTTTATTTTTCATAATACAGTAAATTGCATCAAATAATGAAGTACATTTAATATAAAAATATTTGAAACATGATTGGAAGACTATTCTTTCTGCTATAAAGATATTTGAATTAGAAGTTAAAGATTCAGTTTAGTCTTGTTGTGCATTTTTGTAGGAGAATGTAATTTTTTTAATGTATTCAATATGTTCTAAATAAATATGACTTTCATTTCTTCAGGAAATTTTTCATTTTGGTGAAACAGAGTTCACTATTGGGAAGCATGGAATTCTGTATGGAAGCAGCAAAAACAGGTTTTGGATCTTCTCAGTAGAAGAGTTTAGTTTGAGAAAAATCAAGTTTTAAATTTATGCCCAAATATGTTCATTTAAAGATATGAATTAAATATTTAAAAAAAAAACAAAATAAAAAACAAACCGTACCCTAAATCTTGATTGAGAATATACTAGAAAAATGACTACCTTCTTTGAGAAGAGGGCAAGAGGAGACTTAATAAAAACTTTCATGTGATTAAATGGTTTCACAAATTATGGAATTCTATTGTTTAATAAGTCAGATAGGATGGGAAATCTACTAGCTAGGTCTATTGCAAAAAGAAAGTCACAAAAACAAATAAATTTTTTTCTGCTACTGAATATTAAAATACTAGAATAGTTTATGACCTCATGTAAAGAATAGTACAAATATAATCACTTTTAAGAATAAGTTAGAAAAATTTAGATCATCTAGGAAAGAAAAAAAATAATAGGATAATTGTGAGAGTTTTCAGCAGAAGAATTTAGGAAAAATAAAAATGTCCATGGTAAATTTTTCCCTGTATTGATAAGCTTGTAATTTTTTTTTAATTTATTATGTAACATTGATTTTTATAACTTGAATTAATGTGTATTTTAATATTGAATACATATTTTTGATGTAAATTGTACATTGAGATGTCCATAGAAATATTTTTATTTAATAATTAAAAAATACTTCACAAAAAGGGAAAAAATCATTGCAAAAATGAAGGTGATATTCATCTGAAACGTATCAAAATACATGGGGTTAACACTTCAAGAGACCAAATCTTTCCACTATAGATATTTTAAATGCCTACTATTAATGAGCACCGTATATGTCTATATATGCCTCAAACCTGAAATGAGTATGGCACATTTAGCATTTAGACAGTGAAGATATACTATCTCTATGAATTTAAATGTGAAGCTCTACCAAAGATTATAACAATGCACGTCAGTATCCCTTGGTAAGAAATTCTGTTATTTGGCGGCTTAGAATAGCTCAGACTGTCGCAGAAAATCTTGTTGCTTGTTTGCTAGCACTGCTGCTGGGTTGACAAACCAGAATTGCCCTTTTCATTTCGTTTTTTTTAAAATTAAAATTACTGCCTCTTCAGAGCTTTGAATAATGCTTGTTCTGTTTTATGTTATGATTTAAATAAGCTGATGAATAAAACAATTAAAACTTGATTATCTTATGTTGCTTCTTTTTAGAGTTTTGACCAATAAGGTTGGCTTTGTTTGGAATTCAGATTTCAAATAGATAGTATATAATTGTGTATTAGGTCACATATTGAGGGAAAAAAAAAGAGAAGTCGAGTTATGTCCCTTTGATATCCTTTACTTAAACTGAAATATTTCATCAGTTTTGGTCGTTCTATTCCTAGACATAGTCATTGACAGTAAGTCAAAAATTCAAGCATGCTCCAAGAATGTGGCCTTGTTCCATACTTGCATTAGTCCAAATGAATTTGAACTTCCGAGATTTTGGTAAAGCATTTGAAGTAAGTAAGTATTTTATTGCTTGCTGAAGAAAGCAGTCTCCAATGGCAACTTGAAAAAAAAAAAAAGGTAATTTAAAAAAAAAAAAATCCTGTAACCCAGCATGGGATCGTTGGGGTACCACAGATGATTCCATCATGGGTGTGTCAAGGGCAAAATAGCCTGACAGAGCCTATCCATCTTCAGGCTAGTTCGGAATCAAAGTTGTCTATCTCCTAGACTAGTTGCATAGACAGCCAAGTCTACCCTACTATTTACCAATAGCTGAGGGGAGAAGAGATGGATACATGCCTTTCCCAAGGGTATTAGTGCAAAGTGAATACAAACTATCTCAGCTTAAGTTTGAACTCATCTTATGGAGTCCATTTTCTATGCCATCGACTGTTGGTCATTCTGCACTCCATGGCAAAAATACCAAGCAAATTACTGTATATACTTGATCTCATATACAGGTCAACCCTCGATCTATGGTCCCAAAATCATTAATTCATGCTACGCTTTGTGTATAGATCAACCCGATTTTTGGTGGGGTAATTACTGCATGTAGGTTATATATTATATAAGAAGTTACACAATCTCAAGTTCATGAGCTTATTTATTGAAGACATCGAACATATTTTCATCAATAATTGGTGTATATTTTATATGTTCATTATTTGCGGGCAGTATTCACTAAATAACTTTTTTTTTTTTCAAAAATTTTTTTTATCTATCTATAGCTAAGGGTAGAAGAGATGAACACATGTCTTTCTCAAGGGCATTAACATAAACTGTCTCAGCTATTTTTTTTTTTGAAGTCAAGGGTTGCCCCTAGTCCTTCCCATTATGTTTGAATTTCAACCTCATAAAATCATTACTCATCTATACGCTGACCTTCAAATTTTTGCCTAGAAATTTGGCCTCTAAAACTCGACCTATACACAAGTACGAGGTTGGTGAGAATTAACTACCTGCTAGAAATTATATTTAACTTTAGTATATTTGTGACTTTTTTTTTTTTCACTGGGATTGAAAAAGGAATAAAAAAAATCTACCAATAGGGAGTTTCTCTTCACCTACCCAGTATATACAGTGATCCCCAGAGCATAAATGAAAGAAGCAATGAAAATCTATTAACAGTGTCTGGATGTCTTCCTCCCGAACTATTAAAGGCAATAACAGGCAACAATCAATTTGTATTTTTCATAACACAACTTAGAAAGATTGAGCAGTATTTATGGGAGAATTGTTTCCTCCCCCAATTATTGATAATTTCCTGTCTTGCTCGGAGGTGGATGGGGCTGTTCGAGGAGGGAGGGGGAGGTGGCTATTCCAACGGGCTGAATAAGTCAAAGAAAATACTTACTTGGACAAATCTAATCTTGCAAAATTCCTAAGAAACTGCATTCTGAGGGTGCTGACTGTGTTATGCCTGGCACTGGGGTCTGTTGCGTTGGCCTCAAAATCATCATCATCTGTAAAAAAATATAAATGAATAAAAAGACGGAATAGCAAAGTGATTCTCGAACTTTTTTCTCTGCAGATCTGTTATAACTCCCCCAAAATACGAGCAAATCCCTAAGCAATAGGTTTCAACCTGGGAACTATTTTCATAAGATAACTATATAGCAAACAAAATTTTCATTGACTGCTATTATTTACATTATTTAAAACTGTCAACATAGCCAGCAAGCTAACTAAACCAACCTGTGTATATATCATATGAATATGCTGTACCAATGGAGCTAGAGGGCTGAAAATTCAAATATTCACACCATTATGTCTTTAAAAAAAATTGTATTTAAAAAAAAATTCTCTCCCAAATAGATTTTTAGCATGTGTGTGTGTGTGTGAGCCAATTTACAATGTAAGCTTACACTATAATTGTTCTTTAGTTTGTGCCCAGGTCATTTACGCTTGATTTCTGAAAATTCACAGCATGCTACCAGAAGATTTCGGTCAGTTGCCAGTTTCTATCAAGTGACTAACCAGACTTGTTATATATTTGTATTTGATAAGAAAGTGAAATAATATGATTAAACAGGCTGTGCAATATTTCATAAATGAAGACTCTGGTCCAATCATTTCTCTGATTTTCCAATGATGTCACCAACAACCGATCTGAGTTTCTGATAAACAGGTTATGTTAATGCTATCATACTGAGTTATATCAAATGATCAGAAAAATGATATCAAATTTAATAACAGGTCTGGTTAGTCACTCAATAGAATTAATCACATGACTAATGTCTTTTGGCAGCCTGTCTGGTTGGGAGGTGATCAATCAAAAAATTGGAAAAAAGGGGTGATCAATGAATAAGTCACTTCTTCCACCTTTTGTTAGGTGGTCATCACTAAAAAGTCTGAATTTTCAATAAACAAGTGTGAATGCTGCTGAACACAAACTAGAGGAACAATTTAGCAAAAACTTACATTGTAAATAGGACCCCCCACTGAAAACTTATTTTGGAAGTGAATTTAAAAAAGCCCCACATTTCTCCTAGACATAAGGAGTAAATGTTTGAATTTTCAGCACTCTAGTCCCATTGGTGTGGCCTGAATGCAAAACACATACAAACATTATTTCTATTATTATTTGGACTATGCTCATACAACGTTTTGGCCATTGTACTCTATATGGACACAGCGTAGTGGTTACAGAATCAGACAAAATTACTGCAAGTAATCTGATGGTTCTAGGTTCAATCCCAGTGTGAGACAATAATAATACTACTAATGCTAAGAGGGGAGTGTGGTCAATATACCCCCCTCAGTTAAATAAAGGGTTTGGTTCGTTACTTCCCCACACCTACCAGATGATACCTGATGAAGGGTGTAGAGTACAATGGCTGAAACGTTGTATGAAAAACAACCAAGATGAGGATAGTCCGAATAATAATAGAAATAATAATAATAACTCATCTAAAAAAATCAGAGATATACTACATACAAACATAAATAGATAGATGGCATAGGTTTCTTAAATTTTCAAGTTGGTCTGACTGGCTGACAGTTTTGGTTTACAGTTTCTAATAAAAAGAGAATAGTTATTTCCAAGCAATAGACTGATTGCAAGGGGAAAAAGGGGAAAAAGGGGAAAAATGCATCTGATCCATCATGGAATCTTAAGAAACTTACTCAACACAAACATTGGAATCGTGTTGAATTTGGAAATCAAATGAGTCTGGAGGCAGAGGTTAAATACCCGCCTTTTGATGCTGACCAAGATGTTGGATAAGACTCTGAGATACTACTTGGATTATCTCCCCTTCAGGTCAAATATGGCAACTTTGTGCAGAGGTATTAAGGAGACTTGCAGTCACTTGATCTCCAGTGAGAGCAACTAGATCCTACTTTTGAGCACATTCTAAGGCAGTGGTTTCAAAACTTTGAAAATTCAAGACCTTCTATATACGAAATATTATGGTAGACCCTTATTTTTAGCATTGAGTTTTTAGACTAATCAATGAATTACAATAAAAAGCAGTTTTTTGACCTTTAAAAATCATATTTATTCAAAATGGATTATATCTATTCAGATCCTAAAATATGGTACAGATCTGGGTACAATAATTATGATTTTCAATAGCTGTGTGATGGATATTGATGTTTCTCAGCCCCAAGATTCACTATATCAGGTTCAGAAGGTATGGACTCTGTGCATTATTTGACAGCCCTCTACCGTTGACTTGTAATGAAACGGTATCCTGCCATTTAGCAAACAAATATTCCAACTACATGAAGAGATGTTTAGATGAAAAACTTTTTCGTCAAAAATTATATTTTATTTTTTGAAATTTTTAATAAGCCAACAGACGTTATGTTGAACTGACATTTGGGTTTATATATGATACTACAAATATAATATTTGAATACTATTATGATAAGATAAACGTAATCATGTTTGGATTTAAAGTAAATTTTATGTTATTTTTCATTTGGGGTTTTACTTTTGAATCTGTATATTTATTGCCTGGAAATATTTTTATCTCATATTGCAAGAGAAAAAATTTTTGAATCATGTGTTGATTAAAAGTAAATTTATCATTTTTCTCAATATTGGATTTTGTTTTTGAATCTGTACATTTATTATCACTAAATATTTATAATTCATATTGCAAAAAAAAAAAAAATCTAATCATATGTTGATTTATTAGAACAAAGAGATAATATTTTTATTATCTCAAACTAGCCAAATAACCTGTCTTATAGGCTAGTAATACTGAATTTATTTTGGCACAATATGCACTCATATATAATGCACACCACTAATTATGGACAAAGATATCCCGGAAGAAAATTTCTCATGAATAATACATACTGACTTTTCCTTAGTATCATTTCATGCTGTCAGACAGAGATAACAGTGGTACAACATATCACAATGTATAGAAAAAGGGATGTTTACTTAGATTTATTGCTATTGCAGAATAAAATACTAACAGAAATCATATTTGCATCATTAAAAACTAAACCTGTTACATTGATAAAGTTCAAGCATCCTAAATGAGAAGAAAATTCAGTGTATTATCATAATAGAAAATATAACATTACTGTAGAGATATAACTTCTTCATTACATGCCAGTTAGCTCGGATAATTGAAATAGCTTACTTTTGGTCATGTGTACCGAATATGGCCACATATTTGAGTGAGGGTAATATTTACTTCTTGTATATAATGTGCACCTCATATTATTAGGTTTAAAAATTTGGGAAAAAAGTGCATATTATACACAAATAAATTTGATGATAATTTTAAAAGAATGCTTCAGATTTGTATAATCAAATATCATCTTCAAACTCACCTGAGTCAGGTTCATCCAGTTTTTCTGAACGTTCGGCTGCCACAATTTTTTTCATTGCACATACAAGGCCATTTTTGTCCCCTCGTTTCATATACTCCTGAACCAAGTGTTGCAAATCAACAAAACGAGGTTCCAGTAAACTGTTTTCAGACTGAAATATACAATCAGACACATATACACATACATTGAGAGATATTGACAATAGTTGGAAATGAGGAAAGTCGAAATTAAGATTCGGTAGCCATTTTGTTCAATTTCACTAAAAATCCCAAATTCATGTGTTGCTTGATTTTTGAACTGACCATTTTTATAACATGTCAAAAGAACATGTCTGCTTCGAGTGATGTATAACAGGGATCTGAAGATGCAAGTTGACCAAAACTTTTAAGGTTACTCATTCTTACCAGATGGTCAATGTATACCATGTGGTTTGTTCAAGTGTTCTGCGTTTGACTTGTAGGAGCCCACTTTTGTCATTTCATAGCCACACCTTGTATATTTACGAGTGCTGTCCAAAATGAAATGTAACTTTCAAAATCACATGCAAATGAGATGTTTTTGAGTGTTAGGTAGTGTAGTAGTGAATTTGACCTTCTGTATGCCATGTGGGTTAGTCTTTGAGCTACAATGACCATATGTATAGTGCGTTTGGTGTTTTTTCTTTCTGAGTCAATGGATGATGTTTACATAGAGAAACAGTGTCCTCTGGAAATTGTTGCCTGACTCTGTGTATGGAATTTTCGAAGAGGCAAATATCTGTAAAAGTCAGACGACGATTTCCATGGATAACAGAATGCCGTTTTTCAATGTAATCATTGTCTGTAAACTCGGAAAGAAAAGGCGCCAAGGGAAGTACACAGGTTCATTTTAGCACATATACTAATCAATATAACATGATGCATTTTTTTTTCATACAAAAAGTCAAAGTCACTGCTATGCAACATAATAGTAGTGAACACTCTAAAATGTCTGAGTGGTGCTCAGTTTCAAAAGTTCTGTTTCTTTTTGGATAGCCCTTGTATATACAAATCTATACATGCTGTAGGCTTTGGCTTCATGAACAAAAATTTAATAAGGCATTTCACCTCTATTCAACATTGGTACTGCAGCTTATATATTTTCAGGAGGCTTAGTTTCATTTTTTTTCTCCAGGTCACGAACTAGAAGCAATTATATTTGCTACCAATGCATGACAAGACAGACTACCAAAGGAGAATGGCTTTTTGCCCTATTCTGAAACAAAAATTTTCTTGTCCTTGTAGTTTTTCAGTATGATTCAGTTGAGTTCTTAAATGTAAATTCAAAGATTTTTTTTTCTAGTCTAACACATCTTCGAATTGTACAGTTGCTATATATCTGTATTTTCCTGGACATAGCCTTCCATTGAGATCTCAAGATCTTTATCCAGAGGGAATTTTTTTTTTACAATTCTCCAAAAGTTTGGTATTCCATTTTTCATCATTTTCTCCCCCTCCCCATATATAAGAGAGAGAGAGAGAGAATGCCCGTACAGTGCTGTTAACTTAGCAGTTTCAAGGCTAGCATGTAGTGCCATGTACTGTTTTTTCTTGTTCTCCAGCCACATGCATTATTTTTTTCCA
This sequence comes from Thysanoteuthis rhombus, assembly GCA_963457665.1. Lineage (NCBI taxonomy): Eukaryota > Metazoa > Mollusca > Cephalopoda > Oegopsida > Thysanoteuthidae > Thysanoteuthis > Thysanoteuthis major. The sequence continues at coordinate 29,110,820 of OY735225.1, forward strand.
TTTAGCTATAACAGCTATGAACGAAAGCATTTGTTTTTCTTGTCTTGCTTTAAAGGCATTTTAGCAATTTTCAGCCACAATCTAGCTACTGTCGCTACATAATTTGTAAGTGTTTAAAACCATGACAGTGATAGAGGGCATCCTGTTCTGAATTTCCAGATATGGCACCTCTATCCAATCAGCATCTGTCTGAATCAGTTTATAACTGTGTTTAATTCAAAATATCTCTTGTTGTTTGTTTCTAAGGTGAGATAATTAGATTGCAATTCAACCACTTGGGACTAGGATGTATTTTCAAAAACTTTTGCTCCAGGGTAGGATTTCTTTTGAAATTTTTGATTTTCCCCATGGCTTCTATATATAATCAATCTCAAGGTGTTATATCATATTGGTTAAATTTGCTCCAAGATAATCATTACTTCCACTGACTACATCATATCTTATGGTTGTGATTCTCAAAGCTTGGGTGGTATTGGAAGACTCAAAGGTAGTGAGGGGAGCAATAGGAAAAGAATATAAACTGAGACCTCCTATGCATAAAATTCATTGTCTGAAAAGATAATTCAACAATAGCACTTTGAATTTGAAGAGCTGTCTAAATCACATTTATCAGCAACAGGTACAAATATCGTTGCCTTGTAAAAATATCTTAAATTAGATATTGCCTATAACTTCAAGAATATTCCACGATAAGGTTGGACGATCGAACTTATTCTTTATGTTGCTGATGTCTTTACCATAAGGTTTCAGCCAATCCATTCTACAGCCTTCTCCATGAGTATAATCCATAAAGAAAGAGAGAGGTCTTTTTTTAAAAACATTCTAACACAATATGGTGAATAGAAAATAGTAACAAATATACCAATGAGTTCAGTTCATTTTATTAATGCGAGACATGTAGATGATATCATTCACCATCACCTACGTAACACAACTGATTCGAATTCATATGTGTGGATGGTAGTGTAAATTATCACCTGAAAAAGGCTGTAGATAAGATTGTCCAAAAATTTGTAGCTATGGTAATAACAACAGTGACACAAAGAATGAGTTCAACTATCTGAATAAATCTTGGATTGTTGAACTAGAGCAGAGCTTACCAAAATTTTTGCAATAATGACACCTTTCAAAATGATTTTTTGTGACATATTACTCAAATTTATCCAGACTGAATATAGGTCATCCCGGCATTTCAACTGACACGGGAAAACCATCTTTTGAAAGATATACAAAATTGCACTTCTTTCCATGACACACCTAGAGGTTATTGCTGGTACACTAAAATGTTGCTCCTCAGTTCAAACTTCTGGGCTAGAGTTGGTTAGGGAGGCGGTGAAATCAGAGTGCAACATAAGTGTGCACAGGATCTGTTAATGTGTCACTTTGGCAAAGTGTCTCACTCTGGGACCAAAGAATTTCATGTGGAGATACGTCTTTAGTCCTGTAACTCAGTTCCGAGTTTTTGGTCATCTGTACCAGGCTGTAGGACAACCATGTTTTCACGGGTGTGTCTAGGGCGGGATAGCTGGACAGAACCCATCCCCCTCCAGGCATTCTCAATCTTAATCTCCATGCAGAGTGCTCACATTGAGTACAATTTGCAAAATCTTTTGTATGGTTTGGTCATGGATTGAACCCATAACTTGCCAAATTGGAGGCAAGCACACTCGGCCATGGCGATCAATTGCTACCAAAAGAATTTCAGACCAAACTTTTCAACATTTTTTTGCTAAGCATTTGATCTTTTTAAGATGTTAGATTTGGCTCCATATGAAATTAATTAAATTTTTGTTATTAAATGCTGCCTTGACAAGTTTCCTAATCAGAACTGAATTAAATGTTCATTTCAAGAAATTATAGAAAACACTTGTGGAAATAAAAACAACAAAATCTTCAGAAAGATAAAAGTTAAAAATTGTGCTGTAAGAATATAATTGACAGTGTGTAGTAGTAGAATAAATACAATCGGTATAGTGTACAGTGCAGTCATAGGATAAATGAAATCAGTATAATGTATAGTAGAGGATAAATACTATAGTCAATATAGGCATCACCACATTATAACATGGGAGTTAGGGACCAAGAAAGTCAACTGCTTCATAACCAAGCCGTTATAACTATAGGATGGATGAGGGCTGGCGATAGATAAATCAAAGGCATTTTTTAAAGCTTTTTATTTCCTTGGTTACAACCACTACATATGACAATCTTTGTTTTTCTAGCAATACTTTATTTCTTCTAATACTTCCCTGATGTAACTATATCACCCAGTTTTCCATGCAATCAGGTATCTAAAGGAAACTAGAGCAAAATAGGGTGAAAAAAGTGTGAAAAACAACTAGCATTGAATATGTTAATAAAAAAAAGTTTCATTTATTGTCTACTGAAATGTCTGTCTATTTCATTCCATTTTTGTAGTTAGTTTGCTGGCATAAGTCAAATATATTTCTTAATGGGGTGGGAGTTGTGCCACCAGTCATCAAATGGGCTTAGGGGTTCAAAGGAAAATTCTATTTTATTTACAGTCTTCTGGATGAGGAGATGATATAGGTAAAAATGTTAGAGTCCACAAATCAACTGCTTTATATTGTGAAGTGTGCTATAACAAGCCATGTTATAATGGGGGACGCCTGAAGTAACAAAACAATTATCAAACAAGAAGAAAAGTTTTGCCAATTATCATACCTGGACTGATAGTTTGCCATCCAAATCTGGAAGAATCCTATATTTATGGACACGTCCTTGGCACCTGCAAAAAGAAAAAACAAAGATGGTAAAAATCATTTCAAGAAAATCAACTCAGTTGCTGAAATAATGTCAAATTGGCCTGACAAAATTTCATGTTTTATCAAAAGTAATTCAAATGAAATATATAATTTTGTGAAGCAAGCTGTAACAATAACTTTCCAGTTATCCCCCCTGAGTAAAATCCCTTCTCTGGGTGCCAAGTACCACCTGTTCTGTTTTTAAAAATCCAATCAAAAATTTCTGAATACCAAAAGACAGTCTATTTTTTGTGTGTAGATAAAGATATTTTCTGAGAAACAGAATCATTATTACAACTTCAGGGATCAGGAGTTCATAAGCAATAAAAGATCTCCAGGAACTACAAGATCCTGATAAAACAGGTCTGGTTGGTTACTCTAAGTAGAAACCATCACATGACCAGCATCTTTCAGCAGTTGGCCATGTTGGGGTGATAAATTAAAAAATTGGGAGGTGGGGGGTCAATTGGAAAATTGTAATACTAAAAAGTCTGATTTTCCCCTGAAACAAGCATGAATACTGCAGGACACAAACTAAGGAACCAATTTAGCATAAGCTTACATTGTAAATTGAATCTGCCACCAAAAACCTGTGGAAGATTAGGGAAAAAAAAAAAGAAAAAAAAAAAACGTTCGAGACATACATAGATAAATAACCAGCTCGCCAGCCAGGTAGAATCACTTAAAAACTGAAGAAACCTATGTTGACAGTTTTGGTTAACAGTTTCTAATTAAGCATAAACAAAAATGCTTGAACATATGCAAAATCTATGGAGAAAATAGTCATTTATAATCAACAAAAAATAGCCTACCTAGAGCAGTGGTGCTGCAGTCCCCATCAAAGTCCTACCTTTGGGATCTCACACACTTATCGCAATTTCTCTTTACTTTTCAAAACAGTCTTCTTTTGGGAATGCTGTTAGCTACCTCATAGCATTCTCCTTAATCTTATCCACCATCTGGAATCTCCCTTTCATCAGCAATCTCAGTCGCAGGGTGTCAAATCTAGACCGTGGGGGGAACGAGAGACCTAGGTGTTGCTATGTTTTGCATGAGACATGAAGAATGGGCGGTCAGACACAGTACAAAAGCTCACTCAACTGACTGAGTGACCCCATGGAAGAGTGTCTGTTGACAGATGCACAGTAAGGTCCTTTCTGATCAGCTGCAAAGTTACATCAATGTTGCACAACTGGTTCTTGAGATATTTTAAAAGGTTGGATACTTCTGGACAGGCCTTGTGTTGAGTCTTTTATATGTCTGTGTTTCTTATCATTTCAGCTCAGTGTAACTAATCTCTGCTACAAAGCCTTCTGGAAAAGAATATCTGAGAAGATATCTTCGAATTGTAGCGATTCCTCTCTCAGTTTTTCTTATTGAAGCAGATAACAAATGCTTGTATCCACATATAGCATAATTTTCATAGGAAATGATAGACAAGCAAATGCTGTAATATCTCAAAGAATAGTTCAGATGCTAAAAAAGCAGAGAGATGAATATAAAATGCACCAGACACACTTCACGATTAAGGAGAAACTGGCTACGAGTATCAAAGCAATCAACACCGAGCTATCATTATAATAGAGATGCTTAAGATAAAATTAGGGTTATATGACAGATCAGCAGCGGACTTCATTCAAATGTGGAAAGACTCAACAGACCACTCAAGTTCCAGGATGCATATGAATATCTTCCCAGTACTTGCACGGACTGCAATAAGACGAAACACTTTTCTGTCCCACCAGCAAACATACAGGACTCTCTGCCAGAACATGATATAGCAAAGACAATAAACACTTTCAAAAACAGCCAGGGTAAATTTTGAATCAGGAGATTTTGTATGATAATTATAAGGCAAGAATTAGAATAACTACTGGTAGTCACAAACAGAGGAAAAAGTTTGGAATCTGGGAGTTCAATGGAGAGGATCCATTAGGAGCCTGACAGGAAACGATCTATATAAGTAATAAAACCACCAACATTGAAACCTATAGTACAATACTTCACTAATGAGCAGTATAGATAGGCCAAATTGCTTATGAACTCGACTCTTAGATTCATTAACTGCTTGTAACCGCTGAGTAACTCTTCAATGAATAGGATACAGAAACATGACTCTCTTGTGAATCGGATTAAAGAAAAAAAATGAAAAGGAATTAACTTTAATTAGAAGTTACTCCTCCCTTAAATTATTATTTGAATTCTCTTGTATGAATTTAAGAGATAAAGAGCTTCTACCTGCTTCGTCAAGAGGTACTATATGGTAAGGTGAAACACTTGAAATTTATTTCACATAGATAGACCTGATAATTTGGGAAAAAAAATATCAGCCAATAAATTCTCTGTACCAACAAGTCGATCATTAGAACAAGACGTAGACCTTTCTTTATGTTGAAAATCATGCAATAATATATAATGAACATTATTACTAAATTGTTAATCTACCTATATATAGAAATAATGGAGAGGTTTGATGTATATAAGTTGACTCTGAACAATCAAATGTGCAAACAAAGCCATGAAATGAGAAAATTCAAGAAAAATATAAGACTTATTCTTGCTACGATGAGAAGCTACCTAAAAATTGGGGGAACTTGAAGCAGAAAATGGCTTCATTAAAGAAAGAAAAAAAAGAATAATCTACAAAGTATCTGGAAAAAAATCAAGTAAGGCTCTTTTATACATCAAGTTTTTTATAAGCTAACATTTTGATTAGTATTCATAATTTAATCATTTATAATCATATATGTTTCATTGATGTGTTTAGGCAACTAGCTCAAAGCCTAACCATCAGATTATGAGATGCTGGGTTTTGATTTGTTTGGTAAAGTTTTTTATTTTTATTTTTCAAAGTGTGTCTCATATAGCAGGAAATACGGTATTTCATTTTTTCTAGCTAAGTTCAAAACAGTACGAAGCTCAAAAGTTTTTGAATTAAAAATTTCCAATATGTCAACTAAAATTAAAAAAAAAAACAAAAAAACCCTGACTCATTAATAATTGATAAACTTTTGAGTTTATTATTTTTATTTCTTGCAATCAGATAATAATGTCCTGATTGGACTAAAAGAAGGCAGATAAGAAGACACCTATAACTCCTTTCTTCTATTATCATGATAATTTGTTCATAACCAGAGACAACAATCTCAAATATTGTAGTGTACAAGCATGCTCCAGGGTCCGTATAGAAGAAAATTGGGTGGCTATAGCTCTGGCCGTTCTTGAGTTATGCAATGATTAACCGAAGGATGGACATTTGGTGAATTATAGTGAGATAGCAAATTTTTAGATAAGCATTGATACTGCCAGACACAAAATAAAGGACTAGTATGAATTTATATTGTAAATTGAAGCCTCCACTGAAAGCTGGGGCGGGGATCCAAAGACTCACAAAAACCCTGCTCTGGTGTCCCATCAGTAACCACAAAAAAATTTAGTGGCCATTGCTCTAGATGTTTTTGAGTTATGTGATGACAGACAAATATACCTATACTCTTACCATGAGTCGGTCTAAGTGTGCTTGCCTGTATGTAGATATGTATATAATTCCACAAGACCGAAATACAAATAGAAGATTTTTACTACTAACATGTATTCATAATACAAAATCAAACAATATACTTGATCATCCCAGAAGTAATGTCTGAAATCTGACTGATAGATCGAATGATATTTTAGCTGTACAAAAATGCCTAAATGATGACAATACATTCCAGTGAACTTTCATGCAGTTTTAAACGATTAAGTTACATTGTCAGAGAACAATTCAACTGACTTAGTATTTAACTTGACTTTCCTAAAGATGGACATGTCTACGGGACATACAAGTCCTGTAATGCTCAGTATTAAGAAAAAGCAATAATGTTGCAGAAGCAAGATAAAATATTCATGGTGATCATGAGAAGAATTCTTTATTTGAGAGAAATTGCTAGAGGTTTGAAGAGTTTAGAAAAGGTACTTCAGCTAAACGAATGGGTTTTCCTGTTGAGTTTTAATAATGACCTGCTTTTGTCTGAACTCGATTAGTTTTGTAACAGTTGAAGAATTAAGTCAACAAGATCCAAAAGTTCAATGATATGTGCACTGTCTGTGGTGGTAATAGTAGTAGCAAAAAGAAGTGACGGAAGAAGAGCAAGTTGTTTTTCTTTAAGTCTATTGATTCTTATACACATAAAATATTGATAAGGAAATATTCTGCTAGTATCATGTTTCAAAAAAATCATAATTGGCACTTTTTTTTGCAATTTTTGACTTTCTTTAAAATACAAAAATGCAGAACTAGGACATTCTATCATGACATCATTAGCAGCTAAAGATTAGATTTCTTTTAATGATATCACACCTGTTTTTCCTTCTGGCTTCTGTTGTTTAATGTAACTGGGACTAACCGACAGACTGAAAAGTGTCTAATGGAGATATGCGGACACATCTAAAAACTGAATGCAAGTCATTAAATGATTCAACAACATTTGCAGCACCTCAGATAGGTGCCTTAAGTTGTACAATGACTTCCCCTTGATCTGCCAGAAGCTAACTGTAAAGGAAAGGTAAGCATCTACACTACTCTGTTCTCCTATGAATACATTTGTGGACAGAATAGGGATTGGTAATGAAAAAAAAAAGGATATTTTACAAGTATATAAAGTGATGTAGACAATGGGATGGGATTGTGGCAAACAGGTTAAAGCACAAACCAACATGGACCTTCGTCCAAGATTAGTTTTGGTAAGCGTTCGATGAGATTGTGTCGGTATGGTCAAATTGGGGTTGCTTCCAATCAATGTTGACTACAGCACACATCCATTGTCAGCAGTGTTCAAAGTCTGCTTAAAAGGGAAAGAGACCCAGTTTGATCAATCACAAAGGCTCATAGAGAAAAGAGCACATGTGAAAAAAATTGAAGATCCCAACTGGGAAAAAATACCACACCCCTCAGTCTTCAGATCTTGCTGTATCTGATTACCGCCTTTTCCGGGGGTTACAGAACCATCTTGATGAAATAGTTCTAAAACATATGAAGAGGTGGAAACTACTTTTACTACATTCTTCACCTCCAAATCAAAAGATTTTTACAAAATAGTATTATGAAGCCTGTGAATTATTGGAAAGAGGTGATTATTGAGAATGATGGAACCTATATATTAATAAATAAATTCTAACTAAACATGGATTTTTGATTTATTCTTCCTGAACCTAAATTTAGACATTACTCATGGGATAACCTGATATAGTCTCCTCATCTGTCAAGTTTGTGTCTAGGTTGACCCTTGTTTTTCAGGACAATCCAACAATGCACTGTAATCTAATAAGATGCTATGTAAATAATCCAAACGAATATAGCAAAATAGACCTGACTGGGTAGGGACTATGATCCATTGAGAATTGAGGAAAGGACTTGACTAAGAGGGTAAAGGATAAAAAGATAGATCAAATGTGAGAATATTACCTCCTGTCTAAGACAACTCAAACAATTTCACAGACCTTGACAAACACTAAATATAGTCTATTGGGTATAGTTATATGATTTGGAGAAATCTTTATGTACATGTTTCTGATGGGCAGAAGATGGTATTGGTGCTTAACAGTATTTACAATATTTTCCAGCATCAAAGATGTTATTTTTTTTTCCCAAATAAGTTTTGATAATTTACCCTGCATCAGTGTTTTTTTCATTTTTTTCAAGGCCAACTATTTCTTACTCTGCACCTGTAATATATTATACACATCAAATGTATGTATATATCACCATTTTCTACTTATACCCTCATTAAGAGTGTCATGGGATTATGTGCACATTGGCAATTGTTTGTAGGACCAATTCCGGCTTGCCAGGACTGTCAAAGCTTCGAACTGCTTACAGCACTTAGTATTCCCTTATGGTCATCTAGGTATTGACCATGCTTAGTTACTTAACTTTGGTGATCTTGCGAGAACCAGTATATCCAACACGATTTGGTGGTGGATTGAATCATGGCCTACCTAACTGGAGGCGAGTACTTTGCCCCTGAGCTACAGTGATTGTTTATAGTAAAGGTGATGCAGAAAAACATTTCTATACTTCTTCTTTCAACGGGTTCAGTTTTACAGGGTTAACTGAGTGGCTGGCAAGATAGAAGTGGACGAACCAGGTAGATGGCGCCTACCGGTATGGCTGAACCGACATGCCTCTGCAGTTGATAGTCACACCTGCAAGAAATGTGTGTTGTTGGCAAGAGAAACAAACGCATAATGCAGAGTGATGCCAAGTAGGGGAGCTTCAGTCAGCAGGGGAGCTGCTGGAGAGAATAGAGAGGCAGGTGGCTGAGATTGTTTGTGCGTGTGTATGTGGGGGGGGGGGTATGAATAAGGTGGGTAGATGAAGATGGGGAGGGGAATGAAAATAAGGAACGTGTTTGGTCTCATCTCTCTATTTTTCTTTGGTGGCTTCCACACCCCCATTGTAGAAAACTAGATACTTTTGGTTTGTACATCTACAAGAATAAGTGAAAGTATGTATTTTGTGCCTGAAGTCATGGATAGTATATTTTTATTCTGCTTGTTAGAGAGGAGATCGGAAGAGAGCTGGGGGTGATGAGAATTGTGGGGTGGGTAAGGGTTGGGATATCTGGTTGTTTAATATGGCTCCTGAACCAGTTCTGTTACCAGCACAAAGATTTATAAATACTTATCCCCTGACTATTTCAGAACCCATATATGTTTACATTCAATTTATATATTGAAGTGAGTTAATCAAATTATGTGGACTTAACAATTCTGGGGCTCTTTAAATTGGTCGTTCTCAACAGGGGTAATATTGTCCCCAATTTGAGGGGATGGCATATTGCCACAAAAAATGAATTGCTCTTGAAGAGAAAAAAAAGGATGATAGAAAATGCTTCATTTGGAGGTATAAGGTGGCTGAGCGGGTAATGGGATGGACTGGCGAGACAATTTATGGTAACTTCGAACCACTGCCCTTGGGAAAAGCATGGAACTACCTCTCTCCCAAACAATAGGTAAAATAGAGCTGAGTGAAGTGAGTGACACCATTTTGGGGGCTTGTCACCATCAACTCTCAAATTCATGAACCACTTATGTTGACAGTGGAACTCTTCAATGATTAGGATTAAAAATAAGGGAACTCTTCTAAATTGAAAAAAAAATAATAATAAATTGGCCTAATGGTCAAAAGGGGATAATTACAATCAGAAATTATATCCCTTTCAAGATTCTATGAAAGGAAGAGTTAAGTCTAATTCACACATCACAAACGGGTCAAGTAAGTAGTTATGTGATAGGTAGAGCCCGACCAAGGACAGCTGAAGCCGTAGCCCACAAAAGGGCACTGTTTACTTAATACTTCATTCAGAAAATTCAAAGACAATAAAATCACATTACATTTTTTTTATAAATATGTGTTTTACATGACATGCTTTTATGGACGTTTTATGGTGCTTTTGTGAACATTCAATTCTTTTTTTCAATCATTTTTAGGAATTAAATAATCATCTTGGAATATAATGATTGCATTGTGTATGCGAAAGATGTATGATTTGAGAAAATATGTATTTATGCATACATATGTTAATCCTTCTTTTTATCATACACACATAATCCTACTTGAACACTACTTCTCTTACATACACCACCCCTCAACACAATTTCATATACTCCTCATAATAGTTGTTATTCGTCAAAGAATCCAAAGTTATACATGAATTTCTATGAGATGATCTTCCACTTAGACAAGAAACACACACACATATTGGGGGTAATAATACATTATCTCCTTGTGTTTCTGTGGAGTTCAAGTGGTTTCTACACATCTTTTCATTTCAGACTTCATAGTTCCCAACTTCAAAGATGTTAATAGTGTGAATAAATGTTTACATCTTATCAAGGTCATCTGAGGCTTTATTAAAAAGTGTCTGAACTCTGAACTCATTTAAGCAGAAGAGTCCGTTGTTTAAAATGGTGGCGAGACAACCTCTTTATCAGCAGGTTATGAATTTCATCTTAAATCTAAAAATATCTTTCACCTCCCATTTGGAACATAGTTTCTAAAAGACCTGAAATGACCACAATAAATAGCTTACTCACTCACCCTCTCACTCATATATATATATATATATATATATATATATATATATATATACATATATATATATATATATATATATACACACAAGATTCTGGTTAATTGGGGTCTTGGGTTGAGCAAAACATTGAAAAACCAAATCAAGTATATTTATAACATGTTCCTTCACTTATTTGGGCCACTAAGCCATTTAATAATGCTAGAATGAACAATTGAAACTAGCCTTGTAGTTAGTCATCAATTAGTGAAACTCAGTCAAAGAAAAAAAAAAGAAAAGGAATCTGACTTATCAGGAAGCAATGAAACATGTACATAGATTACAACATTATTCTCTACAAGAAGGTAATAAAGGCAGTCCTACATCTCCATGAGGCAACCTCAGTAATTTTGTTCACATGCAATAAAAATGAATGACATGTAATTTTCTCCTGATCTTGATAATGGTCAAAAGTAAGTGGTAGATCTCAAACGTTTGGACAACACCTACACTCATTGAATCCAGCTATGTGATCTTTTGTATATAAATATGAAAAGTTGATTGAAAAAATTTAAGCAAGCATTCCTTGTCTAAGGTACTTTGATCGCACACAGTGATTTTGATGATTAATCACTGCTAACCACAACACTGGTTTATTGGGTTTAGATTATTCATGTATTCAGACATTTAGATGTATCTATGTTATTTAATTAAAACTGGACAAAGGCATAACAAGGACACATCTCTTGAGCACCCCATAAAATTAAATTTAATATCAATGGTCTGCAAATCAACATTCTAACCAGTTTACTAACATGGTTGACTTTTTTGATTGTAACAATGAACAAAAGGCAAGAAAGTGATGTTAAAAGCAATGAGGACAGATTTTTTTATCCTTGAAGAATTCGACTGGAAAATTCAGGCATAAAGCACCAAAATAGGTTAGTCTCAAAAGGGTTAAAACAGAAGTAATGTTCAGTCCATAACTTCCTTAATATCAAGGCAGTGGAGACAACTTACAAAGAGGCCGAACTTTATAGCGGATCTTATATTTTCTACCCAGGTCATTCTGAGCATGGTGAGCACACCCCACAAAGGGGCAAGTTGAATATATTGAGGACAATTTGGAATTTGAATGTGATGAGCGAAAAAGTGAATAATATTAGGGCTCAACTGATTAATAACTAATTTTACAAAATGATGACATTTCGAACTTTTCATTTCAAATTTATTCTTGGATTCTTGGATGAAGTGTTTAAACATTATCAATTCTGACCAGCTTTTTATCTTTATGCTGATATACTAGTTGTGATAAAAAGCAACTGAAGGCTAGGATCAAGATAAAAAGCTGAAAATTAATAATAAAAAGTAAATTTCTAATTACACAATACTAATTTTACTAGTAGACGATATTGTGAGTTTAAAATGGTCTTATAAAATGTAATGTAATAAAAATCTTTCGAAATTTATCAAAAAAATTTTGATTGTCATTGAAATCATTTCTTGTTCCAAATTTTCTCTCCTTGATTTAAAATTAAGTTTTGGTGTATGCCTAAAATTAACATTATATCATACCTTCTCAGCACTATTTCAATTTTTCTCATAGTGTGGAGGTTGGGCATAAAATCTTTTTTAGGTGTTGAGGTGGGTTATGGAGCAATAACAGTTAAGAACCACTGATTTAACTTATGAGATGAGGAAGGATTTTTTGTTGAGATTGGCTTGTGAAGGGAGTCTGATTTTTGAATACAAGTACTTACAATGGATAGCTTTAAAAAGGAAATATTTTAGAAGCAAGCAATTGGCAGAAGCAAGTGCAGTCATGTTACTCACCATAATGGTCAGAGGAAAATCTAACAAAGAGAGAGAACAATCAGTTTTCTTTAGATTTTATTTGTGGAGTTAAAATGAATTATATTAAAATTAAGAACACGGAGTCAACGTTGGAAGGTTTTATCTAATGATAATCAATAAATTGAAAAGACTGAAGGGACAGCACTTGACTGCTATTAAAAAAAAAATCAACCTTTTTACCCTGCAACAAATATTACAAGGTCTATGAAAGGTAAATTCACTTTCTTTCCAATTTGTTTGGAAAAAAGTTGAAAGCATACAGAAGAGAGAAAGGAAGAGAGAGAGAGAGAGATAAATACAATCTTTATATTTCAGAGTTATTTTTCATGACATCATAATAGAACATTGTGATGTCATAAGAGAACTTATTCTGATCACACAACAGTGTAGCTTTTGTACTGAATCTGTTCTTGCTTATCTGTATGAAAGTATTCAAAAAAGTGTAAATTTAACTTGGTGAATTTTTTCTCTAATTAATCGAAATATTGTGTTTTAATTAATTTTGGATTAGTTCTTCTTGTAAACAAATCTTCCTGGAGAGGTTCAGTTTTCAAAGACAATGAAACTTAGATAGAAATTTTTGACTAGTATTTTTTTCATTCAGACCGTCAGTCTACAAACATTAGTAAATACCACAGAGCAGACAAATATCAAGCTCTGAGCAAGACTCAAACTCGCATCCCTTAACCTTGGAAAACCTAGTTTATTCTTTAGGTCCAATCTGTGCTGTTTATTATTGGCTGAAAACTGATTGTTTGAGAAGTTTCAATGAAAAGAAACTAAAATCAAGATGAAAAAAATACTTAAAAATTAAAAAGCGTTGAGAACGCTTCATCTAATAAAACAAGAACCATAAGTTCAATGATGTACCTACCACCTGTGATTTTCAATTTCAAAGGGTAGTAGTATTACTAGTAGTAGAAGTAGGAGGAAGCAAAAGGTGAGGATAGTTCACCGGAAACTCTGGCTAGGAGAGAATCCCAATTAGTAAGTTTCAATTGAATTAAAGTCTATGATTTTTAACAATGATTTGTTCAAGAATCTGAGAGTATGGTTATTTTATTTGATAAGTTAATGGGGAATGAGAAAGTTTAGCTGATTTTAGCCATTTTTGTTGATATTTTTAGCTATTAAAAACAAATGATACTTGGCAACACTGTGAAAAACAAACACCTGATACGTCATCTACTGGTGACATCAATCCTCTTATGACATAATAGCAGCCGGTATATAAAACACAAACCCCAATACTTCATCTTTGTTTTGTTTAAAATAATTGGGACTGCCCGACCAACAGAAAAGCATCTTATAAAGATGTACGGAGACAATTAATAAAAACTGATTTTCTGTCACAATAATACCGATATGGATCATATGGTACCAAACATCATATTTTTTCGTAGCAGCTAGTGAATAAAACGTGAAAACACCCTCCTTCCTTTTTCAGTTGTTCAGCATAACTTTGACTGACAGACTGACTTACCAACCAAAAAGAATCTTAGAGAGATGTGTGTACACATCTAAAAATAAATCAAGATAACATTATTGCAATTAGACTTGATTTTTTTTGCAATGATTTTCACATACCACTATTGTTTAGTTCCTGTGATTAATTTTGACTTTTTCACATCTTTTTCATTCCTGTAAAATCTTAGTAAAACATAGGACCACACGGTTTCAATAGCAAGTACGTTTCACAGGGTGGAATTGTTAGCCAAATACCCAAGATGAACTGTCTCACTGGGCTAAAAGGCTCCTGCCTTGCTTTTTACCCATAGCTAAGAGGATACGTGGATTAATGCTTTTCACAAGGGCATTAGTGTGAAGTGAATATAAGTCGCCTCAGCCACGATTTGAACTCAGTTTACTGATTCTGTTTTCCATGCCAGGATCCATTACATCACTTTGCACCTTCTTAATTTTGACTAGTTTATCTTTTTATTGAAATGTTCAGGTTTATAACTGTAAGATGAATAGCATGGATTAGAAATAAAGTTTTGAACTCTCATCCCAAATCTTTGGGAGCAAGTCTGACATGGACAACACATTACCAATTTGGCCACGAAAACCAAGGATACAAGATGCAAATTCAAATCTTTTTGGAGGCTACTTCTTTATTTCCAATCCATACTGCTTACTCAATGGTTATGGAATGTGAAACAACCTGAATGTTGCGATAAATAGTCAGATACAATGTGCGATGAAACAATGTTTTGGATAAAAGAAACCCAATGACCACATGTAGAGCAAATACCTCATTTCATTGAGTTTTTATTGCTACAACATTTCCTTATGGCTCAGATGATGATTAGCACTTTTTAGCAATAAAATACTTTTTTTTAATAAGATACGTACATTGTTATTTTTAAACCTAATGCTACTGCATACTTGATAGACTACCGGAGTGGTCTCCTGGGACCAAGTCGCTAAGCATGGGCTACCAGGCAACAAGGAAATGATACGATTTAGTGAAACGAAATTGAATGTATTAGAAGTGAAATTGAGTGTATTAGTCACTTATTAGTGACTTATAGTTGACTTATCACCTATATTCTGGTAGTGATTCATTTTCGCAGTTTTCTATTTGTATTTGGGAACGCCTACGTCTCAGACACATGATAGATGCCCCCCATGCACCC
This sequence comes from Thysanoteuthis rhombus, assembly GCA_963457665.1. Classification (NCBI taxonomy): domain Eukaryota; kingdom Metazoa; phylum Mollusca; class Cephalopoda; order Oegopsida; family Thysanoteuthidae; genus Thysanoteuthis; species Thysanoteuthis major. The sequence continues at coordinate 29,126,132 of OY735225.1, forward strand.
TGTATGACTGCCCTGCAGCTGGAACCTATGGTCAGCCTTTTTCCAAGGTATGCCTGTACAGTCTGTCTGGTACACTGATGGAAATGGGTTTCGGGAATAAGGTATATGGTGAGGCTGAGTTTTGGGAACTAGGTATATGGCAATGCCTCCATTAGTAGACATTGAACATACAAAAAAAACTTGAAATTGAGACATAAGTATACGCCCCCCCCTCCATCCCTGATTTGGTAAGGGAAGGAGATAGAAAGAAAGAGGTGGAGCCACCCAAGTAGACGAATTGTACCCAGAATATTGAAGACAAAACAGAATGTAAAGAATGACAAGACAAGTAGTTTAGATTTTTTAAAAAGAAGAAATAGATGTTTAGGATTTGTTTAATTTGTTAAAATAGATACTGGCACTTTCCACCTTTCTTTTTAGACCACCCTTGGGAATAAAGATTAATCTGATATATATATATATATATATATATATATATATATATATATACACACACACACACACACACACACACACATATACATATATAAAAACAATGTTTCTTATTGCATTTATCTTAATTATTCTAAATGCCTCTTCTTCTTTCCTATATTTTAGCTCGGCCAACAGAGTAGGAAGAGGTATATGTATTAACTAGTGTCCATGTCTGGGCATACAATATCAAAATCTCACCATGAATTTCAATGGATCCCGTATTGTGTATCAAGTTGACTTAAGGAAAAAAAGTTGCATTTAAATAGAATTTATAATAGTAATAGGTTTCTCCTTTTGGCTTTGTCAAAGTAGCAATCTTAAATGAAACAGTATTGAAATGTTTGTTTATTTCCAGTTACAATATAATTTCATTTAAAATTCCTTCCTTTATATACTAATAGCTGACAGTTAAAAGTCGTATTTCATGTAATTTATAACTAGTTAGAGTTTAAGACTTTTTGCCTCATTAAATACATGAATTAGTTCACATTCAGTTCATACACGATAAAAATGGACAGTGGAATTCTCATGGTACCTGCTGATAATAATGATATATATAACTAGCTGAGGTACCAGGCATTGCTTGGGGAAAATAAAAAAAATTCAAATATAACAACACAGGAAAGCAAACTATATTTTGTATAGATTTTTTTAAAACTGAGGGTGTGTGTGGGCTGAAATTACCCCTTCACCAATACATCAATTTTGGTAATTTCCCACCTAATATTACAGAAATTTCTATTTGCACACATGATGATCATCAGGTCATGAGCTACAGAAGTTTTGCTACCAGGCAGTTTGCAATATAAGATGCATGGGTAGCACACTCCAGCATTTTTAACTGTATTATTACACACTTGTCCAGAAAATTGCGAATAAAAACAAAATTTCATCAAGAGACTTGATACAACTGAGATATCAAAATTTTTTCAATTTGCAATCAATTAATCTATAATTACATGGTATTATACACAATTTCCTCAATTTTGCAATGAAAACAACACCTTTTTTCAGAGGTGAACTTATTTGACACTCTTAATTGACTTTTGATAATCAACGTTTCAGTTATAAAGTGGTTGTCTTCCTCAGGTTCCAACACCTATGTTATGAATGAGGACTACTGTATCACCTACATTTTTATTTGTACACTTATGATAACCAACAGCGAAATGATGGGTCATGAACTAGAAAGAATCATTATGATGATAATGTTGTAGGTAAGAATTCAATGCAGGGTTCTTGCATAACAGACAAATATTCCCACGCCCTTGATAACCACAATAAACCCAATTTCTTTTTTATTTTTGTTGTTGACATAAATACAACCCAAGGGGTTTCAAGAGCACAAATACCTCCTGACTCACTGACTCAGCTACTGATATATGGCAGAGGAGAGACCCTGCACCCCCACCAAAAAAAAAAAAAAAAATCTGATTCTACACCTGTGTTCATGTAACTTATTTCTCAGCCTGTGGTATCATTGTCTGCATAGTTCTTTTAACAGGCACCAACTCCCAGAACTGACATTCTAAAAGTCTCTCCAACTCTTCCCCATTGTTGCCAAGAATGGTTTGTTACTTATAGCCAAAATTGCCTTTAAAAATGGCTAAACCTGGCTTAATTTTTCCAATCCTAGCCAACTTTATAGCTAGAAATGAAATATATATATATATATATATATATACACACAGCAATACCTTGGATAGAAGGGTTTGGATTAGTATGGGTTTTGATGTAATACAGTTAAGCTCTACAAATCAATGTAACTAAGAATAAACTGGAAAAAAAAGAAAAAAAACGCATCAGATTATGATAAGACCTTGAACATTACAGTTTTAATCAGTATGGAAAATATTTTGAATGAATTAACCACATTAATCAAGGTACATTTGTAACTTAATAGGTATTTTTCTTAAACACATGGCCAAATTTTCAACTATTTTTATTGGCTACCCCCCCCTTCCGAGCCAGATCTACCCGGAAAGTGGCCAATTTAGCAACCCTATTCTTCTCTGCCTTCTTAGCACTCATCAGTAACTACTTCCCCATCCAATGTTGGCTTAAAACTCTGTTCCCGGATACTTAGAAACAAAATATCCTCGACTGACACTTTTCAAGGCGTGGTCGGCAGCTGGGTAGGAAACTTTTGCTAATCCTCAGAGACACACAAGAAAAAAAGGATCCCTTGAAGACTATAAAAATTTTGTGTGTGTACTCTTTGGTGATGTTTGTGATATAAGACGCATGGATAGTAGATTCAAACATTTTTGTCCATATTATTACGCACCCGTCCAGAAAAAACAATTAAAAGCAAAATTTCATCAAGAGACTTAATATTACCAAAATATCAAATTTCTCCCATTTGCAGTCAATCAATGTATAATTACATGATATTTTACACAATTTTGTTGATTTTGAGATGAAAACAATACCTTTGTTCAGTGGTGAACTTATTTAGCACTCATAATTGACCTTTGATTATCCATGGTTCAGTTTGAAATTTTCTGTGAACACTCCTTTGTGATGTTTAGGTTAATTTGACCATGAACAGTGCCTCAGCCAAAATTTGAACTCAATTTGCAGCTTCCATTTTGCTCACATCCATATTCCATCTCTATGTTCATTATCTAGTCAAGGGTTCTTCAAACTTTTTGGATTGTGATCCAGTTCAATTATACAGAAAAACTTCATGACCTCCTCTCCTTCCTCTCTCTTATTACACCTCTGCTGTTTGTTTTACAACCATACCAAGATTACTATTATGATTTGATAATTCAAAAAAAAAAAAATTCAATGACAAGGGTAATAATAAGATAATTAGATATATTCATACTTAGAATCTTATTCATTTTATTGTCACAAATATTTTTCTGACTTATTCTTTTTTTGTTCATTTATTTTTTGTTAACTTGTGACCCACTCAGCAGGACTTTGTGACTCTGTATTTTGAAGTACATAGGGCCCACTTTTTTTGCCAAAAATACGGCTAAAAAATAATTGCAGATCTTGCATGCAAAGTTTAGCCACTTTTGTTTTCTCCATCTTGCTGTCCTCATTGTATATATTTTGTTCAAATTTATTTCTGTTATACTATAGCTACAGATTTCAATAACATCAAATGCTCACCAGTAAATACACTCGGGGGGGGGGGGGAAGAAACAATTAATGCAACCAATATGTTCCACACATTGACACCTGAGAAACAAACCAGAGTTTAGTTGCAATATTTTATCTAGAGTTTATACTTTTTGTGTCATCTTACAAGTCAAAATTTGGTCAGACTTCACCAATATGAACATTTTATGGATTGATGCATTTATGTGTGTAAGATACTGGTGAGAAAATTATCATATTGCACTTCTGTTTATAGAAGCCGTGGGGTGCTAGAACTATACATTTGTACATAATATATATCAGTGGCTTGTCAGGTTATTGCATAAAATTAAACTGGGTCATGATCCAAAAAGTTTACCGACCCCTGATATAGAACATTAGATTTTTTAGCGATATCATATATCCTTCCAATTTCTTCTCTCATTTCTCTCTGCAGCTATGTTCCCTCTGCCTACTGTGTCACCAGGTGTCAGATGAATACAGAGATGATAACATCATCCTATGTCATTAATTTTTCTTATCAGCCCCACTGTCAAGTGAGTGTGTGTGTGTGTGTGTGTGTGTGTGTGTGTGTGATGTAGGCCTCCCAGTTTGTGTTACAGTATGCCATAACTGCTTGATTGACAGAAATGTTTCATCTGTTCCATGCTGCATGGGTTTCACAGCATGTCGGTTAACAGCAGGGGTCGAGAGGTGGGTATTATAAAATCTATTTATGTTAAATGATATTACTGCCCTAGAAACTTGAAGTAAACAGAAACAAACTGATTGCTTTTGAAATGAAGAATTAACATCAATACAAATTGATTTCAAATATTTTTGTCTATTTCCATGGATACAATATTTAACATTTGAAAGCAAGTGGTTTTACAGCTTAGCTGTAACATAAGAAATCACGAATTGAAATATTTGCATTTACCTCAATCAAATTAAATATCATATTGTGAAGTAATGAAGACACTGAATACAGAGAATTACGGTGCCAAAATATGAAATGAGTCAACCACGAAGCTACATTCATGTTCAATATATACATTATAAGGATAATGTATGTATAAAAATCGAGTTTGAAATCTCATTTGGGGTAATTTACCCCAGTTCCCACCAGAAACTTTGTATTAATCATGGATAACATCCGTATCACTATGCCCCGCTCATAAATGGTCGAGAGCAAGTACAAATGCTTATTTGCAAAATGCTTCACTGGGATTTGTAGCCTGCAGAGCGAAGTATGGAACTGCAGGAAATTTTCATTGAAACAATATAGAGGTTCTATAATTCAAACATGGTATCCATGATGCTCTATGGCTGCAAAACCTGGCAATCTAAAATCACCCAGCAGTAGAAATTGAAAGCCTTTGATACTAAATGCTTGATCAGGAAAAGATCATAGCAGCTTCCAATATCAATCTCGGCTGGTTGGAGGATGTCTTGAGGCTCCCTGGAAATCAAACCTTCAGATGATCACCAATAGGACAAAGAAAGAGAGGATGGCCAAAGATGAGCTGGTACCAGACAGTGGAGATGGACCTCTGACTGGTTAAAAGAATCTGGAATGACAGCATCACACTGGCTGAAAATTGTATACAGAAGAGCGCTTTGTCTCATTCATGTGTTGCCTGATGCGGGAGTGTCGGAGTCTGAGTGATTCTGGGCAACACTCTTCTCTCTAGATCCCACATTATACTAAGTAAATGAAACTGACCCACAACCGAGATGTCGTCATATTGATGCCATTACAAAGAAGTTTCCAACAGATCCAAACAATGAACAAAACAAACAAATAGAAAGTGAATCAGGAAAAAGTAGAGACTCTCTGTCTGCCTACACCTGCCAGACAGACATATCAACGACCAATTTTCCAAGACTATTCTCCAATTGGCGCATAAGACCATTTATAAGACTGAAGAGGAATGTATTTGGATTTCCTTACAAAAGCTGAGAATAGCTGGGTGAGGAGAGGGTGGAACTGGAGTTCTTACAGAGGAAAGCAAAAAGAAGGAATATCTGTTGACAAGAATTGTGTTTATTTTTCTTCCCTCTGAAAAGATTCTTTGGTTATTTACCAATTTGAGAGTTAGAAGCTGGAACAAATCTAAATGCTATTTATTTTTAATATTATTTACCAAGGTTCAATTCAGTTATCTTCAATTTCTATTTGTCTGTCTGATGTAGTATTAAGGATAATCCTTTTTTTACATTGGTAAAAAGGTGCTCTGCAGACAGATTTTATTTCAAAGAAATTTTTCTTTTGTTTACCTTTTCAATTAGTATACACTACCTTATCTTATTGTGCCAGTGACATAGCGGTTAATGGCACAGACAATGGAATTGGCAAGCAGAGTTCAAGCAACAGCTAAGGCTGTGTACATTCACTGTGTACTAATGCCCTTGGGTGTGGCATGAATTCATTTCTTCTCTCCTTCCAGCTGAGGGCAAAAGAATAGGGGCCGACTCTCTAGCCCTGGGAAGGCAACTAGTCTAGAAGGATAACTCTCTGATTCCAAATCAAGGAGTAGAGCCCTCTCGAAGCGGTTGGATGCCAACTTAGACATCCTTCCAGCAGGTCCTGCAGCCAAGCTGATGCTAAATGGTATCGCTCTGCTTTCTTTTGGAAAATAACAATGAGGTTGAGAGGGGAATTCTGGGCATCCTACTTCAGTATCGTTCCGTTGTCTATCGAGAAAGAAAGAGGCCACCTCGTTTCATTGACCAATTTTATACACGTACTAGCATAGTAGCCATGAAGAATAATGGTATCATTTCTGATATGTATGGACAAATTATACAAATATATATTTTCGTATATATGTATTGGAAACTGTCAACTTTTGACCAAGACTGTCCACATATTTGAGTGGAAAACAGGTTTTCAAGTAGGTATTCAGTCACTAGTTTTCAAAAAAAGCTGTTGGGAACTTATATACATATAACTTATATATATATAAGTTCCCAACAAGCAATGCTCTTCGAACTCTGGAATAGGGCATTCTGATGGATGGGGAATAGTGCGTAAGTAAATATATTGCTTACATTCAGCCTTACTGACCGTCCAGTTCTGCATAGGGCAGAGTAAAATGCCAGCCTCTGGGTCTGGAGTGAAGGTTTCGATCTTACCTTGTGGTACAGGATGGAATAATGTATAGTCTATAGCCACTCTGAAGAATTGTTATACAATGAAACAGCCGTCTGTGGATGACTCAATCATTTAATTATTATATATATATATATATATATATATATATATATATAAGTAGTAGACAATGCATCATTTTTAAAAAGTTGATACATTCGTTATTTTTAGAGATACAATGCTCAGTCTTTAGAAAAAATTTTATTTTGACACACTGCATTATGATTCCTCTGGGTGATAACTGACAAGTGATGGGAGAAGGATTGAAATAGTGTTATCCAACATAAAAGCATTTTCGCAACGGGTTGCACGCTATCATGCATGGCCTCTCTCTCTCTCTCTCTCTACATATATATATTAGGTCACACAAATATTAGAAAATAACACATGCACTCTAGGCGGTATTTTCAGAATTATATTTAAGAAAGTAAAGAAAAACAATGAAAAAATTGGGTAACAGCAGTGTATGAAATAATGGGACCTATTTTCAGACGAGTGGAACCAGTGTCTCATCACAACTCAAAGACAAAAACAGAAGCAGGGAGCTGAAGGAACAAAGGACTTTTAGGAAATTCAGCCAGTAGGTGGGGTTGGGACCGTGGCCTTTGATGAGCTAAAACCTTTAAAATGGATATGTATATGTTACCACAGGGTTGCCAGATAGTTGGAGATGTTTCTGGCCAAAAACATACAAAATTGGCCAAATGCCAAAATTGTTTATAAAAGCAATTATTTCAACATTTATCATTAGATAAAGTCTTGTAAATCATTAATATTAATTAAAGAAAAAATTAATACTATAATTCAGCTTCATCTTGGTTTTTCAGTTCCTTTCTTATTGTAACTTTATGGTGACAGCCTGAATATTAAAGTTGCAATTATGAAAAGCAACTCAAAAATTAAGATCAAAGGAAATAGTAGTATAAAAAAGAACCATAAAATCCACCATCCATTGTAGTAGTAGCAGAAGTAAGAGGAGGAGGAAGAAGAGCAAGTAGTCTTTCTCTGAGTCAATTGATTCTCATACTTGTAAAGTATTGTCAGTCTGACTGCCACGTGACCAACTGATAAAATTAATACACAAGATAAAATCCAACCTTCTCAGTATTGTGTATTAATTTTCATGCAATGTGATATGGAAATATTCTGCATGTATTATTTTTAATGAAAATCATAGATGGCCATTTCTGGCTTTTATAAAATATAAAAAATGGAGATGTTGGACATTCTATAACGGCTGGTAGAAAAAAAAAATTGATCAGGATAGAAATCCTTTTAATGACATCACACCTTCTGACAGATTAGCAGCTGGTAAATAAAACACAAAACCTCCTTTCCCCTCTCTTTTGTTTAACATAATTGGAACTGACTGACTGAAAAGTGTCTTATTGAGATGCGTTCGGACATATCTAAAAAAATGAAATAAAAAACAGAATAAAATAATAATCATTGTTTATAAAATATTGCGATACTGAAGTACACACCAAAAATAAGAATTTATCAAAATACTACTGCAACCGAGTCTATTTGGCCAGAAATTTAAATACGGCTTAACCAAATTGTTCATGGTCAAAGGCTTTTTAAAAAGACCAGATTTGTCAAATTTAGCCATATAATGGCCAAAATGGCCCCATGTGTCACCATGGTGACAAAGAGCATTAAGGTGCCTGGCACAATGAAAACAGAGAGGCACACCCATGAGCAACCAACCCTAATGTGTCTCCAAGGTCCTCTCTCTCAGTGGGATCTCATATTCTCAAGTTTACATATTGTTGAAAAAAAAAAAAAGAAAAAAAAAAAGGGTTATTCTTGAAGGGAGTATGGCTTGCTGCGATTTAATTGTTTTTGTACTTATTTGAAAATACAGTTTGGAAATGCCAGAAAGGATAGCAAACTTGTGAAGATTGAATAAGAAGGGGGAGGGGTCAGGTCATGGACAGAATATAAGCGTGTATATACAGAGAAAACTAGTGTATATAATTGGGTCTTTACAAGTTCTTTGTATGTGTGTATATGATACACACACACACACATGCATGTATGTATATAATACAAACATGTATATTCATAGAATTTCGTGCTCATGCTGCTACGAAAACAACAGCTGTGCCACCAACAAAGCCTACATCAGATGATGAAGGCTTTATCGGCGACATGACATGTATCTACAAATCATACATATTAATATAGACTCAAGCACATTTATGAGAATTATGGGGTTTCTCAATGTCAGTGTCTCTTCAGGGCATCAATACAGTAGATTGTTGTTAAATGGGTCATTTAGGAAATCCATTTATTCAAGCCACATCTTGAAAATAATACAACAAATACAGATGAGTAACTAATAATATAAAAGCCCATGTCATTTTTTGTCAGTTTCTCTCACACTAAAGCAAATAGAAAGAGAGAAAGGGAGTAAAACAAGGCTCTACTGTGTCTGTGTGTTTGCATCTATATCACTACTGCTACTGTTGATGTTTTAGCAGTAGCATGGAAAACTATTCCAATAAACAAAGGCATCTCAGATTTTCATAAATAAGAATGCAATGTTCATATAAAAAAAAAGTAAACTTCCTTTTTCATTCAATTCTGTCACATTAGAATCATCAAAAACAAAAATATGAAGAGTTGCAGAAAATTTACAGAAAAATACATTTTGTTTAAGGTGTGCATTTTTTGTGCGCAATAAATAAATTTATACTAAAATATATATTTCTATAATTCATCTATACATAAATAAATAATCTCAACATTTTGATGGATACTAAGCTAGTATTTGTAATAATGTCTTTTGTTTATTTGGACCACAAAGTCATTTAATTGGGGCAGAGTCAACTTACAAAAGTGACTTCTTGTTTTGACATGGCTCACTAACTGCTGAGTAAATCTTAGTTGATAGTATATGCTATGCATTTGTTGTAACCTGCGTTTTACGTTAGATACCATTACATACATCATTCATTATCTGCAAAATTCCCAACCCATTTTGGGAGATGGTAGCAGCATGTTATTGTGTCATGGCACACAGTTTGAAAACCACTACATCCAGCCTGCAGAGGTAAACAGGTAGAGGACCCTTTATGTAGATAATCATAACATTACTTAGCGCAAGAAGCTAAGGAATCTAGTCCATTATCTTCATTAGATACTTACGCTGACTTTATTCTCATGAAGTCACTTTAGAGATTACAACAGGGTACATTCAAATTCTTCAAACATTAATGAGCATTGGACATTTTTTTCAGAACTGAATCTAAATTTTCCATCCAATCAAAAATAATCTGTCATGCTCAAAAAGCCTAAAAGATTCAGTGGGAAAAATTTATTATCCTACAACTGAAAATACTTGGGTGAGATATACTTGAAAGGAACAAGAGAAAAGTTGATTAAATGCAGTGGTGGAAATATGTGGGTGCATGTGGTGGGGAGGGCATATACCTACCTCTTGATCTCTAGGGTTTTTTGTATATTCAATGTTGACTAAAGGAGACATTACTGTATACCTAGTTCCAAAAACCCATTTTTATCATTGTTTAAATACATACCCAAGAAGAAAAAAAAATGTAACATTTGAATGCAATAGAATTCTTCCTTTTATTTCTAACAAGAGAATTCCAATGAAAAATTCATGGGTATATTTAGATTTTACGGAGTACTTTGCTTTGATAAGTTCTACCAAACTCATTTCAGGGGTAGAGTCCATTGATTTAAATGATGGGTAAGAAATATTCTTATCTATGAGTGGAAGAGTTCATTGTTATGGACAGAGAAACAGGGAAAAAACTCACATTGCTCATTACTCGAGTAGATTGCCTGAACGGTATTATTAACAGAATCTAAGATAATTATAAAATGTTATGGGGAATAAAAAGAAAGAAAGAAATACTGCAGCCTTCTACTTGATCCTATTTCATGGCCAGGATTTCACTCCTGACTGAACTTGGAGAGAGAGAGAGAGAGAGAGTTGGGGTGTGTGTGATAAGGAAACCTGGGAATAAATGAGGTTCAAGAAGGCAGAAGCATAACTGAAAGAGGGGGGGGGCATTATTTGAATCTCCCCCTCCCCGGGCCTCCTACCCTTGAATCTTTACAGTTCACCTATTGCATTTCTACGGACATTATGCAAGGATATATTTGCACATACATGAATTGCATAAATAATAACTCAGGGGTTGAGTTTTTTTATCAATCAAGTGATAGTGCAAGTCTATTGCAAATTTTTCTTTTTTCATCAGATATCACTAAAAGTTTGAGGAGCTGAGCTACCCTCTCTCTGAACCCCCAAATCTCTAGCCATCTCTAGATAGTGATACTGATGGCATATGTAATGATGGTGGTGATGGTATTGATAATGATATTATAGGAGGTGATTCTACTGACAAGAGAGGTAGTGATAGAGATCTTGTCAGGGTGGTGATGGTAGGAATTAGGAAAAAAAAGAAAAAAATTAATTATGAGGATGGTGGTGGTAGTAAGAATGCCAATGGTCTTAAGTCAAGGGTAAAGGTAGGATGAATGGGGGAAGGAGATTAGCCAAGTACAGAGAGAGTTAAAATTACAAGGAAGTAAGAAAGACTGATGAAAGAGAGTACCCGCCACCCAACCCATCCCATCTCTCACTCTTAGTCCAGAGCATTACTGACACTCTGCCTCATACAGAAAGATAGGGTAAGAAGGATTGAAATAGGGTATATGAAGATTCTGGAGCATTCCCAAAGTGACAGATATCAAGAGATGTCAGAAACTGATAATGTACCCAGGGTAGGTGAAGGGTAGAAAGTGATAAAAAAAGAGCACCTAAATAACTAGGAGGGAAAAGTTAGGGAGTGACTTGGGTAATTTGAATGTTTCATTAAGTTTATCTCAGAGAATCAGAAAACATATCCCTGTACTATGGATGGCCAAGAGGGACATATATTTGATGGCATAAAGACCCCCACCTTATTTCAGTTGGGAATATTAAGAAAATAACACATTTTCCTGAATTCCTCTCACTTATCACTTATTTCTTCTCAACTCCTTAAGTTCTGGTCAATGTGGGTCTGTACAACAGAGCTTGCACTTGCCTTTTTGCCATTATTTTAGGGAAAAAAATTGGGGGGAAAGGGTCCAATATGCTATTAAATACAGTATCGTTAGAAATGATACCCTCTCAACAAAATAAGAATTTAACCAGCAATTGCCACATGAGATGATTTCCTTCATGTGCAGACTAAAAGTCTCTATGTCTCAAATCATCCAAGTACAAGTACAGACATCCCACGTTATAGTGTGGTTTGCAACATAAGGTGATAGGATTGTGGACCCTAACATTTTTACTTATATTATGCCCCCACCTCCATCCAGATAATCATGGATGGGAACGACTTCTCTTCAAACCAGTGAGCCCAATATTTTGAGCCGAGCTTCATCTTTCCACACCCGAAGTCCATTTGATAAAAGAGGTGACATTACTCCCACTCAATACTATACTGAGAAATATATTTGACTTACGCTGGCTAATCAACTGTAAAAATATAATTAGACAAAAACATTTCAGTAGTCAATGAATTAAACTTTTTTTTATCAATGTCTTTATCTAATTTCTCCTCCCCTTGAAATAACTTTCATACCTCAGGGAACCCTAACATAAAATCCATTATATCTTTATTAATCTCTATTTTCTCCTCTATACAGTTAAATTTCATAAGGTAATCATAGTATATATTTTTCTGATAATTGGTTTTAGCAAAAATTAACTCAAGTTTTTCTATAAATTAATTGACAATGTAAAAAATAACAGAAATCTAGGAATCAAATTACATTGTTTTGAAAAAAAAAAGAAGGAAAACTTGACTTGTATATAGTTACGAAAACAATGTCCGCAAATAAGTAATTTATATTGCTATTGTTCTAAAACAAATTCCATAAATAAGTTTATGCGTATGTAATAGAATCATGAATATAAGAATAAATTCAAAACTGACTCAAAAATGCATTTGCATATGATTAGCCTATTTATCCCCATTTCACTTGGAACCTGAGGGTTGCAGGGAACCTCAGTTGGGAAATGCTGCAATAGACGAGAAGAACATCCTTCATCTATCGACCACCCTTAAATATAGCCCATACCCACCTTGCAGATATCACTGTTCGATTATAACATGGTTGACTTTCTTGGACCCCAGCTGCTGTGTTATAATGGTTGGGAATGGGGATGCCAGTACTAGCCTTGAAATTATTGAGGAGGAGGCATAATTTTCTAGACCAGTTGAAATCTGACTCTCAACAACTTTTTTGCAAACCTAGACAAGTAGACTGGTGACTTTACACAAAAAAGAAACCAGCGCAAGTAAGTAAAATAAGTCATGTAATACTTTTGGTGGATCTGGTGAGTGTCTTTCAGACCACATGTTCGATTATTGCTGCAGCTGCTGGTTTCTATGTAGGGCTGTAGGGATAGGGATGTGACATAAGTTCGTGTCGGGGTGAAGTAGCTCTGGTTTGATGAGAATGAAGGATACAGAAGGAACAAAAACATGCTAAGCTCAGTCGCTCCTGCATTGCAAGACACACGAGGCAATATTTTGTCTCTTTTTCTTGAACAATCCATGGAAATAATCATGGGGTCTTACAGGGGCCAGGGTGCTGACTCGACACTCAAGAAGATCTGTCTTATGGAGCTTAGGAGCTCTAACTGTCTTACTATTTACCCATGGGGGGTAGGAGAAGATAGAGTCATGTCTTCCCAGAGGGAATTAGTTTGAAGTGAATACAAACTGACCCAGTCAGAATTTGAACTTGGTATGCTGATTCCATTCTCTATTAACCGTTAGACCACCTGCACCTCCACATTAGGCCATAACAATAAAATGCCATTAATTTTTACTCAGATACAAATTCTAGATATACAGTTACTAAAAATTTTCACTAATGCCATAATCATTTCCAGATTATAGAAAGAAACTAAGAATCTGAATTGCTTTTTGATTCACTACTTTTGCTATCAAGTAACCTAATGCACATAAGTCCCACACATGATTCAATTTTCTGTTATGAATATTAAACAGGATGCTCTAATCAAATAAGCTTTTCTACCCCATGCCCCACCTTGATAGTTAAAAAAATTTAATGTACCCCATACTATAAAAAAATAATGTAATTATACATCATACGGTAAATTCTTTGTAAAAAATACTGATATAAGAAACTTTAGAGCACTAAAATTTTTGTAATTTCTTTATTCTGTGAAATTTAATAACAACCCATTACCTTATCGCTTTCCACCTCACAAAGTCAATGAGTTAAGCAATAGTTACTACAGAATCTATTTTAAAATCCGTAATTAAAAATATTGTATAATTAGGAATGAATAAGTCAAGCCTAGGATATGAATCGGTTTCATTCCAAGGAACGCTTTTCGTGCTTCACACCTAAATTTCAAATTGCCACCCAATATATCCAAATATCCCCATGTGACATGTGCACCTTACATTTATAATCACAACTCAAATCTCTTTAGAACTTCACTACCAAGTTGACTCCTTCCTCTTCTTCAAATTGAGAAATCATTGAAAACTAAGTTTTAGGATAACTTATATAATGAATTAATCACATCAATCTCCACTTTTTATCAACATCACTACATGTTTATGTAACTGATGATGTTACAGGAAGGAAGGATTTATCAAAGGAATAAATCAAAACTTTCATTTACTCCAATGATTACATATATAGTGATACAGTGAATTCTAATGCTTGGAGAAAAAACAAATGAACGACTAATCGCGTTTGCATTTGAACTGGGTATACATGGGCAAGGTTTCAGTTTTTCTTATCACTGCCCACTGACAAATACACTACTCCAAAACTTCTCAGTTTAGTGTTGGTTATTTTCTGCATTAACAAACAAAACTTCATCTTAATCTGTCCTGGGGTTAAGATGGTACCAGCAAATCATGACCGTTTCACTAGTTCTTGTATGATCTCCAAATCAAGTAATGTTGAGCCTCGTCAGTACCTAGATGGGTGAAAAAGACTGGGCATACCTGGTGCCTGAAGCAGTTGGGAATCATGTAGAGAGACTTCAGTGACATTCCAAAGGAGGTGACCGATTTCTATACTATGCTCAATAATGCAAGCCAAAGGCCGCGCTTACCCCTGGCTCTACTGAACCCTTTTGACTGGCAGGCAGGCTGTCCTCATTTAGCTTTCCAAAGCTAAGCCCAGTATATAATTTCTTAAAAATCGGTTCTCCATTCAAGTGATGTTATGGTAATGAGTATCTCATATCAGCCACTTCAGATATAGACTAGAAAGCACTCAGAGGGTACATACCTCAGCCAATGCTGTACACTAAAATATCTTTTAAAAAATATGAGTGTTAGTACTTAAAATGAGCAGATATTCAATTATTTCTTTTGAAATTTAAATTCAACCTTTTAAACTGATCCTCTCAAAACTTTTTCCTGCAGAATAATGAAAAATATCTCTCAATCAAAAACAAATTCCTGGACCTGTCCCCAAATTTAATCAATTCTCCGATAGCACAAGGCCTACTCTTCCACTAATTTTCATTCGACTTCATTTACAACTTTCAGAGATATCATGTGGACAAACAGATGGATGGAAAGATGGACAGACATGGGTGGATACTCTGTTGGCAGATATAAACTGAGACTCATCAGATTTCACTGTTATTCTCTACCATTGAGCAATGTTTTCAAGTGCAAAATTAATCAACAGTAAAACATATGTCAAAGTTAACCTCCATGTTATCTGCACCCATTCGAGTTAATGTATCTAGCATTGTTACATGTTTTTCACTGAAATTGTGCCAGAAGGCTCGTCTTTCTTTGGGTGTGAATACGACAACTAGTAGAGATGGTGATAATTCTGACCGATGAACACAGTCAATTAAACAAAGAATTCATGGCCTTAATGTACCAAGATATCATATGTAAGTGGGAACATTCAAAAGGGCACAAAGTACTTGTTAACTCCTAAAATAGTTCCACCTTATTGGATTTACAGCAAAGATAGCAAACTCAATTGAGTGGGATTCAAAATTAAGTACATGTTCATCTTTCATAGACCCAAAAGCAGATATGGCCGGTATGGCAGTCTCCATCAAGGGCAATAACATGTAGACCCCTCTATCTACACGACAAAGAGGGAGCCTAATTACCAGCCTATCAAAAGGTTAACAGAACTTATTCAAACATATTCTGAGATTCTGATGAGTCTAGTTAAGTGGAGGCCATGACAAATTCAAAATTCAATCCAGACGCATGGCAAGAAAGGCGAGGTAATTACATGTAACCTTGAGAGAAAGAAAAACATTTTGTTGGTTCATATGAGGTCTATCGGCACAGTATCAAGTCATTCATCATTAATAAGAAAGAAACAGCCTACCTAGGGCAATAGAGTTTAGTCCCCTTCAATGCACTCCTCCTTAGGACCTCACACACTCATCCCAGCATGCCTTTCATTTTTTAAATGATCCGCAACATCCTCTTCTGGGATTGATGTCAGCTGCCTTGTCACATTCTCCCCAATCTCGTCCATGGTCTGAAATCTCTTTTATAAAAGTCAAAAGTTGCAGGGAGCCAAGTTTGGATTGTCGTCGTTGCTGTGTTTTGCCAAAATATGCAGCACAAGATGTGAAAAACGAGCAGATCATTGTAATTTTGAGAGTCACCCAGTACACAGGGTCACTAAATGGCACCTCACATTCAAACCAGTAAGGTCCCCTATTATTGTTTGCTAAGTTACATCGAGGCCTTCCAATTGGTTGTCGGGATATTCAAAATAGCTGGATACTCTCCGATACCCCTGTACATACCTTATACAGGTTCTAAAAACTTTCATTAATGTCATAATTTCCTGATTATGGAAAGCATTCAGGCCACATCACTAAGAGAAAATAATAATAGTTTAGCAAACCTGAAGGAATTCAAACACCTTCCAGAAATTTTTTTTTTCATTAGTTATGTAAGTAATGATTTATAATAACTGCACTATACAACTTTGCATTATATCAGTGGGGAAAGTGCCAGTAGACACACTAAATGAAGCATAAATTTTGATTGGACAATATCACCTTTACTTGGAATTAAACAGCCAATGGTAAATGAGCTTTTTAAAGTGCCTGTCCCTAAAAATAACATTTATGCTGCTCTAGGTGCCAAGACGAATAAACTGAAAAATTCCAATGAAGAAGGTGTTTGTTTTGGATTTTAGCCCAATTAGATGCATAAGTGTATTTACAGTTGTTTCTATGGGATAGATAATTATCCTTTGGTTGTAGGAGAACGGTCGGGTTGGTTGAGACCTGATAGGGATGTTGGTTCTTCTACCAACTATTTAGGTAAAATGATTGGCTTGGATTCAAGCCAATGAAGGATATAAACTTGGGTTAAGCATTTGTTTTTCTTTTTTGTTTATTTTGATGTTGAGCAGTCTCTAGGGTTTATTTTTTTATTTTATAAATAAATTTGCAAAAATGCTGACTGGGAAATCAGTTTTGAAGAAACACGACCATTTCTTAACTGGCACATTTTTTAAACATGTCTGCCAACAAATTTGGGCAGAGGTTATGTATTCAAACATGTTTGTCTATCTGTCTGTTTGTTCACAAAATACCTACAAAGCTACTCAATGAATTCCAATTTTGTGGAAGAGTGGGTAATGAGTCAAGGAACAATTGATTGAATTTAAGGGTGGATCCAGGAATCTGAAGGAGGGATTTAGTTCACATTGTAAAACATGACAATTCTATAACTTTTCAGCTGTAATAGTACAGCGGTGATGCCATCACGAATAAATATGATGAACTGTATTATAGCTGTTTTTCAAACTATTGAGAGTATGTCTATGATTAATAATTAATACAAGCTTATGTCACAGCAGTGTGGCGACTCTAGGACAATTTCCCCTCAAGGCAATTCCCTGTCCCCCTCAGTATAATTTTCCAGCAGGCTATCTCCTCTAAGGACATTTGCAGAGAATAAAATAAATGAAAAATTATTCCACTACTTTGCATCAATATTTATAAAATTTTGCATGGATTTCCATACTTGGGTAAAAATTGTCTCTGAGGACAAATGTCCTGGGTGTACTTGAAGGCAATCGTCCTGACACCTAGTCTGGGATCTGTAAGCCTGATCATTCAGTTTTTAGTGATAGTGGTCTTGGGAAGGGTCTGACCTCACAGAGCGCTTTCTAGTTCATTTTTGATATCGATACATTGATAATCCCCTCCAGAATGTATGGAATGCAAAGTACAAAATCTAATAGAATAGAGTTCTTTGAACTTTAAATATCCCTGAGAGAAATGACCAAGAATATTTTTCTAGTACATTTATTATTAGTCTTTTGTAACGGTGACATAATGGTTACTAGCTTAGATAATGTAATCAGCAAACAGAGTTTGAATTTAGGCTGTGGCTGTAACTGTTAAATTTACACTGGAACTCTTCAGAAAGACATGAATCCACTTCTTCCTGCAATCAGTTTTATCATCAGATATCTAGCAAAATGTCTTGTCCCTAGCATGCCATGATGGTTGACAGAGAATAGATAGTGTGACTAAGTACTTGGACAAATAATTCTTCCAAAACAACCATAACTGCTCAGGTAGTAACAGCAAAAAGCTGTTACCATTGTATTCAAACTTGACAATGATCAATATAGTTTTTTTTCCACTAAGGCTAACTTAGTCTGGAACTGGGCCAGAAGTATAAGGTACCCAATGAGGTTTGAACTCACTCTTCAGTAGTAATGATTGTTAAAACTAGATAAGTGGAAAAATGAATGATCACTAACAATCTTTTAGATTTATCAATCAGTTATGAAAATTAGAAAATGACTGATTTCTCACAATGTTTCAGATTCATATATCAACCATTCATAAGAAATTAATGCAAACATGTATAGAACAATAAAAATAAAAATGGAATACATTCATACATTGACTTACACCTAACCAACCAATGTCCAATCATATACATCCCCATAAGAGCTTAGAACCCATCAACTGCGAATGACAGGAATTTCAGTCATTGTAGTTTTATGGCCTCAACTGTGAATGATGAAATTTTCGATCGTATTATTATTATTATTATTATTATTATTATTATGAGGATGTTTCACCTGAAAATCAGGCTAAAAAACAGAAACAACAAGTAAATCAACTTTGAGGTAAGTGAACAATTTTTTTCGATAATTTGTTCTGGTGTATGACTATTTTACTTAATAAGTGAGCTTTATGGGTATATATAACATTTCTAGCAATTAAGTTAGCCAGAAATAGAAAAGTTTAACCAATTTTAGCCATTTTTGCACTTAGTTTCAACTATCAATAACAAATGATACTTGGCAACACAGTGAAAAACGAACACTAGATGTGTCATCTATTGATAACATCAAGCCTTTTATGACATAATAGCAGCCGGAATATAAAATACAAAACCCTATCCTTCCTCTTTGTTTTGGTTAACATACCTTGGATCGACCAATAGGAAAGCATCTCATAAAGATGAATGGAGATATTTAATAAAAACTTATTTTGTGACATTAATACCTACATAGATAATATAGTACCAAGCATCATATTGTCTCGTGTTGGATAAAAGAGAATAATGACATTAAGATGAGTGAACAGTTTCATTATAAGCATGACCATTTCTCATTATTTATGATTATTTGTAGAGTAAATAGCAATAAGATTAAAGAGTTAATCCAGATAAAGATGTGTCGCAACCACAAAGGGGTAGGGGAAAACACCAATACAGTTTGGTGTGAGAAGTCACTGAATGGTATGTCAAAAGTTGCAAAGCCAGAACTAAACCTCAAACGTGACACTTTCTGGATAAACACTGGTCAGCCTTGCATGCAAAACATCCTGGGTTTGATTCCTGGTATGAGCAAAGAGTGTGAAAAACTCTTCCTTACAAATTTCTCTGTGCTCTCAGTAGTTAATTGAGTACACTCTAAGCTGTATGATTAAGTTTCCCTTCTGTGGACTTGCATTCTGCCAAAGGGGTGGTAATCATAACTTATGGGAATAAAGTCCTGATCTAGACTAATCTTGAGACTTGCAGTGATCGCTAAGCTGACACATGCAACATAAACGGGGATTTCATTGCTGGCCTCCATATTCCATTGAGAGTTGTCTCTCAAAGATGGAATGCTTCACCTTTTTAATTTTTTTTTAATCAATTTTCGACTATCATTTATCTTCCTCTTAATTTTTCAGTTGCTTTTTATTGCAACATTATTCAGGCCATCAATCCACAGTAGTAAATAAACAGTACAGATCTGAAATAAAGGATAAGCTCGCAATGAAACTTCAACTCAGGTACATCTACACCAGAGGAAAGCCAGGTTAATGGCTGCAGCTCTTACCAACTGAGCCACAAGAACTAGCTATCCAGTAGATGTTCAAACCTTCAACCATTAAAATTTCACTGCGTCATGTTTGGTTTTGAATGATGGTATCTGTGAAGTAATTATTTCATCATTTATCTGTATGAGTTGATGTACCATAAATCATTGTTACTAATTTTTGACAATCATTCACTTTCATCCTTATTTTTCAGTTGCTTTAATGATTCATGATACATCATCTGATGAATGAGATAAAATAATTGCTTTAAATAGGGTACCATTTTGAATATATTATGAGAGACAAAAGCAAAAATTTGTATACGTACAGAAGACAGAGCACGTAAGCTCCCGGTACGGTTTCACTTTCTCGTATAAGGAAACTTCCATCCTCCTTATTTTGCAACAGACGCTTCTCAGCTTGGAGTCGAGATATGCCCTTGTGTAGAAAAGCCATTTTGACCCCCTCTGAGAGGTGATCACCTCTCCTAGTTCTGTAAAAGAAAATGAAATGATATACATGTTAGTCGGTCATTACAAAGCAGCAAAATGGAAGCAAACTCATAAAAGGTCATTCATTTCAAGGATGATCTTGAAACCTGTTTTAACTAGGGCAAAGAACAGTACTTCTCTCAAGTATTTGAACAAGCAACCGAACAGTTTCTTGCCTATGTTTGCATTCTTTCTATACATGTATTGGCCTACAAGTCTTCCAGACATTTTTTTTTTGGCTTTTGTTAGAATATCAGATTAACTTCCATTATAGTTTTTTTAGTGGAATTAGGTTAAATATTGGTTTTCAATGGCCAACTCCAACTTGCAGCATTTCAGCAGGATAAAAAAAAAACTTGGATTAATTCACTTAAGTTAATTCAAATTTTGAAAGATTTTCAGCATTGAGAACAACAAAAACATGCCTAAAAGCATATCTTGTTGTACTGATCGACAAAAGCTACATCAATTACAGTCCTGTGAAGAATATTGTTAACAGAATGGAAAAACGTGGATCTATCAGTTATTGATAATCTATTCAATTCAATACAAAATTGTGTAAAAGCAGTCAAATTAGCTAAAGGAAGGCCGACAAAATATTGATATAGAATTTTACTCAATTTGTTTAATTCTTGTTGGATATATTTAAAGTGTAATGGTAGTCATATTTTTTTAACCCATAGGCCTCTACATACATAAGCAGCAAGTGCAACTTGAAAACTGAAGAAACCTATGTTGACAGTATCGGTTGACAGTTTCTAACAAAGATAATGATAAAAATACAACAGTAAAACTCCAATGAAATGTCAGTTTACTCTTTACTTCATTAGATATTCAAGTTGGAATGGCATAAAAAATTAATAGTACTTTATTTCTACTAAGTTAGAAAGGAAGAATGTCTTGGAAGTCAAATTAAGAAGATTGAAAATTCAAATGGAATTCTATTTCATCATAAAAAAATGATTCCTTCCGTTGTTATGGCCAGATCATGGTGTATACACTGGTTCTCGTGTGATCATGCAAGTTGAGCAATGTCAGGCCTGGTCAGTACCTACATAGGTGACTGTTCGGGAATATCAAGTGTGGTAATCAGCTAAAGATCATGTAGACAGCCTCCTGTGACAATCCCATAAATCCTCCCAAGGAGGAAACTAATTTCTACACTCTTCTCAATAATGCAAGCCGATGGCTAAACCTCTTCAACCTCCTCGACTGGCCTGGCTGTGAGTGACAGGAAAAGAATGAAAAAGAAGAAAATTGAAAATTTGTTTATGAATCTGGTATTCCCCAATGGTCAATCACCTAGGTACTGACCAGGCTTGTTGAATACAAGAGTAGGTGTATCTAACAAAATTAGGCAGTAACCTGTACACCTCATGGAGAGGTTCCTCAATCCTAATCCTTGTGCTGAGTGCTTAGCAAATAGACATCGAGTACCATTCTCAAGGTCTTTAGTATGACTTATTTGTAGATTGGTGATGATTGTTTTAGTTTAAAAAGTTTGGAATCGAAAGGATTTCTTGGAATGAAGTGGGAAATGAAATTTCTTGAGTTCTTTGATTTGAACAAATATAGGTCTGGTAAGTCATTCTATAGAAACCGTCTTGTGACTAACATCTTTTGGTAGTATGTTGTGTTGGGGTAATCAATCAAAAAATAGGAAAATGGGAAGATCAATAAATAAGTTACTTCTCTCACTTTTTGTTGGGCAGTGATCACTAAAAAAAAGTCTTCATTTTCAAAAAAATATGCTTGAATACTGCCAGACACAAAGGAATCAATTCAGCATAAACTTGAATTGAGAACTGACACCCCCACCCCCTCCCGAGCATAGAAATCTGATATTTCCTTGTGGGCCAGTCAAAATCTAGCCAATGGGTTGTAGGTTGCCTACCTCTGGTTCACAAGCCTTAAGAAATAATTTCGAAACCAGATAAATGGGTTCTACATGAACTTCTGGAAAGGAAATAGATTACTGGACTCAGGAGAAACTTATTGTATAATAATGTACAGTGAGCAATTGGCTTTTTTTCATGATGCATTGGAAGAGAAAAGATCTCTTTCTGATCAAGTGATTCTATTGCAGCAAATGATCATAGAGCTACGATAGGGAGATCTTACACATCCAGACCAGTTATTTTCAGACTCACTTGTTTTGCCACATGGAATACTCTTTCTCTGGTCAGCAGTTCCAATGAGTTCAAGATAGCAAAATATTCCTCAAAGAATTCACCGAATCAAAATCAGAAATATTATTTATAGATACTTTGCTGGCTGAATAACAATGCTATGAATTTAACAAAATATTGGAAATTTTTGCATCAACCTGATACACAAGTAAATTTTTTATGACTTTTATGCTTCTACTATAAACTTTTTGAAATGTAATTGAATAATACTAATTTCCATGAAAAAGACTTAGCACAAAACATGAATTCATATTAGTGTATTTATGTACATGGCGTTCAATCAATGAAAGCTTTTAAAAGATTCAACTGCTTTTCTTTAAATAAATGCAAAGTAGACCATAAATAAACAAAATGAGATGAAATAGGCATATATATATATATGTATATATATATATATATATATATATATATACATATTCCAATATATGCATAAATATAAATGCATGCATACACAGATTTAGCACCATACATAGAAACAAACAGAGCCCTACTTCAGAATTGATCGCTCAGCGAAGACTGAAATGATTTGGACACCTAATAAAAAAGGAGCCTGGTTATCCTGCAAAGGATGTCTTTGACCTGGATCCAAAGAAGATTGGATGGAAATTCTCCAAAAGATGACCAAGATGATGCTAGCTTAATATTATTGCTATATTCACAGTCCAACAACCAAGCCGAGAAACAAACAATAAACAGAGACCAATGGAGAAGAGTCTGTCAGTTTGTAGTCACTACATTGGAACACCAGCAAGATGAGACATGCAAATGATACACACATGCATAATATTTCCTATCTTGATTTCATGTTTAAGTGCAGCATAATATGTAGTGCATATTATGTACATGTGATTCTGGAGTCTCCCGCTGTGGTGAACTGTAATACTGTAACTAAGTCTTAAGCTCTTTCATTTTTTTTTAATGCACTTAATTTCTTTGTAAATCATTTGTGATTGGAAAAAAAACCCAAACATTTAGAACATTTATTTCAGTGTGAAAAAAAAAGTATAAATATTGCTGATACAAGCATGCCTAAAAATCATATTTACATAATATCTAGGATCTAAAACATTAGTGGTGATGTAATAAACATCATAATTCCTCTTAAAATTATTTACTGTTATCTGTTGGTAGGCTACCTGAGTATGTAGTGCTATTCCATAGTCCCACTATTCTATTGAAAAAAAAGAATTTTCTGATATTTATTTTACTTCTAATTACTCCTACCATATATGTGGCCCCTTAGTCCCTTCTAGTAAAAAATACATCAGGGACTACTAATTCTAAGCCATGCATAATCTTGAGCATTTCTATCATATGTCTCCTCAGTCCCTCTTATTTTTTAACGGAGATAATCCCTACTCTCTTAACCAATCATCATAACCCATACTTCTTGATTTTGGTACCAACTTAGTTGCTTGTATCTAGACTTTTTCTACAAAGATTTTCTACTTTTCTCCAAGTATGATGATCAGACATGTACACAGTACTTGAGGTGCGGATGGACATAACTCTTATATAACCTAAGGAATAAGCCCGTCTATAAATAAAAAAGTGAAGCTCTCAGTGAAACTTGAACTCACATCGTTTTTGCTTCTACGAAGCCTGGTTAACTGTATCAGCTTCTCATACCAACTGAGCTACAAGAAACATAGTAAGGAGAAGATGAAATATAACCATTGAACCTATCCTTCATTCTTCCCCAATATCTCGCAGTACCATAATTGTTATTTTTACATTAGTAATACTAATAGCAGCAGTAGTGTCTTGATTTATTTTTTTTTAATAGATAGAGTATTGTCAGCCATTACTATTATTAAATTACTTAAATTACGCATTAATCTTTTCATTTACACTATTTACCCACTCTCTAAGATTGACTGCCTGAGTAGAATTGTGATAAAAAGCAACTAAAAAATTGAAGATGAAAGAAAATACCAGCAAATAGGTCAGAGAGAGACAGGAAATCAGTGGCAGAATTGAGATCATCCAGATGACAGCACTGCTGAAATCAGCTATAATATTGAGGAGAATATTGGAGTACTGGGGAGACTTGCTGCCGATTGCTCTTCAGTAAAAGCCACCAGTCACTACTGGTGTGAAAACTCAATGAGTATAAATAATAATACAGTGAACCCTTGGTTTAATCCTAATATAACGGTTTCCAGATTTAGCGGACACTAACTGTGCAAGCATGTGCGCAATAGACTCGCTTTCAGCGTTGCAAACTGTAATATTTTCTTTCTAAATTTGGATACCAAAATTACTGCCAAAACCCTCTTTCTTAATCCTCACTTGGAATGGACAGTGTGACACCCGCTTGCTGTGCGTTATATCAGGATTAAACCAGGGGTTCACTGTATTATTATTTGTACCCTTGCTTGCTGAGCTACTGTTTATTTCTCTATTTTCAGCAATTTACAAGTGTACAAACATTAAAAGATTAAAAGAGAGTAGGACTGTCAGAAATCTCTGCAGGTTATGAGCGAGCTAGATATATCCAGTAGATATTCTAGATTTTAGAAGTGCATGGATGTATTTGGCTGTTAAAATATAGTAATATAGTATAGTACTAATATTCTGATTAGGTCATGAATGTTAACAATAAAAACTAGTTTTTCAAAATCAAGCTTTTACCTGGACTGAAAAATTGGAAACTTGTATCCGTTGATTAGTTGATTACTGGCATTTTTATTTGATAGCAAAATGTTTCCAGTTCAATGAATTTTGTTTTATTGTTTATCCCCCCCCCCAACACTTCATTTTTGGGATAAATATCAGTTTTACATCAATTCTAAATCTATTTTATATTGATGGTTTTAAATCTCTCCTAAATATAGTGGGTTAGGGTTGAAACTTTTGATCAAGATTTGTTTTTTTAACCTCTAAGATTGAGAAGACTTTATTTTTCAATTTTCAGTTCTTTGAATCCATTAAACCCTAGAGTATTAAAGAGTTTTTAGAAAAGAAGTTTTAAAAAAAATGTTCTACAGGGGGAAGTGGTTCTATTTACAATGTAACTATAAGGCTAAATTGGACACTTACTTTCTGCCATTTTTATCAAGGTTCGGCTTACTTGAATTATCTCAATTTTTTTTTTTAAATGACCGTATTTAGGCATTACTTCAAAACTTGACATTTCTCGAATACAAAAAATTTCTCAGATGAATGAATATCATAATCCCCCAAAACATAAAATCTATAAATTTTTGGTGTCATTTTTTTATGTAACATGCAGTAAATGAAGGCTTGATATATACTGAATTTCAAGCTAATTTCCAGGAACATCTAGATATTTTTTGCCTCAATTTTGGATAATTTTCAAGATAATTTTTTGAAAAAGCTAAATATTTTCAGATTTCTTTTGCCTCGATTTTGGAAATAATGATTTCAATAAGTTGGCAATGCAGCTCATTTTGTTTTGACAAAGTAACTGTTTCTATAATTTCTGCTCATATATTTTTGCAATCCTTAGGACTCAAAATGGCATCCACTGATATAGAAGTTATAAGAAAGTGCATGAACTTGAATGTTGCACAGAAATTCAAGTTCACTGAACAATTGTTCCTTACTATGTACATTTCTGGCAGTTCAGAACAATCATAGTTGAGAAGTGTGGCAAAATTCACTAACTTCTTCAGTATTATAATTCAATGAATTTATATTCTTTATTGTACTGAAGCTACTTTTGCATTAAAACATTTAGATTTGAAAAGAGAAGAAAAAAAAAGGTTAAAAATACCCTTCCTCAAGTAACATTCAATTTAATGGTCTTTTGGCTTCAACAGATTGATTCAACCCAATTAGTCTGTTAAACTGAGGGTTTATAGCAAAAATAATGTCCTTGGAAAAAAAAAATCATAAA
The DNA here is from genome assembly GCA_963457665.1 of Thysanoteuthis rhombus. Classification (NCBI taxonomy): domain Eukaryota; kingdom Metazoa; phylum Mollusca; class Cephalopoda; order Oegopsida; family Thysanoteuthidae; genus Thysanoteuthis; species Thysanoteuthis major. The sequence goes on from OY735225.1 coordinate 29,152,761, forward strand.
ATACTTGAACTTCGACAGTCAAACTGAACATTGCATCTAAGCAAGAAGACCAGACCTGACCAGACCAGACCAGATAGTTGTGAAAAATGGAAAAAGGATCAGGGTCACCACCATGTTACCAACCACAGAACGGATCTTGTCCGGGGTCTGAAAAAGGTGTGGAATATAGGATAGTGTCCAGTGCTTGGAACTGTACCAAGAATGCATAAATCAAGGTTAGATAAGTTACAAATTGCAGAAAGGTTGTGGACCATTTAGAACATACTGAGAAAGGAACTGCAGATTTTCAATCTTTAGGGATGACCATCATCTGGTATGAACAAGCAAATAATGATAACAATGAAAATGATAGTTAATGTTTCTTTTACGTAAATCAATTTTAAAACAAGAAAGCACTCAGAGCGAGTAAACTGGTGTTAACTAAAAACTGACTGAAAATAAAATATCCAAAAAACCCACAATTCTTGAAATATGTACAAATATTGAGTTACTTCCCTTTAGATTTAGATTTACCATTCTAATGAAATGTTTGTTTTCAGCGTCTTTTCCTACAGAATAATAAAAACAACTCTCAATTACAAACAGATTCCCGGATCCGCCTCAAAATTTTATCATTTCTTCTGTAACCCATGGGTCACTCTTCCACAAAATTTCATTGAAATTCACTGGAAACTAAGATATTGTATGGACAGATGGAAGGACAGACAGACAGACACAGATGAATACAAATGCCTCTCCCAACTTTGTTGGCAGAGGTAAATAACAAATCACCAGAGAAAATGCTGATTCAATGAAGTTTGAAACATGTTCTGGATTGTACTGAAAACTCATACTCACAAACTGTGGCGATTCACTGCTGCCATTTTTCAGGCTTAACCATAGTATTATAATAGTTTACAAAGAATGAAAAACTCAAAATTGCCACTCCAAGCTACCCAGAATCCTTTGCAACTGTCTGCTTATTCTGTCTTCAAGCTTACTGAAGAGCAAAGTCACATGACTAAAACCTGGAAGCAGGCTCTCTCTCTATGGATCTCTGTTCTTAGACGTTGCCTATACAAATTGCAGTACAAGTGGTGGAAACTAGAGACACTGATTATAATAGGTGATGAAGGAAGCTTATTATCATTCAACTGTACACTTATCCATACCAATCAATGTGGCCCAGTGGTAGAGTGTTTGCTTCTGGTTTGGTAGGCTGTGGTTCAATCCACATTTAGGTCATATCAAAGACTTCAAAAATGGTACCCAATACCTCTCCACTAAGGTCACAGAAGGACTAGGATTGAGGAACCTCACCCTGAAGATAAGGAGTTATTATGAAATCATATTGGAGACACCAGCTCTGGTAAGATCACCAAAGTTGAGAAATATTGAGCCTGGTCAGTACTTAGATGGGTGATCTAGGGGGAGTACTAGGTACTGAAACTAGAATGAAGCTCTGACAAGCTGGGTAAGCCAGAAGTGGGTTTTACTAACAATTGCCCATGTGTACATAACCCTGCAATATCCTCAACGAGGATATAAGCAGAGAATGATAATACATACAATACATATACTTTCCTTAAACTCATAAAGTCTTTATTGAAACACTAGCAATAAATGATGGGATTATTTCTTTATTTATGGATAAATCATAGATATACCTGTACCTCGCCATAAATGAGTCACCAGAGCCAATACATGTTCCAGAAATAATCATCTAAGAAATATGTTGAAGTTTTGGTTGACTGTTTCTGGTATAACTAAACTAATAGCCCACGTGTGTACCAGAATAATTATCTGAAATTATCTAAACAAAAAGATACGTAAAGATCCCCCAAAAGCAATTTTTTGGAAAAACAGAAACAATTTTTTTCAGATATTGGCTATTGGTATACTCATGCAAATTATCAAGGTTGGAGCCCTCAAGATGTAACCAGGAGTGCCCAGAGATATGTATAGACAAACTCAAGGAGAGAAGAATCTGTAGCCTACTTGGCAGGTTAAGTCAGGCCCTTTGAGGAGCTTGGGTGATTCAACATATATTTTAGTAAAAATGTATTTATTGCAAACAAAAATCACATTCCTAAAATAAAATTGATTTTTTTTTTTTACAACTTTCATATTTTCCCTTTAAAAAAAATAATTTCAAAACAGTATGGCCATAGAATTAGGTAAAAAATGAATTTCTTTTTTCAATATGAGAAAGACATCACTTAGACTGATAAAAAATCGGAGACACTTGTTAGTTCTCCGTCCCACAACTAAAACATAAGCAGTAATAGTAATAGTGACAGTGATGTAGACCCAAACACAGGAGCTGTTTGCTTTAGCATATGTGAATGCCAAGACATAAACTTTGCCTTACCTCAACTATTTTACTTGCTTTAGCAAGACAGAAACCAACGAACAAGTGATATATGCTTTTATATAATAAGAGCTGCTTCCATCAAATAGTCTAAGCATGTATCTAATGTTGCTTTGCATCAAACATAGGGAAGTAATTACAAAAACATTGGAAGTTTGTTATTCTTAGAGATAAGAGAATATCTTGGTACAAAAAGAAGAGATGTATAAAAAAAAAAAACATATAGAAAGTAAATTGAATTTTTAGAATAATTCAATTATAAAGGTTAGCAGGGATGTTTACCGAACACATGATTGCCTGTAAATGCATTTTTTCAGATGTGCTTCAAATTTATTTATTTTTAAAATGTCTGATGGAATTTTTTTCTAGATAAAGCTTTGGATTATCTCCCTTGGGTAATATTGACAAAAATAACTGTTCAGCTATTGAATACCTATTTGCAATATAATGTAGAATAATGGAAAAAAGGAATAGAGCTCCTTTCTTTATTATCTTGAGCACTTCAGGGTCATCCTCTTAGCTAAACATGTCCCCCAATATAGCATGCTTGATGGTTCTCCAACATTTTTACCTATAGTTATTATCACCAACTCATCCAGAAAATTATGAATTAAAACAGAATTTCATCAAAAGATTAATCTAATACGACAAAAATATTGAATTTCAACAATTTACAATCTATCAACATATAATCAAATGGTATTTTACACATCATTCCTTTGATTTTGAGATGAAAACAACACCTCCATTCAGTGGTGAACTTGTCATTGACTTTTGATTATATACAGTTCAAATATAATGCAGTTGTCTTTCTTGGAGCCAAATGACCGCATTATGAACAGGGATTACCGCATTCGGGTAAATCCATTTAACTCTACTTGTCAGCTTGAGAAATCTGTCAAGCGATTGAACACTATTCCTAAAACTTCAACTCTTAATGGAAACAGCTCCTAACTGACAGTAGAACTTTTCAAAATTATTATGACAGATGCAATTAAAAAACAAATTACCTTGCTGAAAATGAGGTATCTTTGATCAGTACTTATTCCCTTGATATCAACATTTAATTTTTCTTATATGAAACTAAGCGCTTAAGAGTCTAGCTCAAAAAAGAAATTGGGCCATTTGGAAAATCCCAATTTTAATGATAATGACTCAATCCAATTCTAGTTTACCCAATGACTTGATAGATTTAGGATTGCCATGCTGAGTACTTCCCCATCATGGCATTTCTGGAAGCAATGGGAGTTACTCGGCATCGCTATTTCCTCTCTAAATAATGTGCGAGAGGATGTAATGGTACCGGCAGCATGGAGTGATTAAGGTACCCCTAAAATGTGTTAACTTAGAGAATGCAAAAAAAAAAAAAAAAAAAAAAATCTCAGTAATTTGCTACTGAATGATAATAAATGCTAATTATATAGTAATCCATCTTATTTAATTTTGGTTCTTATACTAATACAGTAATTAACGGAAGTGTGCTATCTATACACAAGTATTTAAAACTGAAGTCATAGCTGTACATAGGTTATAAACAAAACAGGGTAATACTATTATTAGAATGTTACATATATTTGGCTGTACAGCAAATGAAAAAAAAAATGAATTATCTTATGATGCTCATGAAAAAAATATAGAATATTTTGATATGAGGCCGTACACTAGTTTAATCCTTGGACAAGAAGGAAAATGAATTTTATCTACATCAGAAGAAATCTCTGTGTGCACCACGATTACTCAACAACAGGCCATTGCATGAAGTTGACATTTGCCAGATACATTAGCCAGCACACAAGGCAGAGTAGTGTTAAGATAGAATCTTTTTGGATCAGCAATTCAAGAAATCTAATAAAAATAGATAAAGTATCAAAAATCAAAGATCTTCTCTCATATTTAAATCTAGATATAAAATATCTAAATTGGCAAGATTGAGGAGAGGTAACTGAAACACTCTGAAAGCGAGTTTTATATGATGGACAAAAAATTATTTTTCATGACAATGTCAGGCTGTTCTATGCACCATAAAGTCTGACCCCTTCCAAACATACATTTTTGGAATGGGCACTGCCCTAGCTATATTAAATGAGAGAGGCAGAGAAAGTGAAACCTTAGAAATTTAGACAGGACTAATAAGTCTTCCTGTCACTCAAAATGAATTCAGTAAGCCATCTGTCCACAGTAAGGAAGTAACATGATAAGATTGGAATACTCTGCAGCAACAGCTGGGTACTTCATACACTTGAGGAGGGGGACACACACATGAAACTGTACACCCCAAAGATAGCACCCACCAGAACAGAGCAAAGCAAGGAACGGCAAAGAAATAAGGTGCCCTGGTTTTGTTTTTTTTTCTCAAAAGCAGCATGCCTCTCTCTGGTGACTAACGGAATTTTCTTGACAGAGTTGTAGCTAGAGTTTTAAAGGGAGTTGAGGGACTTGGGGACTTTGAGTTGACCCCTCCATCATTTAGTGATATTTTTCAGTAGAGTTGCAGTAGGTAAACTTCTATTTATGAAACTTTTGGGTCCTCTGTGTGTGTGTGTGGGGGGGGGGGACTTTCAAATACCCTCACCCCCTCAGTAACACCTGATTCTTGAGTTTTTCTTATCTATGTAATACAAATACTGTATAACAATAAGAACAGGTATTACACGTATAATCACTATTCTGTCAGTAATGCCGATTTTAAACACTTTTTTCTGATGTTCAAAGCATTTCTGCAGTAAAATCATAAACAATGAATGCTTTTACATTCTACTCATCATATATGCTGGTGGGATGGACATTTAGTCAAGATGAAAATATGCAAATATTACCCTGCATCCAATGTGCTGGTATCATGACTGGCAGGTGGGGGGGGGGTATGTCTGATAAAGCTCTATATGGACAATTATGGGGCTTGGATGAATTGCCCTGAGTCGTACTCTCAGGTGCTTAATTGTCAGTGTGGGGCAGAAAATCTGTCATAATTCCATAAGTGGGGAAGGGGGGATAAGAATAAGCAGACAGTTGGAAAAATCTGTAACAATTTTAATAAGTAAGGGGGTGGTGGATGAAACATGCTGGGGAGGTGGGACTATGGTCACCGACACAATTTGGTGGAATCTGAACAAAACAAAGTCGTTTGAGAAAGATTTATAGTAAGGATGGGGTAAGCACATGAGAAGTAAAAATGTACAGTATTGAAAGAACAAAAAAATTCTTCCGTTTCGTATTTCACAAAATTTTTAAAAAAATCAATGAAATTAGCAGATTAAACATGATTAAACTAATTGAATTTTTATGAATACAATTATTTTCACCAAATTCTCCCCCTCACATTGCTTAATAATTGTCCTTCGATGAAAAAATTTTGACAAATCTGTAGTTACCTTAAGGGGAATGTCTTAATAAGAGTGTGTGTAGGAGGGGGGGGTCCAAATTTTATAATTAAGGACAGTAGCAATTAGATACCCAAGAGTAATCTTCTAAATACACTTATGAACTATTTTTCTTATATTTTGGCTAATATGGTAGATAATAATATTGAAGCAGTTGATTTCTGAAAGGATTGATTGGAAATAAATTTAAAAAAAAAATTTTTTTCAGAAAGTCTTTGATATCTCTTCAAAAAGACTCAGCCCATTCAGGAGATGAAGCAATGTAACATATATTTTAGTGAATTGGTTGCTTGGTTGGTCTATCTGTCACAGAGAAAAGGAAGTATGACATTTTCAACAGCCTTAAATTTCCCTAATTTCTTCTACTTCCCACTTCCACCCCAGCCAGTCACTGCTCCCCTCCACCAACACAGCAACCCCAAATGAACCCGATGGTGAAAGTGGAATGGAGACGGGTAAGATCCCTTCACGGAGATCATTTTGTTCGTTGAAAAGTAAAACTTAATCGTCTATAATTAATAAAAGTCATCATTTTTGGACAACATGAGAACTATAAGGAGCAGAATGTAAATTGCTTTCTTCATTAACAGAGTGCAGATCCGAGTCCCATAGGTTATTCTATGGTTGATATTCTATTTTGTTAATCAAACTTTTCTGATATTCTAGTATCAAATGGCATGTATATCAATCAATAAATCAATACCTAAAAAAATAAACAGAAAACAACAAATACCTACAACCCCCATCAACAACTGCAGAAAAAAATCTGTATGTCCATTAAACAGAAACGGCCCGCAAGCTAACATCATAAAGTAAACCACTGTGAAATCCAAAGGAAACCCAGAAAAAAGAAGGTTCTTGGAAACAAAGAAATTACTTACACAAAATATCATTTAACAAAAAAATATGCATGTAGCACAACACTATCAAAATATATATAGGACATCACAAATGAAGACCAAAACACACCAGACACAACATGGAAAATATTTTTAAAAAACAGCATAAGCTTACAACAAGACTTTAAAATGCTGCACACTTGACTAAGAGAAAATTGTAATAACCACCTTTCATGATCAAAAACTCCAGAACAAAAGAATTTGAACTTGTATCCTAATGCAAACAAGAAAACAAATTTCTACTACACTCAATACCCCAACATCATGACTTTGAACATCAAATATTGACTAAAAATGTATTTTTCCCTTTGAATTGATCAGCTTCCTTATTAAAAAAATTATTTTGAAAAAAAAAAAACAAAAAAAAACAAACAAAACTATTAAGGAAAATAAGCAGGCCTAAAATTTCTTTAGGTCCAAATCTTTGAAAAAAATCTTTAAAAAAGCTACCTCTTCAAGAAATTATAAACAATCTAACAGTCAATCAGCAATAAACTAATAATTATTGAAAAAAGAAAAAGAAAAAAAGAAAAAGATAAGAAAAAAAAAAAGATCAAACTTAACATATCTCATCACATGACCTTGAATAACCTATACATGGGGATCACTATACTAGGAATAGCACATGGTCTGAAGATGGCAGCAGCTTGGAACAGAGTTACCATTAAGTGTTGATTCCTGTGTGTATACCATCCATACTTATATATATCTCTAAGCTAATATCCCTCCTCCCTTATCAGTGACAACTTTCAAAAACAATATATGTGTACGTATTACTGTTTAGAAGTTGCTTCGTCTATAAGAAAAATGCTCAATATCTTGGATAGACCATATATATAGGTATGTGTTATGTAACACAGAGTTGCAATGAAGTTTTAATTACTGTGTTACATATGGATACACATTGCACTTTATATATGCAGAGAAAGAATTTTGCAGAACACTGAAACTACCAGGTCATTTTAACATGTAAATTTGAGATGTTTAATGAAAAAAAAATTTTTTTACAAAAAAGATGTTTTAATCCACTCCAATGTAATGCTGGCAAAAAGATGACACTTGAAATCTGTTGAAGCAACATCCTGGATTGTAACTAAATATCATATCAGAGGAAACCAAAAAAGTGCTAGAGTGTCTGTGGGGCATTTAAATGTTGAAAATACGTCAATAAATTAACCGCAAAATTGCATGAGCTGAGGGAACTAGAGGGTCTAAATGAATAGATAAATAAATAACAGGTCTGGTGAAACTGTCACAAGACCAATGTCTTTTAGTATTATGCCGTGTTGGGGATGATCAGTTAAACATTGGAAAAAGGAGTGATCAATGAATGACTTCTCATGCTTTTTCTTGGGCAGTGATCACTGAAAAAGTTTGAATTTTCTTTAAAAAAAAAACAAGCATGATTGCTGCCAGACACAATGTGAGCGACTGATTTAGCATAAAATTAAATTGAATATGAACTCTCCCCCACTAAAAACCTATCCAAGGGAGGACTTTTCTAAGAATAAACATTTTTTAGGACATTATAAGAAGTAAATGTTTAAATTTTCCACCCTCTAGCTCCTTCTGTGAAGCGTATAAGTGTGATACACAGATAGATAAATGCTGCTTAAAATCTGAAGAAACCAACATTGACAGTTTTGGTTGACAGTTACTAATGAAAAACTACAAAAAATTAAAAAAAAAAAAAAAGATGAAGATAGGAGTGTTATTTTTATTCTTGAATTATACTCATGAAATCTTAGAAATGGCCTCTTTTAAATGATTATAATGAATATACTTTATCTAGAATTTTCTTGACAAGGTGAAGTTCAGTCACAAATCACAGAATAAAAATTCAATCATTTTGGGAATTACAATAACATTTGTAATTATTACAATATCATCAAGTCGATGTTGATTGAAACCAATTCATATTTATGACATACTGTGCAATAAAAAGCTACCACTCAGGTGATGATGATGACGACAACATCAATATTCACAACACCACAATGACATGATATTTATTCCACATAGCAGAACCATAAATGAACTAATGAAATGAATTGAAATAACACAAAAGGACTACCAGTAAGGTTATGATAGCAACCGAGGGGTGACAAATGAGCATAGACAAATGAACAGAAAGCAAATGAGTGTAGGGACAAAATAATGTGAGACAATTGAGCAAATCTCTCACTCTCTCTCTCTCAATATATATATATATATATATATATATATATATATATACACCTTCCATCAGTTGTAATTTGAAGAAAAAAAAAAACACTAAAAACTAAGATGATGAAAAAAAAAGGGAGTCAAAAATTAATAAAAAAGATTTACAATATTTTATATAATAAAAAATAAGTATAATAATCACTTTGCTAATATCTCTTGTACAGTGGTTTTGAAACTTAGAAAACTCAAGGACCTCTTCTATAAAGGAAATATATTGGACTTCTTTTTTTCAGTATTTATATTTTTAGACAACATAGAGGCAAACATAAGCCTACAGTAACATTTTTTATGGCCCACCATCAAAGTAAGTATTTGTTCAAAATTTTACATAATTTTTTCTCAGAAAGTCAATTTTAGAATTTATATTGTGAAACCATTATTGTTTTGGATTCACAAATCAATAATATAATAAATTGTAATTCATATGTTCGTCTAAATAGAAATTGAGTACACTTTCTGTAATATGATCAACATATACAAGTGAATGTGTGACCCAAATAAAGATGAAAAATGTTTAATATCAAAAAGATTGCCCATGCCTCTTTCAGACAATAATTAATTAATGCACAACAATAAAAAGCTATTTTTGATCTTAAAAGAAAATCACATTTATCTGAAATGGATTACATTTATTACATGGTAAAAATCGGTGTACAATTATGTTTTTGATAGCTGTGCAATGGATGATGTTTCTCTGTCACAAGGTTTGCAATGTCAGTTCCAGAGAGAGCACTACTGCAGACACCTGAGCATTATTTGATGGTCCCCCAGTGATCAGTAGAACCCAATTTCGAAACCACTGCTCTTGTACATAAACCAACACAACTGAAAGAAGGTACAGATTTATTGAATTGTCTCATGCTCTTTTGTACTCACGCTCATTTGTCAGCCGAATAACCACACTAATATTCACAACACAACAATGACATATGTATTCAATATAACACAACCATGAATGAACTTATGGAACATGATGTTAACATGAAATGGCTACCACAAAAATGATAGATGACAACATTCACAACAGTGGGTAATAATGATAATGATATTTACTGAATATCCATGACTCAATATGTATAACCAACTTGATGGTGCCAGGGAAGCAGCATAACTTAAAAGAAACCAGTACCCAGAAATGAAGATGGTAGGCTGGAATAATGAAGGGAAAAAAAGTGTTTAAATTACAATGAATCTTTTAAAAAAAAAAAAAATTTTTAATAGATGAAGTATTGTGAATCATTGTTATTGATCTTTAGACTACTATTCATGATTAAAGAGTAACTGAAAAATTAAGATAAAAGGTAAATAGTAGTCTAAAAATTAATAATAGTAATCATTTACAATGTACCTTTAGTCCAGGATCATTGGGTCCAAATATTAGAATTAATTCTAACAATTAACATCAATGGTAGGTAATGGTGTACAGAATGATGAACTGAAAATCTCCAAAAATCCCAGTTAAGCCTTTTGAGATATTTACAAAACAAATTGTGATTTGATGATCGTAGTGTGTGCCATATATTTAGTCCAAGAGTATCATGCTAAAACACTAAAATTACAATATAAAATACTAAAAATTCCCACAAGTCGCGATGGAGCTTCCCCAGAAATATAACATGATATCTAAGATGACCACCGTATTTACACAAAATATTGAAATAGTATGAATAGTATGAATATGGGTTTTGGGTCCATATCAATGGTTTAGATGCAGGAAAATTGATAAAAAAACCCATCCTCATATGATATTTTTTGCAGGATAGTGTCATGAATTCAACATGGCTTTAAAGATGGCTGCCATTTCTGGGCAAAATAGCAAAGAAAGCCTCAACTTTGCAACCAGAACCCAAAATGGACTAAATCTATGGCACACACTGTGGTTATTAAACCCAAGTTAGTTTTATGAATATTCCAGGAGGCTCCACAGGAATTTTAGGTGAATGTTATTCTGGACGCCATTACCCATCATTGACAAAAAATCAGATTGTTAGAATTGATTTTAAAGTTGACCATAGTATTGATGCTAATTTATGAAAGGAAGAATTGAGAGAATACCAACTATTAGGTGATGATGATTAATATTCAATATGTATAGAGACTTGATGGTTATGAAGAAAACAAGCCCGAAAGTCAAACTGTAGATGCATGAGTTCTCTCCCTCACACTTTCACACATATGTAGGATGAAACGAGAAGTGATGGGAGCTTTTCAGTATGTCATTCCGCCAGTCAGTCAGTAATGGCAATCAGTACTATAGATGGTTGTGCATCGATTAATGTGTTGAAATTATAATGTACCTTGTTGAGTGGGAGAATTCAGAGAATACAGAACATAAATAGATGATGTTCAGCATTTAATACTACATGTGTGCAGACTTGATACTTATAAACATAGTGATATGTCACACAGGTTCTCATAAGGTCACCGAAGTTGAGCAACGTTGAACCCAGTCATTACTTAGATGGGTGACCGTTTGGGAATATCCATTGCTGTAAGTAGAGTCATAGTTTGAAAATGGTACTCAATGCCTCTCTGTTAGGATAGGGCCAACAACTCTAGACAGGAAAAATCAGTCTGTTACAGAAACATGAATGACTTGTCAATGGCCAATACTCTTCATGGAGCAAAGGCCTAATGATGTCCATGCACAAATCAAATGTATAGAAAATAAACTGTAAGACATGTGTATGCTTACGAGGATAGATAAATCAATTTCTAACACAACTTTGTTTACTGAATTTTGATATTAAATTGGTCTTTGTGATTGACATTCACCACTGAATTAAATGCATTGACAAGGAGGGGGATCATATCGAAGAATAAATATCTGTGATGTAAAATAAATGATTTTTTTCATCATTGGTTGACAGACTTATCCTTGTACCTACACAAATATACAGGCCTCCTCAATTATGATATGTTCTGTTATAGTATGGTTTATGAGATAACGCAGGTTGTTGATGGATCCCGAAATATTATTCTAGTTCCAAAAGAGCTATATATAGACCCAAAATAGCTAAATTAGCAACTAATTATTCTGATTCAGTTATAACGTGGTTGTCTTTCTTGAACCCCAACACCTGCGTTATAATTAGGGGATGCCTGTATATAAACATGTTTGCTCTAAAATTTTTGCCAACCAAAATCAACATTTGATACATTGCCAGAGTTTTCCAGAAGAAAGAGTTTGGGAATTGGAACAAAATGGAAGTTGATCCTAGCAAAATCTTGACTATTTACTCAGGCTGAATAAAATTCCCATATTGTTAAAATGATGAAGATTTGAAAAACTGAAAGTGTGGTTTATAAAAAACACCTTAGAATACAAAACATGCTCAAAGATTTGTCTAGAACTTCAAGAGAATTCATTGACATTTAAACTTTTTAGTGGTGTCCATGCCTCTCTATAATAGAGGCTCTGCCAGACTGTTCTCTTATGGTTTTACAGCTGTCTCAAGTCAGATTTACTCGAAACTTGATAGAAAGGTGCCCCTTGATAGAAAGCTTCTTACCTAGAAAATTTTTCTACCCAGAGTCATGTGATCTGGCAATAATGGCATTCAAAAATCGATTTTCTCAGCTGTCAGATTTACATGAAACCTGATAGAATGTTCCTTGATAAGATGCTTCTTACCTAAAATTATCTTTTACTTAGGATCATGTAATCTAGTCACAATGGTGAATGCCTCATTGAACTTTCGGTTCTTGTTTTTGGATAATCCAATTTCTTCTTCCTATTTTTGATGGTAAGACAATGTAGCAGAATTATATTACGCCTGACGAAGGCTGTACAATGATTCAACCAAAACATATTAACATATAAAATGATAAGAAGACTTTCAATTGTCCCTCAAAAAGTTTGAATGCACAAGGATTCCTTAATACGCTCACTGCCACACAACGCACATGTGCATATTGTGGCATGTTGCGTATAGCTGCTGATACACATGTACATTCATTTCACGGTTTTATTTAGGGCCATATAAATTGCTACGGCAATGCACTAGACTCAATTTCAGTCTTGGAACATGAAGCAGAGGATTCATTTTGTTGTACAATCCAAAATAGCGGTGAACATGTTAATTTCCATTGTAACAGTCAGAAAGATCAAAATTCAAATGATCTCATTAGTTAATTCCCTTTGTAGAACTCTCCCACTGAATTTCAGAATAGTTAATATCCATGAAAAATATTCAGATATATTTTGATTTCTATGCAATAACTTCTTCAGGAAAAAAAAAAAAATTAAAATTTCAGTTGAGGAGTACTTAGTTTCAAATGGTGGGTAGGGAAACTAATTTTTGGTAAAAAATTGTGAAATTCACTGTTTAATCATCAGCCGCCGCCCCAGTAATAATTTTCTTGTTAGTCCAAAAAATGACAGAAGGGAATAAAGGAGAAGCGATGAAGTCAATAGCAGCAAAAAGAAAAGTTGAAACCTTGATAACATATCCTGATTGTGATAATAATTGGTACTAAATTACAATCATAGTTATTGTTTCATTTCCTTACAGCTAAGATTTGGTGCGTCAGTATACAGTAATCCCCCTTTATAACATAGGTGTTGGAGTCCAAGATAGACAACCATGTCATAACTGAACCGTAGATAATCAAAAGTCAATTCTGAGTGCCTAACAAGTCCACCAGTGAATGAAGGTGTTGTTTTCATCGCAAAATCAAAGAAATGTGTAAAACACCACGTAATCATATGTTAATTAACAGCAAATTAAAGAAATTTGATATTTAGTCATATTGAGAAAAAGTCTTTTGATGAAATTGTCTTTTTATTTGTGTTTTTTTGGACAAGGGGGTGTTAATATAGCCAAATATGTTTGAGTTAATCACACACCCACTTTTTTATCACACACCATGCTATGTCAAGGGATTCCTGGATTAGGGTGGCCAATTCCAAATTTTAAAAAAAAGAGGACATTGCTGACTGTAAAGAAAGACTTGGGCAGACTGACCCTCTCGGACATGTTGACTCATCAGCAGTGTTGACAGCAGCAACTACAAATAATAAAATATGTTAACGGCTGTTCTAGCTTTCAGTTCCAACTGTTTTATATCTGAGGTAATTTATGTTATTCAGTCAGACCTAAAAAAGGGGACAAATCATCCTTTGGGTCGAGGTGGCGGTAGATGGCAGACAGAGTGCTCAAAAGCTAGGTATCTGGCATTTCTACTATATATGTATATATACAATCATAAGATTGAATAAAAGTTTTGATGTAGCTGTTAAATAAAACCAACCTGTGATATCACAAGTTACATAAATAGTTGGATATAGTTTAGTAGCAACTACCCACTTTGAATGACCAATACAGTGTCCTCTGCATGTGTGAGGTGGGGATTAAAATTTCAGCAAACAAATTCAATTTTGAACACTGTATGTGATAGTCAGACTATTTTTCTATGTGTATGGTACTTATTTTTAACAACGTTTCGGCTGTATACCCTGTGACCGTCTGCAGATGATCTTTTTTTCGGAATGTGGAACTACTTCCTGGAATGCCTTCTCCTCTTTATATTCTGACATGTCACTTCCATTTTTTTCATTTTTTTTGTCAAACTCCAGCCCAAGTTGGAGGCTGGATCTGATTTTGTTTTTTCCCCATCATAACAAGAACAATCCTTACCTAATTTAGGGGTGTAAATTCATCACCGTTTGTCTGTCCAGTCATGTTAAGCCAAACAGATACATAAAATTAGTATTATCCTACTATCATATGAAATCATGACCAAATGATTGGTAGGTGGCTCTCTTACCAACTGAGCCACACTGACAGGTTTTACAAATCTACAAGAATGTATGTTACAAATATGCAAGAAAGTAGAAGTATAAATGGAGTTTGAGCCTGCAGCAGCCAGGCTTGCTGAAATTATACTCCTATGTTTTGGCACCATACCACATATAATGATTAAAACATCTGGTCCAAACTAAATTCAGGCAAAACCTAACTCTAGTTTCTTATGGAGAAAACGATTTTCTGATTCAACGACTTCTGTATTTGGGCAGACAAATTTATAGCAGACAACCATGACAACAAGATGTACAATGAACACCAAAAATATCTGGTACATTTCAAAAAGTTTAACATCCGCATACGGCCCTAAAAATCAACAGAATTTGACAGAAGATTAAAAAAATAAAATAAAATAAAAAATATCGAAACAGATCTGGTAAGTTAGTTAATGTCCGAGAACAACATCTTATGGTAGCAGAACAAAAAGAAAGGGGTGATCAATGAATCAGTTACTTTTCTCAGTGATTACTTACAGGTCCAAATATTTTTAAAAAATGTGAACACTGCTGGACCCAAACTAAGGGACCAATTTAGGATGAACTTAATTGTAAATTGAACCCATCCCTAAAAGGTGTATAAGTATGTTTGATGTAAACATTTGTTTAAATGTATTGGACGATTTTTGCACTCACAGTATTTATGTTTTGGTTCCCACAGGCCAAAGAGAGCAAATGTGGTTTGAATCTTGTAGCTGAATGCAATGACTTGAAATGTGTTTAGAAATTTAATGAAGCATCACTTTTCCATGTCCGATCCCAGCCTCAGCACAAGTTTGCAGGAACCCTTACCCCCCACTAAGCAAGTAAAAAGACCTATCTACCCGCAGACAGGCACCTGCGAGGGAACCTCTATTCCAATTTATCTGGCAGCCACACCCTCCAATCTTGCCAAGTGTACTACTTAGTAAATAAGCGTAAACATATGTAATAGAACTGACAAGATGATGGCATGATAGCAAAAGTAACAAATAGACAGGAGAGACAGACAGACGGAAGGGGAGAAACAAAAGAGACAGACAGACAGACGAGAAAGAGAGACACAGACAGACAGAGGGGAAGACACAAAAGAGAGAGAGACAGACATATAGACAGACAAAGGGGGACACACAAAAGAGAGAGACAAACAGAGGGGAAGACACAAAAGGGAGAGACAGACAGACAGGAAGATACAAAAGGGAGACACAGATGGACAGAGGGGAAGACACAAAAGAGAGACACAGACGGACAGGGTGAAGACACAAAAGAGAGAGAGACAGATGGACAGGGGGGGAAGACACAAAAGAGAGATAGACAGATGGACAGGGGGGAAGACACAAAAGAGAGACAGACAGATGGACAGGGGGGAAGACAAAAAAGAGAGACAGACAGATGGACAGGGGGGAAGACACAAAAGAGAGACAGACAGATGGACAGGGGGAAAGACACAAAAGAGAGACGGACAGATGGACAGAGGGGAAGACACAAAAGAGATGGACAGGGGGGAGAGACAAAAGAGATGGACAGGGGGGAGAGACAAAAGAGACGGACAGACAGACAGGGGCGGATACAAAAGAGACGGACAGACAGACAGGGGCGGATACAAAAGAGACGGACAGACAGACAGGGGCAGATACAAAAGAGACGGACAGACAGACAGGGGCAGATACAAAAGAGACGGACAGACAGACAGGGGCAGATACAAAAGAGACGGACAGACAGGGGCAGATACAAAAGAGACGGACAGACAGGGGCAGATACAAAAGAGATGGACAGACAGACTGAGGGACTAAGACAGTGACTGAGTGACCAGGACTGAGAGACAGAGACTGAGTACCTACCTACCAAGGTTATATATTCACTAATATAGAAACCGAGATTGAAATTGACAGTTTTAGGGCTTCTAGTTGGAAACCAATGAGAATAAGTACAGAAGCTTTGTTCCTGGGAATCCATCTTCAAGGCAGTATTTTCCCAATTCACTCGAAAGAGTAGAGTCACGAGTACACCATGAAGCCCCTGGCAAAAGCTGAGGGAACTGTACAATTTCTCAACTGTCCATCATACATAAGTATGTGGGTGTCCAAACTAGAAAGATCATGGGTTACATTTGTCCGATATTTATGAGAGTTTACTGCCTGTTAAATAAGCTATAGTCATCGGTGGTGTTAGAGATAGAGATTTAAGAACTGGGAGGGGGGCATTAGGAGATATTTCATGAAAAAGCAAAATTTGTTATAAACAGACATGGACTCTCATCTGATAGGTGGAAAACAACCTCAGAGGCTGAATTATCATTTATGCAATCCATCATACAAATATATTCTTAATGAATATTGTCAGTAAAAATATAACCCATGAAGAATTTCGAAGATGCCCCTTCATTGGGGCCAAGGAACGGTTTCAAATACCCCCCCCCCCCACAAGCTATTCCTCTTTGGCAGGCAATCTGGTGCCAGAACAGTCACAAGAAGAGAAGGGAAAAGGAAGGACAGGGATTACTAATTACTGACATTTATTAAACTCTGAAAATACACAGGCACCATGGGGTTTCCTCATCTTTTTCATTGGACTATTATAGAATCATGTTGTAAATACTATAAGCAGCAGGCAGGCAATGCTGGACAACTGATAGAAATGTCACAACTGGTTTTGAAGATCATCTGAAGAGACACCAGTCTCACCCCTTTTAGAGCCCATGAATAAATCATCAGTTTCAAAACCATTAGACTTATTTTCTCTGATCACCGTGGCCAAGTGTTAGAGTGTTCACATCCGGTTCATTAGGCTCTGGTTTAATCCATGGCCAAGATATACCAAAGACTTTAAAAATAGTACTCAATACCTCTTTGCTAGGCACTCAGCATAAAGCATAGGATTGAGGAAGCCTGGAGAGATGTGGGCTCTATCAAGCTATTTTGCCCAGGGTATGTTCGTAAAAACATGGATACCCATACTACAGGGTGCAGGGGACCTATTTTTCAATGTTTGTATTGAAAAAAAAAAAAAAAACGAAAGGAAAAGAATTAGGCATAATTATATAGGTATTCTTTTTTCTGATTTCAGCCATATGTCAATTTCTCCTGGTACGAAAAAGTAACTAGATGATACATTGGATGAACCATTTAAAAAACACAATGAGGATAAAGATGCTAGTTCGAACAAGTATTTAAAGTTGGTACAATACATTTGATGATATTGGAGATCATTTGCAAAACTCTTTCACAATCCAAATGCCATAATCTTACTTGAAACTACTAACCAAAACCTATTGAAAGTATCCAAAAATAAAAGTCAGAAAACTTGCTTTACCAGAATATTGACACCAGTGCTTCTCAAACCAATAAATGATTCACCAAAAGGTGAATGAAGTTATTCATGGATTGAATGAAATTGAATGAGATGAAGGTTGAAGAATTTGATTCACTCAGATATTTATATATTTTTTATATCTGGAAGGAAAAAAAAAGCACTGCCATTGAAGTTGAGCTAGGAATATTTTTTTTTTCTTGACTTAATTTTAAAGTAGCATGATATTCTCAAAATTCACAGCAATATAACCTTTTAGGAGAGACTAGACAAACCCATAATGCAAAATGAATTATGCATAAAATCATGTACAAAAGAAAACAAGACAAAAATAAACAAAAACATGAGGAAATTTAGTCTGGGTGAATGGAATTATGCGATAAGAACTCAAGAGTAAATGACATTGGAATAGTTTAAGAAACACAGCTTTACAGCATTCTACACCTTCTGATTATACTACAAAAAGTCATATACATTGGTTAGAGGTATGTGGCAAAGAATTTCAAAGTAAATCATTTTAGAGAAACTCTTTTCAAGAGCTTTTCAATGGTATCACAATCTTTGATATACTGTAATTAGTAAGAAAGCTATGGCAATTTTACATATCACTAATCAGTGTACTTAAGGCACATGTAAAGCAATAGAGGATTGTTTGTGACACTAAATGGTATTGGAGTTGTCGAAACTTGACACAAAACATTCGCAGCTAAGTTTTGATCAGTGGTACTTTAAAAATTGATCAACTTGCTTTCTGTGATATTTCCTTGACAATTGCCACATTGGCAGCAGATATATCATAGAAGCCCTAATGATGTTTTAAAAAACTGATGGTATTTATATTTCTTTTAAAAACTGCAATTTACTTTGCATCTGTAATTGGAGGCAACAACGATCAGCAATCTTGTGCCAAACTATTCAACTTTTTACATAAAAATTTCTAATAATGAGAAACTGATCCACAATGCTAAGTTTGCGGAAATTGAGTGAGAATATTAGGGATAGGGCTCAACCGACCAGACTGTTGATGAAAAAATCAAAACGAGGTTGGGCTTTGAACAGGCTGTAGCCTATAGCAGCCAATGACTGTTTATGGCTCATACCTACTTTGGTTCAGTGGAAGAGGCAGACGAGTTGGATTAGGTCTAGGGCTTCAGATTTCCACCAATAGATTGTTCTACATGGCTTACTGGATGAAAGTATAGGGTAAGCATATCTAGTAACCTGTCAGTGGTTTAGTTTAATTTCTGGGTCGGGTAGTGTGAAAAAGTCATATGCTTTGGCTCAGTGGAAGAGGCAGACAAGCAACATCACAAGGAATTAACAGCAGAATGAGAACAATCTACCCCCAGGGGTTGGTTAAAGGGTTCAGTTTGAAATTCCCAGACAGTTACCAATTACGATAGACACCTGAGGAGAGCTGGAGGGTACGACTGCCAAAATGTTGTGACTAACAACTAAGATAAGGACGCTAGTCTGAGTAAATCAGTGTATAAGAATTCTGCTAGTATAAAAATCTTCAATGTTTTCAGTAGCAAAGGACCGGAAAAAAGGGTTAGTCTAAAGAAATAACTAAGATGCAAGAATACATTTTATTTCTTGCTTCAGTCGAACAAGGTCTAGTATTTCTGCAACCAACAGGATGTACATGATTTTTTAGTCCGTTTTCATGAGTGTGTCTTGGGTAAGATAGCCTAGCAAAGCTCATCCCTTTCCAGGCTTCCTCAATTCTAATCTTTATGCTGAGTGCTTAGCATAGAAGCATAGGGGCATTGAGCACCATTTTTAAAGTCTTTATGAACCATGGCCTACCTAACCAGAGACAAGCACTCCAGCACTGGGCCATGGGGATTGGTATGAGAAATTGTATACTAATCAATAAAGTAAACATGGTGTTTCAATCAGTAAAAAAAGGGTAAATTAAAAAAAAAGTCTTCTTTGAAATAAAATCTGTTTACAAATCACCTTTTTGTCAATGTAAAAAATTGAGAACCATTTTCAAAGTCTTTGGTATAACTCGGTTGTGGATAATATCCACAACCCACTAAACCAGAGATGAGCGCTCTACCACAGTGATCGGTGGGATCCACAGAATGAAAGAATCAAATCTCGTCTATTCATCTCAGCAAGCTGGCTACTATATCTTATTTAGGCAATCTTTCGGAATAGACTACCATGCAGTTTTCAGCAATTAAAACCATTGGCAATATCTTCTATGGAAGTATACGCATAAATTTACTTTTTTGTTCTTTTACTTCAAGATGAAATAAGAAATTCTTTTTTACTATTGAATTTTCGGGAACAGATGGATTTTTTTTTTTTTTCAAGAAATTTTTTTTCTCTACCTAAGAGAAAAAGAAAAAAAAAGAATTTTTTCTATAAAGAACAAAAATATAATTTATGAAATTCACCAGTTTTCAGCAGTTGAATGAATAAATTGATAAAAAATTGACCAGTAAATGATTTCATTGATCACTTTAAAATAAAATATGATGTTATCTAAAGATACGCATAAATAAAGAAAAGCAAGAAGATTTGTTTCATTCTAATTTATTTATAAAATTAAGAAACAAAATTTTTTTTTCTTAACATTCATACATATCTATCCTTCCATAGTAGTTATTGCAAATCGTTTTGATAGCAGAAAACATTGTGGAGTTCTATTCCGAAAGATTGCCTTTGTTTCCTGAGGTTGAGTGAAGGTTGCTTGATATTTTGTTTCTCCATTTTCTTTCAATGGAAGCAATGACGATGCCAGCTTCATCATGAACCACTTCAGAGTCTTTGAAATCTTCTGGGAATACATTCAGCAGCACTCCGTCAGGTGATAAGTGTTATCCAACCAGTTGGAGAGTTTTAAATCGCTCTCAGATAAAAGTGATTTATCATAAAGAACACCAATGGGGAAACCATCTGTGACAGACACTGATATGCTCATTCATTTTTGCCTGATTTTCTAAAATCAGGAGAAGAAGACAGGAGCATAACTGAGGACTGGGGGGAGGGGGGGCTTGAGACCCCTCCCCCCCCCCCCCCCCAAGTTTCAGTGCAGTGGTTCCCAACCTGGAGGCACAGACCAAAGGATATACAAAGGTATTACTTGGAGACCATGGGCAGATTTTTCAAAAGTTAGGGAGTTGCTGAGTGTTTTGAGTAAGTAGACCTTTCAAAAACCTGGGGTTCATCGGAAAATTCATTTAGATAAATGGGGTCATTAGAGATGAAAAGATTGGGATCCACTGATTTAGTGAAATTAGTCATTGTATAATGTTAGTAGAAATGCAGTGGGTGAACTACTATTCATAGAGCTTTTGGGGGCCCCTACATTAGGAACCGGGGGAAGGGGGGGGTGATTTTAAAATTGCTTCTCCCCTCTCAGCTATGCCCTTGGATGAAGAATAACACTTTGCAACATATTTGTACATTTTTTTTTGTTCCTGGGTAATAAGTTATTTTCTAATTCTGTTTAAAAAGAATATAAATGTCAATTATTCACTTCCAGCTTGGCTTTTGTGACCAGGACAGTGATAATTTGAAATCTACTTATTTCTAGTTGGGCGAATTTGCACATTTTCGAAGAAATAAAAAATACAAAAAACTATTACATATGAATATCACTGTCCTGGTTATGAAAGTGAAGTTTGAAGAGAATACTTCTTCACACATAAATAATTGGAAAATAACATTCACTACTCAGGAGCAAAAATTGCGTTGTTCAGTGTAATTCCTCATCCCAGAAATTCAGTCAGAAAGAGAAAGATACCTAAAAAGAGAGAAGCCCAAGATAGATTAGGGGTGAGAAGGCATGAACAAAGGGGAGGAGAGATGTAGTCACATGTATTCACTTGGGATAAGTAATCATGTAAGTAAATGAGAAATGTGTGCACCAATAACAGCTTCTGCAGGTGAAAAATGAGAAGGTAATTAAACCAACCGATGCTTACTTTGCTCAGGTTCAGTCACAAAACACCCTATTTCATGGCATATAACAGGGTCCTTCAAAGTATAGCTCTTGACCCATTATTGGGCCACAAGATCCTGCTGACTGGATTGCAGATGCACAAGTGAGAAAGATATTGGTGATAATGAAATAATTATGATATCCGTATCTTGTATAAATAAAATAACTATAGCCCGTACATGTACCAATTAATTAAAATTATCTTTAAAAAAATAGCTCAATTACCGAGAAAAATACCACAAGATTTAGGCATCATTGGTCCCAAAATAACCACAGATATCCCCAAAAGCACTCTTTTGAAAAAACAAAAATACTGTTTTTAGATGGGGCCTATTGGTGTTCTCATACCAAATCTCAAAGTTGTAGCCCCTAAAATGTGACTAGGCGAGCCTGGAGACACGCACGCACACACATAGATAGGCACATACACAAAGACGCTCAAAGAGAAGAATATGTAGGATGCCTGCCTGTTTGGTCAGGCCATTTGCTGGGCTATGATCATTCAATTTGAAATATGAATACTTCTAATAATCTTACTATCTTAGTCATCAATAATTTATGTGTTAAATTATGGATTCATTACAGAAATAGAAACCTTGGCTGAAAAACAACAATGAAGGTTCAATGCACATATGAACACTTTATGTATGTATATATCTATCATACTGGTGAGAAAATTATAAATCATATTAGGTTTCCATTCATGCAATACAAGGGTGCTGTCAGTGGGTCATAAGGTTGATATATAAATTAAAGTGGGTTGTGCTCAAACAAGTTTGAAGAACCCTGGCATATAAGACCCCTTTGTTTCAACAGAGATTATTAAAGAAAAAATTTTAGTGTATTTATGGGTAAGCATTTAATTTTATTGAAATATGGCTACAGTTGAGCTGGGAAAAGAAAAGTAGGCAAAACATTCTATGACAATAGGAAAACTAATTTTGATAATCATGCTCTGTAGTATAGTTTACCATTCAAATGCTTCCCTCTTGTAACCATCTTGATTTGGGTACTAAACTAAAATATTTGTCTCAAAATATCTAGCTTTAATTTTTACATTAATTCTTTTTTTGAATTAAAGTACTAATGATGATTGTGGAGTAGGAATCAATAATAATGCAGTATTTTTGGAGTAAGGCTAAGTAGAAGTACTGGTAGTCTAAGGTGTCAGGGTAAACATTAGCCTACCAGATACCTCAACTTGGCACATCAGACCAGGGTGGGGTTTTTAATTTGTCTGTATCCTTCAGTCCATGAACATAAAAGATATCAATGAGATATCAGGTTTATATCATTTTGGTCAGTGCTTTGGGATATCAGAATGCTCACAATGATTTTTGAACTGCAATTGATGAAGCCTTCATTTCCAACTGCAACTAATTTTGTGGAATACTGAAGGTTGCAGATGAGAATTGAACATTCATTCTATTCACATCAATAACTTTATAATGTTATACAATGCATTATTTTTCTTTCATAATGAATATACAAGGTATGGTTAATAACTAATGATACTGGGCTTATGCAAGTCAAAATAGAGTGTGCATGCGTGAACCATGTGGTATTGTCTATATACATTGGCAAGCAAAAACAAATCTTGACAGCTCCGATCTGCTTGTGTCTTTGGTTTGACAATATGCATCACTTGGAGAAAATGTTTTTCTGATATATAGTGAAAATGGTCAGTTTTGAAAATCAAGCATTGCAATAATTCTAAAATTTTTTGGTAAAATTGAAAAAGAAAGCAACCAAATTTTTTAAAGTTAACTAAAGTTTATGGGGAAAAATGCACGTCATATAAATGTGTGTTCAAGCGACAAGAGATTTTGTGAAAGGTCCATGCACATCAAAAACTGTCTCTTCATTGATTAAGACCAATTTTGTAATCACTCTGATGCCAAGTCATCAATCATTTCGAATGATTTGTTCAATTTTTAAAAAATTCTCACCAATAACAGCATCCTCACATGGAACATCTTGGAACACACAACTTTTTTTTTCCTGCTCATTAACTCTTAAATCTATATTGAAAAAAATTTAATTCCAAAACAAAGATAATAACTCCTGATTATAGCAATTTCCCTTGCACTTTTAGGTAATTAAAAAAAAATTAAATTCATAAAAGATCTCCATTTTTTAAGATTCTGTCCATTTTTTTTCGTAGTAGTTCCGAGTAGTTAATAAATCTAGAAGTTTTTAACCAGAATTAATGTAAAAGAATTTATCTTTATCATTTTACTTCTCCAGTAAGTAAGTGCTTGAAAAGACAGGATAAAAAAAACATGTTCACAGAAAACAGTCCCATTCAAATAAGGGGGAAGGCTACTTTAGAAGGTAACAGGGATTCAGAAGTTACCTACCAGCATAAGCAAGACAGACTAACTAAAAAATGCTTCATGCACATAAATGCAATTCATCAAAGGTTTTTGACATACTTGGCTGATGAAATAGATCTAATGAGGGATATAAAAATCAAGGATCTCAATTACACAAAACGAATCGAATAAGTTATCTCTCCCACCTTTTGTTCGATGGTGGTCACTAAAATGTTCGAACGCTAACAGACCAATTAAGCAAAAAATTACATAGTAAATCAACCCACTCACAAAAAAAAAAAAAAAATTTTTTTTTAAATTTTCAAATAGCAAAAAAAAAACATTTTTTCTAGATATAATGAGTAAATGGAATGTGGATTGAATAAAAGGTTCAGTTTGGAATTCTGAGAAAATCACTGATAACAACTGGCACCTGAAGAAGTCTTGGAGGGTATGGAATCTGGAACAATGTGCCTTTAATAACCAAGATGAAGATAACAGTTTGAATATATCAGTGTATGATACTGGAAAAAGATCAGTGAATACTTAGAAGAAATTGGTGAATGTGTGTAAGTGGGAGAAAGAGATGATGATGATGATGATGATGATGAAGATATGGCAAGGGCAGTGTTGCCAAGTATGGTTTGTTATTTATTGCTAACTATCTTGAAAATTGGCTAAATTTCTTCATTTTTGGTTAACTTTATAGCTAGAAATATTACTTATACTCATTTAAAGTTCACTTATGCATTAAGATTCCAGAATAAATCATTAATAAAAACTTAACATTCACTTCTAAACTATCTTTTAAAATGACCAGATTTTGGGTTATGGTAGATACTTATTGGCTCGAATTTGGAAAAAACCCAGCCAGATCTAGCCAAAAAATTTGGCAACTCTGGGCAAGGGCACAGCACCTTAGGATGAAGAGGAAGTATTCATCTGAAGATCCTGATTGGCCTAAAGCCAAGCTAGATTCATTGATAAGGACTTCATAGTTGTTGTTTATCTTGTTGTGGATAGCAGCATACAAGTGCAACTTACAACAAAGCAATTACATCAGAGGCATTCTGATGTAGCCGGAAATAGTTATTCACTAATACTAACTTAGGCTGGCAAGAGGCCACAATCATATAGAACGTATGAGGGATGAACTCTCTTCACTAGCTTACGGTCTACTAGGCCAGGGGGTCCCCAACATTTTTTTGCAATGCAGGCTGGTTTAATACTAAAAATACTCTTGCAGACAGGTTGAGGGGGGATATAGGTAGGGGTTTAATCATGACCAGAATGTAGGTGATAAGTCAACAATAAGTCACTTATAAGTGGTTAATACACTCAATTTTGTTTCTAAAAAGGCTTATCTAACAAATTTTATATTAGGATTGTCAAAATAAATTTGTTTCTATTTTACAAAGAAATATTGCAAAATCATATTGTTTCTTTCTGTGGCCAGTTACCAGTTTGCGGCTTGGCGGTTGGGGGACAATTGTACAAGACTAACTCTCTGACCATCACTCCAAGTTAGACATCCATTTGCTTAGCATAGTCCAGATTAGATTGGCACAAGATGTCAGTAGTGAGGATTGAATTCTAGCAAATAAGTCAACAAGACTAATCATTGCGGCTAGATATACTTGATGTAGGCGTAGTATAAAGTGAAATTGGTACGTTAAAGAATTAAATACTAAATGTTAAATGGATTCTGTTAAACGAGGTTGAAAAGCCAGTCAGCCCGGTTATCAACCCATAGTGGGAGTGGAGACAAATTTATGCCTCTTGTAAGAGCATCAGTGCAAAGTGATTCATAAACTGTAGCAGTTGGAGTCTGAACTTGGTTCGCCAATTACATTTTCTATAGAACAGTTACACAATAAGTGAGCCACCCTCAAGTAATATGATATGTTGAGCCGAAGCAAAGACAACTGAAGCTGTAGTCAGCATAAGGGCACAACTTACTAGGAGGGGGCCCCCACATAAAAATTTTCAAGAAATTAATGAGGGCTTACTGATGCAGTGAGAACGCCATTGAGTGAGCTTGTGTACTGTGTGACCATTGCATTCACAATGACCGAGTGAGTAGATCAGCCAGTATACATCTGAACCCCATCCAGATTTGGCTCCCTGTAACTTTTGGCTTTTCCCCAAAATGATTTCAGACCATTGATGAGATTAAGGAGTATGCAAAGAGGCACCTAAATTATGGAAGGATAAGTATATGAAGTCCGAAGGGGAGTATGTTGTCACTGCCCTAGGTAACCTGTTTTTTTTTAATAAATAATAAATGGTTAGATTCTTTCCAGACGGACCTGATATTTATCTGGCAAAATAAGCAAGTTGATAAACTGTAACAATCTTGAAATGGTATGTGAAGATTTCTTTATACCAGCCCATCTTCATATCTTGTGTACTTAAAGAGGTGAGGCTTTGAGAAGTCAATTAATTGGTTAGGGTGTAAAGTTTAGCCACGAAGAGATATTTTGAAGATGATGAACTGAAAGGAAAGATGTTGGTATTTATCATGAAGGTAATTACTTTTTCTATGGTCTTATCAGAACAGAGATTAAAAGACTCTCAGATTCAAACAAAGTATCTGTACCCATAAACAGATGCAAAAACCTAAAAAAAATCAACTTATATAATGAACCGTGTGATTTTCTTGGTTCTCTGTCCATAACCACTACAAGGTAACAAGCTTGTTGATAATGATATCTCCTATCCACCATTTTGAACAATGAAGTCGACTCTACTGAAACAAGTTTCAAAGGGGGGGGGGATATCATCCAATAGAATTCAGATACAGGTTTTTCAAACTCTGGCAGGGACAGTTTAAATTCACTTTGCAGTAATTCCCTTAAGAGAGACATGCAGTAATTCCCTTAAGAGAGACATGAATCCATTCTCCACTGCTTTCCAAATTTGCTTTACACCACTTTTTTGCTTAAATTACTAGTTGTTCTTGCCAAGCAAAAGGAGTCATGGACGTGTGTGAGAAGCTCAGTTTCAGAATGGATTATCATTGTATGTCATAGTTACTCCATTCATAGTAAACTAAATTGCCAACATATTCCTTGTGTATAATAAAAATCCTTAAAGAAAAGATGTTTCTCCTTGTCGTACAACACAATGATTTCATCTCCATTTCTTGAATGATCCATGAATTTTTACAAGGCCAGGATGCTAACCCATCAACCAAGATGGACTGCTTTATAGAGAAAAAGGGGTCCTACTGCTGTGCTATTCACCAATAACTAGAGGGGGGATTGGATTCATGCCTATCTTAAGGGAACTACTGCAAAGTGAATATAAATTGTCCCAACCAGAGTTTTAACTCAATTTGCTGAATCCATTCTCTTTGTCGTTAACCATTATGCAAACCTGCACCACTTATTTTGATTTGATTCTGTAACAAAGTTTCTTGCATTGCATAAAATATGGATTGTGCAATCTTTGATTTGAAAATTACTGCTTCAGCTTCACAAATCATATTATTACTTACATGTCCCATTTGCAATAGACTTTGAAATAGACTTAGTGAGGGCAAGCACCCAAATTGGTGTCACTCACTCCACTCTGTACTACTTAGCCTATAGCTAGAGGAAGAGGTGGATTCATGTCTATCCCTAGACCATTATTACAAATGAACACAAACTATCTTAGCTAGAGTTTGCACTTGGCTCATCAAGGTCATTCTCCGTGCTGTTACTGGCTCGGCCATTCAACACCTCCATGCTGACGAATATAAAAAGTAAAAATGGAAGATGGCATCGTAAACCATGATGTCCATGCTGCAAACAAGGGAGGTAATTGTTTCAGGGAAGTTTCTTGATCCACTGGAAAATGGGATAGGAGGAGGAGGATACAATGAGAAAAATGTTGCTTACCTTTGGGAATAGCAATCTGAGATCTGAATTGAATTAAGAAAGTCCGTTCAGTAACTATAATCATTTAAATGAAGCATTATAGCAGTTGTTCTCAACCTTTTTATTTTGTCCCGGCACCCCCCTTTCATCAGAAAGTCATTCCTCCTTTTCATGAGTTTCTGACTCAAAAGGTGCAATCCAAAATTAGTTTGTAGAAAGATCAATATTCCATCTGTTTGAATCTGCCAATCAGTGGTCCATATTTTCTATGAAAACCTTGAATTCCTCCCGGATGGACAGGAGCCCCTCCAGGTGAGAACCTCTGCATTTGAGCAACATAGATATTTGTTCAAATTAACGTTCATTCTCAACTTAATTGTTTCTGATATATTTTTCATTGGATTAAGAAGCATTGTTAGCCTTTGATAATTTTTGACGAACTCCACTCCCATCCTGGAGTTGACTATTTTTCTACCATAACAAGAAAAATCCTCATTAAATTTAGAGGAGTATGAATCAACATTTGCCTACCATGATTTGAAATCACAACCAACTGGTTGGTAGTTGTGTCTCCTACCATCTGAACAAAACTGACAAGTCTTATATATTTAGGAATATGTAAGGCCTTATTTCATTCTAATAAATAAATACACCTATAAAATCAACATTTCCCCATTGTGATTAGAAATCAAATAAACTGATTGGTAGGCTGATGTCTTACCAACTGAGCTAAACTGACAAGTCTTATCTACAAAATTCATCTTATAGATACTCAAGGGCTTATTTCATTGAACTAACTACATTTACATGAAATATAATGTATTTTCATAGTTTTTTTTATCTATTACATATGCTATATAAAAATTGCAGTTATCATCTTCAGTCAGAATTGAAGTAGGAGTGGAATTCTACCCTGCAGCCAGGCTTGTTTACAATCACGTCTTTTGTCTCAATTTTTTTTAGTTGCTTTTTATTGTAACTGTAAAGATTTCAACCATTTTTTAATTTTTTCACTCAGTATTGATAGGGTGCCAAAATAAGTAAAGTTTGGGAACTGACCAACCACAATCTTGTGAAAAAAAAGAAAAAGAAAAAAAAGGAAAAAGCCTCTCAAACCCTATCACCAAATACTAATCTTGACAGATGTCACACTATTCCGAAATTATGTGACCATGGACTGCAAATAGTTGTAACAACACTTTTTGTCTATAACTGAGAAGAGTCACTGATGTTTCAAGTTTAACATTAACACAATGTTTCAGCCGATTCATTTTACAGCATTCTTCAGGTGTAATACATAATATCTGTAAGGAGAGAGAGTCTTTTATTGGTCTCTTTCTCCGAAGGGGCAAGCGAAAGAAAGTATCAAACAGAAAATTTTAATGTTAACCGTATCACTTGTAAATAAGTTATTCTATTTTAGCAACACGTGCAATACAGCTTGTTCCGAAACGTGTTAGCCTCAGAGATGGGAAAAAGAGATAGGACTGTCAAAACAAAAGTTGGAATAGCACTTTATAATCAACTCAGGGTGTGTATAAAGAATACACACCTCTGGTTCATTTCTGTTGCGCATCTGTAATGATGTTTCTCAATAAGGGAGAACAAAAACTGAAAAAACAAAGTTTATTTTCAGTAATGGAAAGAGAACATCCATTCCTAACAACTCTTTGAGTTTTTATTTACACCAAATAATGATTAGTCAACAACTTTCCTTTGTGCAATCTATGAGTCACACCACCTCTTTTCTATCCCTACAATGACTATCAGTAAAAGTAAAAGTGAAACATCTGCACTGCAGGTACTGAGTCACCTGTTTATAGAAAATGTTATTTCAAGTTTCTACATGCAAAAATGGTGAGACCCCAAGCATCTAAAAGATAGGTGTTACAGGTGCACCATCATTCACAAGATGAATACTTATTGCCAAGTATACAACACAGATGTCAAAAGATGAGGTCTGTTTGAAAAGTATACACCCACTACTACTAAGTACTCCCCTTCGGACCACACACAATTACCACAATATCTCTACTGCAAATTCCTCTTTCAGGAATGCTACCAGCTTGCTCATCACATTCTCCTTAATCTTATCCACGGTCAGAAATCTCTTTGTGAATGTAATGGTTCCACAATACACAAGCTCACTCAATGTCGTTTCACCGCCACCCAAGTTACCCTAAAAGAGAGAGTGTTCATGCTTGTGCAGTAAGATTCTCTCTGATTTGTTTCTAATTTACCCTAATGAGATTAGGCAAATTTGATAATTAAAATCATAAGCCATGATATCCATGTTGCGAACAGAAAGAAAGTTATTCAGGCAAAAGTTACAGGAGAGGAGGCAGACACAATGAGAGAAATGTTGCTCTCCTTTGAGAATACCTTAAAGTTTTTGTGAACAAATAAATAATTTCTCTGCTCTGCTTTATCATGTTGAATGGGTTGTTAGATACTGCGATGAATTGTGAGAGTTGGAACTAGAATGCAATCTATGCATCACAGACCAACCATAAAACATCCTCAAATAGTGTCTGCAACAACTGAGGATTCATAACTTATGTCCTTATTGTTTAAAGGTGTTAGTAGATGTGAAAACTAACTTTGTAGGACATTGAAAAAAAATAATATTGTATTGTATCAGTGTTTCTTAAATGTTTTGGCTTCATGCCCCACCTCAGTGGCCAAAAATATTTTATGTTCCCCTTGCTATTAAAAAAAATATTCAAATTATGTATCATGGGTCAAAATAAGCCCTCATCTCATATGCTTTTTAAAGTATAAGGTCTAATTTCAAGTACTCCAATGAATACTGGCAATTTTTTTTTCTGTCAACACTTCTCACCTCAAGTGGATAAATATCTGTAGAAGAGAAATTCTGATGCATGAACTAAAATTTTTGTAATTTCCTTGTGTGAAATTTAGTAACAATAATGCACTTCATTGATTTTATACCTCAAAAAATTAATGAATCAAGCATAAGTTACAATGGAATCTGTGATAAAATTAGTAATTGATGGTATTGTGTAATCAGGAATAGATTAATTAAGCCTTGTCACAACTTAGTTTTGCGCCACAGAACGCTTTTAACACCAAAATTTCAAATTGCACCTTTAATACATATATAGATATATATATAATTTCCCCCTTGTGGGATGTGCCTCATGTTCATATTGTTTATCTTACTTATGATGATCATCAACAAGTCAGTAACTCCTTTCACTGACTGACACATCAACAAATATCCTTAGTTTTACTCTTTAGTTGCTACCTGCATGTTTTAATCAACATCACAGCAAAA
This sequence comes from Thysanoteuthis rhombus, assembly GCA_963457665.1. Lineage (NCBI taxonomy): Eukaryota > Metazoa > Mollusca > Cephalopoda > Oegopsida > Thysanoteuthidae > Thysanoteuthis > Thysanoteuthis major. Next base: position 29,184,141 of record OY735225.1, read on the forward strand.
TGATTTCACAAAATGATATCTGAAGCATTTTTAGTCGAACCCTTTCAAGAATAACCTTATCAAGATGCTTAATACCTGAATTAAGATAGACTTCGAAAAAAAATTCTATGGGGCATATGTATCCCACCTGTCATGGAAAGCTTGGGATATATATATATATATATATATATATATATATCAAGGAGTCTTGGAAAGATTTAGAAAAAGTTGCATCAATAAAAACAAGGAGTCTTACCTCTTTTTCAATAAAGGCTGTAATAAACTCGGAGATTTTTGCTTTAGCATGTGTACTTGTCACTTGATAGTATGAAACTAATGGTTTATTTTAAGTCAACACAAGATCCTGTTGGATAAAATATTCGAAAATAACATCTATATCACCATGAATTGAAACAATGGCTTATCTTTTTGTTATTCAAAATTGCAAAGGTACATTAGTAAGATATTGTCTAGCTACATTGAAATATGAAAATGAATTTATAGTGTTGCCAGATTAAAAATGGCTATAAATAACAATTATCATTTTCATGTACTGATTAACTCAGGCTAGAGTCCTCATCTTGGTTGGGTAATGGGTGGTGCAATAAAGTTAGGTTTGGTTGAATGGGGTTATGGGGAGGCTATTTAAAAAGACTCCCAGGGTTCCTGGTTGAGGGTGGCCTCAAAAAGCTTTATAAATGAATAGTTCATCTACTGCGCTTCTATTGACAAATCTCATCACCAAAGGGTCTCAAATCCTTTGCAACACCTTTAAATTCAAAATAATACTCTCTGTTTCAGTGGAAGAGGGAGACAATTGACATTGCTAGGACTAATAAACTAAAAAGTATTAATACTGCCGCAATCAGCAGATGCGTAGCCAAACAAATTTTGAATTTGTTTGTTTTTATTTAATTTAAAGAAAAACCCCAAAAAACTAAAAACAAATTTGAGGCCATCTCTTCAATTTTTTTGTGATTTTGCTACATATTCGCTTATTACGGCAGTGTTAAAATTTTATTGCGCTGAAAAACTTTCCAAAAAAAATTAACTATTCTTTACCAAGGATAGCAGAATGAGAACAATTCTTTTGTTCCTGGACTCTATCCCATTGCTAGATGACACAAATATATATATATATATATATATATATATACATATATATATATATATATATGCACGTGTGCACAAACACACACACACATATACATATATATATATATATATATATATATATGCACGCGCGCAAAACACACACACACACATAAATATATATATATATATATATATATATATATATATATATATATATATATATGCACGCGCGCAAAACACACACACACACACATAAATATATATATATATATATATATATATATATATATATATATATATATATATATATATGCACATACACATACAAACATACATATATATACACACACGTGTATACGTATGCACCTGTATACACATACAAAAATACATGTATATGCACACATGAAAATACATATACACACACATATGTATACACTACACAACCACGTATACACATACAAGTAAAAAAAAAAACATATACATTAAAGTACATTCATACACACACACAAATTATGGATTTTGTTATGTATTGTGTGTATGAATATATTCTGTTAGCATTCTTACCATAACCCCAGCCCCGTTTACTTTTAGAGCCTGACTGATAACAGATATTTATAGACACACACACTCGCATATATATATATACATATATACACGCATGCATTCAAGTACAGACATACCTATACTCAACTCACACATATTGGGTTTTGTGTTCGGATGCATGAATTTGGTTTTTATAGCCTGACTGATAACAGATTTAGTTCATGGTAAAATCATTTGGGGGATCGGAGGTCAGAGGTTATACAGCTGGATGCCCACCCTTGATTGGGATAAGAAGTTAGGAATGATTTCATTGGAACACTAATATTATGAGCCCATCTCTCATTACACTGAATGTAGACAAGGGAACTCCCTGTGTTCTGAGGCGGATATCAGTTGCCTTGAAGAAACCCCTGAAGATCCTGAGGAGAAAGGATGTGACCCTTCAACTGTGGCAGGACAGAAAACCCAGACTACTCGGGATGTTGTTTGTTAATGATCACTAAAACTGGATCAAATGTAGTATTCAGTCCCTAAAATTGATTCCAGTCAAAAGCACAAATTTATCAGTAAGGATATATATATATATATATATGATTTTTTTTTTTTTTACACAAAATAAATATGTAGGTTTGATTTAATCAAAATTTAATTTGATTACTAGTATGAGAAAATATGCTAGAAAAGTGAAACTTATGAGCTTGCCATATCTCAACGAGCCAGAAATTCAGACCATAGATGCACTGTTTTTTTTCTTGGTTGAAGATTCAGCAAGGACCCCGTGGCCAACTTCATTTTCAAGCTTACATCTAAAATTGAACTAAAAAGCATCTTAAAACACCTACAAGTAGCTACATTCTCCAGACATTTATATAGAATCTAGGAAATATCCATATACAAGTAGCTTTGCTTTGTATATATGTTTGTGTGCACACATGATAGAAATAGAAGCAAAGAGATATTTAAAAATTTTTGTGACTGAAATCAGGTTTGAACTTGCAACCTGCAAGATGGCAGTTGGACATTTTACCAATTGCCCCAAAGAGACATTCTTGATTAGTGCACTCAGATTTTGCTAAATCTCATCAGTCATACATAAACCAGTTTTCAAATAACTGTACATGGTTTCTTCCTTTTTCTGCGAAAAAAATATCTGGCAATCTTTAATTTTGTGAATTCAAAATTTTTAACCACTGTCGAAATCGAATACAGGGGCAAAAACTATTGTTACACTTGTCGATATCCAAAGTAATAATAATATAACACATGTATTGACTTGTTTTCCTTTTATAAATCTTCCACACACTTGGTCACTTGATGTTAAAAACAGTACACATAAGTTGTGCACCAATTTTAACATTCAGTATGTGAGTGTATGGAACAATTGACAATCTTCATTTATTACAATAAGTTACTCGTATGATTTCAATCAAGACATTATATTTTAACCTTTTTCTGCATCCGCAGTCAATTTTGATAATGGTTGAAATTTTTACTTTCACAAAATGAAGGACTGCCAAATACCATTAAAGATTGAAATAAATTTTGTTATTAATCTCATTATCAGAATCTCAAACCACAACTTCTGTTTCAAACATTTTAATGAAAATTTGCATAGACTACATTGACCTGTCCAAGAGGGCCTACAGTGGGCCGACAAGGAGTTTGCCTGACACTCATGCCAAAATTTGATCGCACAACCTGCCAGTTGATATGCTCGATCCATTTTTTGGCTCACACCATCCCATAGACATGGTTATGTTGTGTAAGAAGATATATATTATAGAATATACTTTATTTTTGTATTGTCAAATGTGCAGTTATTTCTTCTCTGGGATATGTTTGGATTCCTGCTGCCAGCAAAGATTTATACATAAGTACTAGCAGGAAATCTTGGCATAGACAGGGGAAAACAAACCTCAAATTTGACAACATTAGTGAGGAAATAATGCTTAACTGTACGCAGAAGTGGGCATTAACCAGGCTAGGGTGTGTAAAAAGTTATCCTCCTGTAGTATCATACATTATTGAAAAATGTGACTTCACTGTTCAATATTTCTTTTATCAAAATATTACTCAACTCATTAAAAAGATTGCCTATTTTTCAAGTAAAAGTAACTTATTGAAGTGTTAAAATGATAAACAAAGAAAATTTTTTAAATATCGAATGTGAAGTCAACAAAATACATGTTGACTTTCTATTGGAATTATAGTGATGTCATTCTTCCCTTCTTCAACTTACTCACTTAAGAAGTAACATCAGATTACAAGCATTTCTCTTCCAGAAGGAGTGGGAGGGGATGTTTCGCGGAAATGGCATGAGATGTTTGCTATGTCAACTTATCAGATTGTCAGTGACAGCGATGGCTACTATAGATGCAGGCGCATCTAAAAATGAGTACATTATCCTGATATATTTTTTATTTGATGAAGTATTGTCAACTATTATAAATTTTTGACAAGTATTTTCTTCCATATAAAGTCTTTCAGTTGCTTTCATAGGAACTTTACTCAGACCATTACTCTATGGCAGTGCGTAAACAGCATAGATCGATTGAGCTACTTGAACTTTTATGGCTTGCAGAAGGATGTTTACTAAATGCTGTAGACAAGTGGTTTTGAAACTGAGGTGGGTCAAATAATGCTCGGAAGTCCGCAGCAGTGTTCACTATGAACCCAACATTGCAAATCATATCATTCGTAGCACTGCTATTAAAAAATATAATTATTGTACACAGACCTGTCAGTATCATATATTAGAATTCAAATAAAAGTAATCCATTTTAAATATGATTTTTAAAAGGTCAAAAATGCCTTTTTAATTTATTTAAAAAAATAAATGCTAAAAATAGAGGTACACCAGGATATTTTCTTTATAGAAGGAGTCCGAGTTTTGATTGTTTTGAAACCACTGCCATAGACTGATGGTCTGAGTAAAGTTGCTATAAAAAGCAACTAAAAAAAAGATGAATGAAAATGCCAGTCAGAAATTAATGCGCAAGAGTGTGTTATCTATAGACCTAGATAGACTTATATTGAATAGTTATTCAATAGTTCTAATGTACTGAGAGAAAAAAAAAGATATCTTAGTATGTAATAACCTTTTCAGTGAGAAATAAATATTGTAGTTTGTTGTTTTAAACTGGAGTGATAAGCCAATTCACTTTCCAGTCCAGGGCTCTAAAAAAGAAAGAAAAAAAAAAAGGTGCCTTACTCACACTTGCCCATGTGACTTGACAACATCAGTTAACTCCTGGTGATCACATTTCCCACCATTGGAACATAGTGCACATGCCCCACAAGGGGGCAACTTGAATATATTGGAGAATTATTTGGTATGGTTCAGGTGAGTAATTCATAAACACAATACTATCAAAATCACTGTAGCCCTATAAATGACCTGACTAACCATCCAAGTGGGCTACAGATTCTTCTCTCTTTGAGTGTCTTTGTCTATCAATATGTGTCACCAGGAACCCTTGGTCACAATTTTGGGGCAACAATCTTGAAAATTTGCAGGAATACACACCACCATACATCATCTGAAAATGCTTTTTGATCCCCCCCCCCCGCCAAAAAGTGCTCTTTTGGGTTTCTATAGTGAATTTGGACCAACAATGCCCAAATCTTTTGCTGATAATTTTAGATAAAAGGTCCATTTTTTGTTGGATAATTAGTTCATGTATATGTGCAGGCTATGGTGATTTATCTATACGAGGTACGGATATTAATTATATATTTCATCATAGAGTCCATAGTAATGCTTAATTCATTAAGTATAGAAGTGATTAGGTTAATTGCTTTGTAACTAAATTTCACACAAAGAAATTACTAAAATTTTACAAAAGTGCACCAAAATTCATGTATCGGTATTTTTCTCTTACAAATAAACACCACATTATGTATAATTTGATTATTTCCTGATAGCAAAATGGACATCAAGTTTTTTTTGAGCTGTTGTGGTGGGGCATAAGGCAAAAAAGGCCAAGAAACACTGGTCTAAATAAATTCTTTGAGACATTCCATACTTTTTAGCAGTATTTCAAAACTTAGTTCATATTATTCCGAGAGATTATAATAGATATTTTTGAAAGGATTCAGTAGAGCCATATCAAAACAGTAATTTTACACCTTGCCATCAATAAATTGAAAAAAAAAAACAGTCGGATCTATATCCAAGCACAGTGAAAGATAAAAGAGTTCATTTTCCACAATGTTGGAGTAAGTTAGGTGTAGATTACCAGTCACTTGACCAGATATGAGTTCCTGTGTGAAATAATAGTTGAACATAACTTTCTTCCTTTCTTGCTCATTAGTGTTTGCTATTGATTAAAGGTCAGGGTATATAAGTGGACTTTGGAAAAGTGGGAAGGTTTTAGTTCATCTATAGTTTCTACAGTTAAAATTTCAGTTCAAAATCTCAATGCAATAAAAGTCATCCTAAAAATCTCATTGCATATATTTTTTCAGAACACACAGTATGCAGAAACTCATAAGATATGCCACATTCCATCACTATGTTTGTCAGACACCAGCAAGAGACACTACAAAGACAGCACACAAGATCAACATCAAAGTAGACAAACTGACTAATTTCTATGCAAAAGGAAGCTTAAAAGACAAGGTTATTAATCAAATTCAGTATGAAACTCATCAGAAGGGATGGACATTGGCATAGAAATTTGGGGGCTAGAGGTAGGGGTATTGGGTGGCTTGGCTCCAAAATCTCCAACAATTGGTGAGATTTGATGAAAAAAAAAAACAAAAAAAAAACACAGCCATAGTCATGCACAAACCCCGTAAGGCAGAATTATTATTTATGAAATTCATGACATGGCTATTCTTGACTCTGGTATGGAATCATAGTTGTCCATTTCCTAGACTGGTCGTCAACCAAGGCAGAAGAGCCATGTCTGTCCTGTTATTTACCCATAGCTGGAGGGAGTTGATCAGTGCAAAATAAATGCTAATTGTTTCAGCTGGAGTTTCAACTCAGCTTGACAATTTCATTCTCCGTGCTTTCGACTATTAGGCCACTTGCACTTACCAACACTTGACAATATCCAGCAAAAATGATAAAAATCAACAGAGGTTCATAAAAAGAGAGATCTGTTAGATTTTCAAGAGGAAAAGTGTGACAATATCTTTTTTTCATACTTTCTCCCTTTGCTTGGCTGTATAAAAAAAAATGGTGCTTTTTCTTTGGTCAGTTGAAATGTGTAAAAAAAACCCTTAGAAATGATTCAATGTATAGGTGAATCCATTTGTATGAGGTCTGTGCAGAAAATATCCAGCCATTTAATATTAATGAAAATGTAGCCTACCAAGGGAAATGGCGCTTAGTCACTTTCAAAGTATTCCCCATGGGGGCCTTATAAACTCATCCCAGTGTCCCTACAACTTTTCAAAACAGAGTTTATTTTGGGGATCACCATCAGCAAAAATTGGCTGATAACATTAAGGAAAGGATATAACAATTGGAACAATTCACATTCACTGTGTAAGTTCATGTTAAATTCATTTTAATAAACAACTTCTATTATAAAAATAATGTGGAATTTAATTTAAAAAATTTCCAATTCATTTTAAATGAAATGTTCAGAAACGACTGATTGCAATAACTAAGTTATTTCGAACATTATCTGTGATTCTAATAAACAGGTTACTCTGTATATAAATTTTCCTCTCAATTTTTAAAAAATCATTATTTTCGAAATTTGCGAAAATTATTCTTGCCATAAAATTATAGAATGTCCTGTCAAAAGTGCTCAATGTAAATTCAAAATGGCCTAGAATGAAATATTAAACTCTATCCTTTGTTTCAGATCCTATTTCAAGGTCAACATTTACCAAAGTGATCCTATTTCATCAAAAAAAAAATGCAGAGGAAACCACTTATAATCACTTAGGGACGGAGTCTTTCAGCTGAAAATGACTGGCTTAAAACATTAAGGACACAAAAAATTTGAACAAATGTTATAAAATTGCATTCATTCTTATAAACAACTTTAAATCAGAAAAAAAATTACGAGATTTTTCAATTAATTTCAAATGAAGTGTTTGTGACTGACCGATTTTTGATAACAATACTGTTTGCAGTGGCATAGCTAGAGATTTGGGGGACCAGGGGGCTTGGGTCCTCCAACATCTATTGAGATTTGATGAGAAAGGAAAATATGCAATAAATAAACATGCAGTGTCACTCAATTGATGAAAAACAACGTGAAAGGCTAAATTATTACGCAATTCATATTGTATAATGTCAGTATAATCTTTAAAGCTTTTTGCCCCAATAGGATGTTTTCAAATCACCCCCTCCCAACTACGCCTTTGACCATTTGATAACATAATCCATGATCATAATAAATGGTAACCTTGTATCTAAAATCAGTAATCATCGTATTTCCCTTGAAGTCACTTCATAACCTTTAACTATGGAACCAGCTTCTCTCGGGGTGAAAAGAAATCTACCCCCCAGCGCATGAGAAGAAGAGGGGACAGCTATGATGTCATAGGTACATCACGGAAATATCCAGGATGGCCCAAGTGTCTGAATAATAATGGTGATTAAAGGAGGAACACTCCTTCAGTGCATCATCATCAATATTAGTCAGAATATTGTGATGACACATTGCTGGTCCAGTCTGGCAGGTCTTGACAAATTAGAAAAGGGCAGAGGAGAATTATGAGGGAAAGAAAAAAACCAAAAATTTTTTATCAGTATTACCTTGTGTTAACACACAAAACTTTTTAGCGCGTAGATGATACACATTCATGCTCATAGCTACACTTTTGTTCTTAGTTGTTTTATCGTTGGGTTCTTGAATTTGTTTTACGTCATGTTCTAGACATATCTGTTTCTGAAATTGTTCATTGTACTTGTTTCCAGTACATCAGGATCATAAATCCTCAAGGCGTTCCAATTATTGATAGTTCTTTCTGGAAAGTTCTTTTTCTTTTATTGATTTCAATCAGTTTTTACTGCATCTTATTTTTTTTTCTTTTCATTATAACTTCAATTTAGAACATCATTCTATGTCAAAATTGTGATAAAAAAAACAACTAAAATTAGGAATAGAGGTAAAAACAACTTAGAATTAATAAAATTGAATATAATAAATAAAATAAAGTCAAACCCTCAAGATTTGCAACATTCAGGTTTAATTCAATTTGATAAATTGAATATTAATGATTCTCCTCAGCAAAGATTTAGAAGAATATGGGATATACTTCAGCTTCTTATCCCATCATCAACGTTTGAAACAAACATTTCCAAATGTGTTCAGTATTTACAAAAATCAGTTGTGAACAAAGTTCAGCAAGAATATGATGAGGCAATTTTAAATCATGCAATGAGAATACTTCTCTTTCAAATTGCATTCAAAATGCTCTAATTCTAAACAGTAAGGGCAAAACCAGCAAAACAACATAATCTGTTTGGAGTTACGCCACTAATCTAATAAAATATAATAAGTTTTTTTCTTGTGTTCTTTCTGCAGTGCCTTTTGCATATTTTGCAGTTGTTTCTTCTATTCATTGTGAAAAATCTATCAGCTGGGATATTTTCTATTCTTTCTTCCCTTTTTCTTTGAATTTTTCTAGCATATGATACTTTGTGTAGTATAGAGCAGGGGTCAGCAACAGGTGGGCCATGGCTATGGGTCTTAGACCTTTTCTAAAAAGATTTCCAAATTTTATGTAATTGTGGGCCATTGAGCAGTTGATGACTTTTAAATAGTCTTTTGTGTCATGATTTGTTTAAATTTTACTTACACAAGCATCATTTGGTTGAATTTGTTTACTTAGCATATTCACAGACTTTTGATAAATTGTGACAAGTCTTGATACATTCAGATATCACAGTTCTACCAAAAAATAATAAATTGGCAGATTTTGATGAAATTTTCAGTATTTACTTTATGAATAAATTTTTATATTAAATGTGTATTTTGTAAGAAAAACTTATTGAAATATTTTTTCAAGTCAGCCCCACCCTTCATTTCATAAAATCTTTTAATGAACTAAAGAAGCACCTTCAAGGAGAAGGTCTGCTGGCAAGTGATGTGATTTATTATGTGAAATTGAGGAAAAGTAAATTGATGTTATTCAAATCCCAGTTGGAGAAAGGTGATGTCACACACTTTGTGATGAGATTTTTTTAATTTTTTGACTTGCGAAATCCTATAAAGCTTCTCTGTCATCTCTTTGAATTTTCTATTGATAATGGAGAAACATTTGCGTCATGTAATGCAGATGCAGAAACTGAATTACTTGCTCCAAATTGCAAACAAAAATAACAAGAATACACCAAGGGAAGATAATGTAGGAAACTATAGCAGAATGAAATAATTTGAGATATCAATACCAAAGGAAAGATTCCCTACTCTGAAGAAAGATGCAAATCATATTCCAATGTATATACAGTACCACCGATATCTGTAAACAGCACTTCTCATGCATGATGACACCGAATTTTCCAAAAGTAGTCTTCAGGCTATATTAATTTGAAGAGGCAGATGATTGCTGCTATCACAACTGATTTACTGAGGTCAATGAGAGACCACAATGTTCCCTGATGATAAACAGTTCCCAGAAAAACAAGCAAGTGCTATTTAATTGATTGTGCATAAATACAGATATAAACACTTTATGCAGATTTTCATATTACTTTTTACTTGCAAAGTAAATATTTGATACCTATAAGCCTCAAGGACAAATTTTTATAATACAATATACATGTGGGTCAGGGACAAAACTGGAAAAAAAAAAAAAAAAAAAAATCCAAAGTTGTTGATCCCTGATATAGAAGCAGAAACATACATAGCTTTTTATTCGTCTTGATAATTGAAAGTTTGCAATGTAATAACTGTTCCTAAATAAAAACCATAACTTGATATATGCTGGGAGGAAATCTTTAGACAATAAATGCATAGTTGTGCCTTACAGTGTGCATAAATTCCAACATGGATAAAAAAATAAGACTCAAGAAAGACTGACAAAGCTCTAACAGGTGGAGACACTTTAAAATCTGGATTGGCTGACCATTTGTGGAGGGAAAGGGGAGATACACCGACCTTGATGGAATAGAGTCAAAATTATAGATGGGAGAAGCATTGGCAAATATGAAAGTTGAAAAAATCATCCCACATACCATGCTAAGAAAACTCAATCAGTAGACTCAGTATCAATATTAACAGCTTGTGGGAACCATTAATCAGGAAGGAACAAGTGATAAAATTAGAATTCCATAAGCAGAGCATGCACTTCTATCTCTCAGGCCAAGTTCAACAGGATGTTACGATGTCAATGTAGAGGTCGGGAGGAGACAATCCCCAAAACTCAGAAAAGCAAGCAGCTCACTTGACTGAGACTTGGAGGTTATGTTAGTGTAAACACGGTTGGTGAGTCATTCCATATCAAATCACCTGATTTTAGGAATTTTCCCTAGTTCATCTTCTCAAATTACAATGAAAAAAAATCATGTGCTCCTGTACCAAACTTATAGAGAAATCCAGAATATTAGGTCTGTATCTCCAATAGTCTTGAAATTAAACATCTTGGAAATTTTACTCAGTTTTCATACATTGTGCTGACTAAGACCAACTTTTCCTGTAGAATTCAAAAATGTAATCAGATCAAAGGTATCATGTACTTTTCTGCAACAAGGCTCTGAAAATGGCTGAATATCCAACACATAAAAAAGCCCACTAGGAGAACTTTTCATGCAAACAGTATGCTAGATGCAGCACTCAGAGTTTTTTTCCTGTCATTCATAATATAGTAGGTCATCTGTATACAATAACCATATTTATTACTGTCCTAGGATCGTCAGAATGATTGTTTGAAATGTGCCCATTTTTCGGGTGTCCTCAAAATTGCCTGTTTTCATGTTTTCATTAGACTATGTGGGCAGTTAACCACCATTTTCATTGAAGTTTTGTGCTGTCGTTGAGCTTTTTTCTTGGCTTGGGAAACAATGTCAGTTCTCAGTCCAACCAACTTTTGTCACTGTAACTAGAAAGAGTGTTCTTCTATCTAAGAGGGTGACCTAAGAAACACCTGAGACTCCTTACCCCCTCACCCATCCTTCAACATTCAGTGCAGGTTCCCAAACTGGGGCCTGCAGAACCTTGAGGGTCCATAAAGGTATTACTGGGGGTCCTTGGGCAGACCTTTCAAAAGCCTAGCTATAGATATGAGGGACAAGGCAAGGCACTTGGCCCCTTGAGAGGCTGCCTCCAACATTTAGAGAGATTTGTGAATGTCATTGTATAATGTTAGCTGAAATGTAGAAGGTGAACTACTATTTATGTAGCTTTTACATCCCCCACTTTGATTGCGGGCAAGAGGGGAATTCAAACCCATCCCTATCCTCTCTCTCAGCTGGACATCACAAATAGCAGTTTGGTATCCAAGAACACAGAAACCCTTGAAGTGGGATCAACTAAAATGCAATGGAAGGGGTAGGTAAGATGTGGCCAAAAAAAGAAGCAAGTGACTCGGGATGATCAGAGTGCAAGGTGAAGGGCCAATGGGGTGAATGATCTGGTGATGGGGCAGAGTATATGGATGTGGAAGCGGATTCCCAACTTCCAAGCTCATTAGTGCAAAGACACTGATCACCTTTGCGGAGTGGTAGAGAGCTCACCCCTGGTTTAGTCATCTATTGTTCAATCAATTGCTGAGTCACAGCCAAGACTTTACAAATGATACTCGATATCTCTCTACAAGGCAATCCGCACAAGGATTAGGATTGAGGAAGCTCTTCCCAAGGTCAAATCACGTAAAATCATCAAAGTTAAGCAACGCAGAGCCTGGTCAGTACCTGAATGGGTGACCACTGGCGAATACCAGGTGCCGTAAGCAGAATGAAGCTGAGACAGGCCTGACAAGCCACAAGTGGGTCTTACTAACAGTTGCCTGTGTGTACCTAAGCCCGTAACAACCTTTGATGCGGGTATAAACAGATAACAATGATACACACATTCATCAGTGCAATGTGAACACAAATAGTCTTAGCCAGAATTTGAACTCAAGTTACCAATGCTGTTTTCTGTACTAATAACTTATTAAACCAGCTTGCAGCATTTCCTTCAGTCAAGGTGATACACAACAATCAAGTAGCAGAATAGCTGTGTAGAATGATGATCAATAATGTTAGAAAGAAAATGCTAAACTACAACTGGTAGCATGTCGACTTCATTGGATGATTATTTATAAGCATTTCAATCAGCAATGTAACTCCTTGGATCCAAGAAAAAATTTAAAATGCATATAAATCTGAATAATTAGTTGATTATCCACACTAAAGCATTGCCTGTTCTGAAGGTGCATATTTGGACTTTATGATTTGTGGAGCAGTCTGCCATTATAGTCGTGTAAAATAATTTTCCAGCTGCCGTACAAAACTACAGCTACTAGGTACTTTGGTTACTTGTCTTTAGTGTTGCCAATTTAGATACTTTATACCTAAATTTAGATAATTCCAAAGAACAGAAGTCAAGGGAGATAATTTTTAGATTATGAAGAAAGATCTATAATCTGTAATTTAAAAAAAAAAAATCAGATTCTTTGAGAACCGCTGATCCAAACAACTTCAAATTCGACACTGCACTGCCTTGTGTGCTGACTAATATATCTGGTGAATGTCAATCTTGTACAATGGCTGGTTGTTGAATAAATGAGGCACATAGACACACACACAGATATTGTCAATTGAAATTAGATAACCTCATTCTGTCAGTAATGCTTGGATGAATTCCTGACCATGGACAATCCCTTTTGCCCCTGATTTCCAATGCACAACATATAGATCAAGTGTAGAAGCTTACTTAAACAAATATTTGGTAAAAAATTGCTAAATATAGTCATTACATCATCAATTCCACTTTTAACCCCAAGTGGATTATAACAAATTGCTCAAGTAAAAAACAAAAAACACATGAAATAATGCAAATACCATCTCTGTCTCTCCACAACATCTACAGTACAAATGGAAGAAAGGAAAAGAAAAAGAAAAAGAAAGAGAGAAAGAGGAAAAGAAAGAGAGAAAGAGGAAAAGAAAGAGGAAAAGAAAGAGAGAAAGAGGAAAAGAAAGAGGAAAAGAAAGAGAGAAAGAGGAAAAGAAAGAGAAAAAGGAAAAGAGAAAATAAAAATAAAACAGTACTGGCTGAAGATCTCAAAATCAGCAACCTGTAGACCAAGGGTATCATGAATTTAGGATATCCAGTATTTTGGGTGTAGCGTATGCCAAGCCTAATTCCAATACTACAGGGTTGAATCAGTTATATGAATAGCCCACAGCATAATAAACTCTCGCTCAGTGCACCAGCCCAGAATTTTCAATGGTGTTTGAACATTTAAATAAATAATATAAAAAGTATAAATAAAAATACATAAATATCTAATTCTTGAAAATAGCCGGGTTTTAGATGTTACTGAGTTTCAGATGCACAACCTGCAGTAATAAAAAAACAAAAACAAAAACAAAACACCCTTGTAAAACAATAGTGAGTCTAATAGGCTGGAAAATACAGTAATCTACACTTCCACTAAGTTAACCAAATCATAGTGATAGAAGTTTATTACCAAGGTTTAAAAACCAACAGACTGACAACAAAATGGCAAAATTGTGGTTGATGAAAGAGATTTCCTCATAGATTTGAACATCTTTGATAGTAATAATTATAAGAAAACATCAAGATCTTTCAATGAGCTGACTGTTTGTAGTAACACAAACTAGTTAGCTAGACCTTGAGCAAGCTATTCTCATTCATTCAGGTTGAAATAATAGTAGAGTCATTCCATATCAATCAACTAGAGCTCTCCAGGTCACCTTCTCAGATTTCCCTGAAGAAAAAAAAAAAAAAGAATCACAGGCGCTCCTATACCAAACTTATGGAGGAATCCCAAATATTAGACCTGTATCTAATAGTTTTGAAATAAAAAATCATAAAATTTTACTTGATTTTATGCATTTTGCTGAACGAGCCTTTCCATCCAACCTACGACATTTATAACTCCTTTGATATGGCATGTACAGCTTCGAAACTTAGTGACTAGAGCTAACCTTTTCTGTAATATTCAAAAATGTAATCATTGTATCTTATGCCCATTTCCACCAACAAAATTTGAAAAATTTGAAAATGGCCGAAAAGTTCAAACATAAAAAAATTATGCCGACTTTGCGAGCTTCTCACTTGAACAATATGCAAGATAAAACACCCATAGTCTTTTTTCTGTTGTTTATAACATTAAATTGTATATGCAATAACTATATTTATTACTGTTATAGGGATGGCAGAATGGTTGTTAGATATGAGTTCGATATTTTCATGTCCACAAAATAGCCTATTTTCTTGTCCTCATTCCACCCTGTGGGTAATTAACCAACACTTTAATATTTACCATGTATCCTTATGTATCTGAAGATGATCTTACCAATATTTGTTTCTCAGATTCCTTGTGAAATTATGATTTTTCAATGCATACTAAGGTGCTGAAAAATTCTCTGCATGACCACACTTCCCAAAATCTGAGCATTATTTTGTCACTGTAGCTGAAAAGAGTATTCTTCTAAATCATAAGCGTAAATTTGCAGGATAACTGCCCTCTAAAAAAAAGTTATTTCTATGTCAATCCCTTCTTGGCTGGTCTGAGAACTTTTCAGCATCTCCTCCACAAAAATACCAAATTTCTGTCAGGTTATCTTTAAATACAAATGGATACATGGTAAAAATATGATAGTGTTGGTCAACTTCCCAAATGGCCATATGAAGATATGAACATGAGGACAATGAGCATTTACCAATCCAACCTCTGAAATTCATAGCTCCTTTGGTATGGCTTGTATGGACTTGAAACTTTGTGACTGGGGCTAACTTTTTCTGTGGAATTCCAAGATGTATTCAATGTATCTTATGCAGATTTCTTCCCTACAGAGCTCTGGAAAAGGTCAAAAATCCTGAACATGAAAAGACAATGTCCACTTTGAGAGCTCCTCACTCATTTATAAGATCATGTATATACAGTAACTATATCAATTACTTTAATAGGAATGTCAGAATGATTGTTTGAAATGTGCTTGATTTTTCAATTTCCTCAAAATTGTCTATGTTCAAGTCTCAATTTAACCATTTGGGCAGTTAACCACCATTTACATATTTTTTTACCATACAGATCCTACAATTTGACACTCTAAAATATAACAGAACACTGTTCCCAGCAACAGTGACAAAATAATGCTCAGAATTTGAGAAGTTGGTCAGGCCGGGAACTGATGTCTTTTCTCACGCCGAGAACTTTTCAGCACCCTCTGTATGCATAAAAAATTCATTACTCTATTCAGGAGGAAGCTGAACAACAGCACAAAACCTTTCTCAGATCATCTTCATTTATATAAGAATACATGGTAAAAATATGAAAATGGTGGTTAACTGCCCACATAATCAAATGAGGACACAAAAATAGGCAATTTTGAGGGCATCCGAAAATCGAGCGCATTTCAAACAATTGTTCTGACACTATGACAGTAATATATATGATTACTGCATACATATAACTTGATATGTTATGAATGACAGGAAAAAAACAACTATGCGCTTTCATTTTTAGAACCTTGTAGCAGGAAATGTATACAACGTACACTTGATCTGATTACATTTTTGAATTGAAATAAGCCCAATCTTGTTATTCAATAACAGAGTCAACCAGCTCTGCTATTGAATAACAAGATTGGGCTTATATAAAAACAAAGTTTCATTCTGCTCACATCTCAAATTTGCTGTTACGCATCGCTTGCGGTAGACCTGTCTTCATGATTAGTCGTAAAAAAAAAAAAAAAGGTTGGTACAAAAATTAAAAGTGCATCTCTCTTGTGCCACTCAAACACACGCACGTGACAAGCGTTCTTTCTTTATGAACTTCAGTTAGTATATGAAAAGATTTGGTTGACTTTTGATTAATTTCACGAAAAATTTCAATTGCTGCATTGATCATTTTTTTTAATTGATCATCTTTATGGCGCATCAAAAGAACATGTCCACTCAAGGGATGCATAACAACAAACTGAAAATGCAAACAGATCAAACTTTCAGGGGTTGTTTATAATTGCTAGATAACCTTTGCAAGTCAAGCTAATAGAGCTGATATTTATACAAAATGGTTATTATGCAATTTACAAGGACTTGGCTGACTACTTATTCAGATCTGAAATCAAAGCTTCCATTTTCATTAACTTTATGATAATGATCCTCATCATCAAGGGAACACTAAGAGCTCCACACATTTTGGCTATCAGTCAACTGCTCACCCGCACACTGGAATCTACCCTTAATGTTCTCAAGTCGATCAAGTTACTAATAGGGTATTACGAAGCCCATACCAGTGACCTCTAAGTATTTGGGCGGTATGTACACAGTAAGACCATCATCCCCGGAATCAACAACTGCGGTTTTCACTCATCTGTAACTGGCTCAATTTAAATGTTTTTCATCTAGATCTGGATGTTTTTTGTTGTATCTTGACATCGGAAATTGCTATTTAGTTGATTTTTAATATAACAAACACTTATCCAATTCACATAGATATTGAGGTATACCTTATTTCATTCCACAAATGTTGATTAAAATGACACTTAATTTAATAATATATTTCTTATTTCTAGATTATATATATATATATATATATATATATATATATATATGTATATATATATATTCAAGAATTTGCAAGTTCTTTCTGTTTTTACTCAATTTTAGATGTTAACCTGAAAATAGATTTGTCAACACTACACGAGTATATATACAATTCCCTATTACCCGAGGATTTTACCATCTAGAGGGAGGTTCCAGGACCTATCTATCATGGATAGTGAGATCCTCCTGTTCTTTACTCTTCTAAAGTCAAATGGTTTTATTTTTCGTTCTATGAATACCTGTAATGATAATTAGTAATGGAGCATTTGGTTATGTACATTGACAAAAAGAAAGGAGACTATCTTAGAAAATAGATATTTGTTTGGTAAAACTAAACTCATTCTTTTCGTTGATCATATTCTCACAACATTTCAGACAATCTGTTCTATGGTCTTCTTCTGGTTCACTATCCATATAAAAAGAGAGGGTCTCTGTTTTGGTTGTGGTGAGCAAGAATTGGTAGCAAACAGGATATTTATTTGAATGTTAACAGCAATGCAAGTAATATGATACTGGACGCATTGCTGTAATCAGAATAATTTATATTAGAAGCGTTGCTGTCAACGTTTGAATTTCCTTTTTGCTACCTTTTCTTGCATAGCTCTATTGGGGAAAGAAACCAGCTCCTTCCATACGGAAAATACACCTAAAGAAGACCATAAAATAGATTGGCCGAAACATTATGAAGTGGCTACCCTATCAGTGGCAGGATTGATATCTGCTGCAAACCCTTTTTCTTTAATCATTTGTTCTATTTACGTCGTTTAAATTGAATGATATGTTAACCGTGAAACGACGGGAGATCATTTCAAATAAGTTTCTACATAATAGAACGCAATTTATAATTCATTCTGTCAGACCAAATATGTGCATCTCTTGAATACATATATACATATAAAAACATTTTGTGCGTATCAAACTTTCCAATGAACACACACATACTGCATACTGATCCTAAGGCAAAAGTGCTAGGGAGTGACTGACACATTTCTATTCTACGTATAGAGCACAAATACTATAATCTCATCCTAGGCAGAGGGCAGGGTGACACTTAAAACCTAGGCAGAGGGGTCAAGCCAAATGTAAATAATTCTGTCTTTTTTTTTTTTTGACAGGAAGTATTTTAGTCATAAGAAATATCAAGTTCATCCTCATGACCACTCATCATAGTTTCTATTCTTTCTCTTTTTCACTTGAATGATATCAGCGAGTCAGAAAGAGAGGATGATTAATATCAGGACCTTGCCTGAGAGCTGCAGAAATTGGAGAAGATGAAGGTTGCGTTCATCATCTCAGGACCCCTGTGCAACAGTCCCAAAAAACATAGTGAAGAGATCGAAACAGTTAAAGACCCCAGAAATGATTGGCTACAACTTAACAAAGGTGGTCCAGATTGGAATTCAGCTGACATCACGCAGATATGCGATCCGTTGAAAATGTATAAAGTTAACAAATTTAACAAAAAATTCAACCTGTATAAAGAAATAACAATATCATTTATGAATTTACTGCTGTTATTTATTTATTTTTTTTAATTTTTATAAAAATTTCTATTTGTGCGCCGTTTTCAACATCGAGTGTGTGAGGGTGTGAAGCTCTACAATCGGGACCATCTTCACTACATAATGCCGATCTTACGCATCGTATGTTTTCTTCTATATTCTACAAGAAAATTAAGAAAAATACAAAATAATAGGAATTTCAACGTCTATATATGCATTTACATGATGTTCGTCTCATAATAAATAAATAAAAAGGAGGGGGGGGGAGATTGGAGCAGTCCGTTGTAGAAAAGAACTATTTTCAAGAATAGAAATATTAAATGAGCCTTTACTTTTAATTCGGGAGCAGAAAACAAGAATTGTACAGAAAGATATCAAGAAAGTAAGAAACAGAAAAAGCCGGTTGTAACCAGCACTACTTACGACAACATAATCCGGTGACCTAATTCACTCTCTTTACTACTCCAATGATGACTGACGACGTTATTCGTATTTATTTATTTATGTTCTGGAAAATAATTGTCGTAAAAACACCCTGGAGATTGAAATTCTACCCGCATCTTAAGTTCTTGAACATTCATCTGGGGTAGGATTTTAACGATCCCCACAAGAACAAAAAGGGAATTTAGGTTTCTGTTTCAGCTGTTTTTAATTTTTTTTTTTTTTTCGAGATTTTTAGTCGAAGTGAAATGAACCCTAAACGTGACCTGTCAGATGCGTACTTGAGGGATGGGGCTATCTGAAAACGTCCCCGGGGCCCTTATTGAAAGGGGGGGGCAAAGCTTTATAATTAGTAATTCACCAACTACATTTCCACTGAAAAATATCACTAAATGTTGGAGAGCCCCTCAAGGAGCGAAGACACCCCCTTCTGGGCCCCCAAATCTGTAGCTACGCTCAAGTGACCTGTGAAGTTTTGTTATATTTTATTCACGCGTTTCAGCACAAGCCTGGACGGAAGATTAACTTGCCGATTTTGAAACTATTGTTATTATTACAGTACACCCACAGCAAGGAAGCGGAGAGGGTAGGTGCTAGGATGTACGTAGTGAAATTGAAACTTCCACCCACATATAACTGACTTTATTAACGGCCGCAGCAACAATGTAATAACAACAATAATAATGATGACAGACGACACGAACAGCACTATAAATATCAGTTAAAATACTAAGGAGAATGCTGGGGTATTGAGGAGACTTGCTGTCACTTGATCTCCACAGTAAGCCATCGACTAATACTGATGTGAATGCTCAAAGGGATAAATTATAGAACGCAATAAAATAAAGCATCTAGTTAAGTAGGAAAAATCCATATAAAATGCGAGGTTTATATATTATTGTGTTTAATGAGCGCAGAGATACTACGCTTTGATCGTAGGCAGAGGGCCGGGGAGCGATACTTTGATCCGAGGCAGTGCGAGTGCGCACAGATACTTTGATCCGAAACACAAGTGCCAATCGTTCCCGTCATTTTTGATGGGTACTGACGGCAACTACAACAATATAATCTAGATATTTTTTTTTGCACAGATGATGAGTGTGATAAACGACTCTCGTGCATTTTAAGCAATTCATTTCAAGAAAGTGAAGGAAGAATGAAAAAAATATTTCTCTCAACAGCACTATTGTCCAACATTAGTCAGTAATTTGGGGATCGTAAAAAAGTGTATTATTACATACTGAATCAAATAAATTGCCCGTTCTGTGCATTCGTAGTCGATTCCGACAATGGTATAAGTTATGAATACACGAAACGAAGGAATGCCCAGAAGAAGGAAAAAATATTTATTCAAAATAGCAACTAAAATACAGTCTGACGAGTTCAAGGGTACAAAATACGGTTGTTACCAACGATAGACTTGGTAGAAAACTTCCTTCTTACTCATGAACGAGTGAAGTATGTCTGATCATGTGACAACCTTATCGTAAGTCGTTCTGGAGGTAAATAGATAATTTTCCTCACAGTTTTTAAGCTTTTATCATCAAAATACATCGGTACCGGTTTAGTTTTCTAAGGCTCGCAATAAAGGGACACTGTTGCTGTCAAAGGTTTTAAATAAGGCACCATCTCCCAGTGTGAATACGGCATTAATAATAACTAAATGATTTCATTTAAACGAAGAGAGATAAAGAGAGAGAGAGAGAGAAAGTAAAAAAACCCTGAGATGCAGAAAACGTTTTTAAATCGAGATTATCATAAATATCAATTCATCATAAAAAGGTAAAAGATTGTGATTAGAGTTAATTATCTAACAGTGATCGTTTTTTTTCTCTGAAAATGTAAAAAATAATGTTCTATGCCGTTTTTATTGTCGTAGGACGAAGAAGTGCATAGAGTTGGTTTTGAACCTTCAGTATGTCGTCAGCCACCCACACAAGATAACAGAAATAAAAGCTGTGCGTGTGTGCACACACACACTCATTTTATATATATATATATATATATATATATATATTAGTAGAAATAACATGACAAATCTCGAGGGTACTAATAACTTTTAGCGGTCCCAGGTCAGAGGCGTGTGATCAGTTTTTTTTTTTAGTTATGGATATCCGACGGTGCTATAAAGTCAAAAGAAAAAATTCTGAATTTTGCTTAGCGATTTTTTTTTTTGTCACTGAACTATCTTGGACACATTTCAATGAATAAAAATGTATAAAAAAAATATAAAAATAACATCTTTTTTTTTCATGAAGTAAAAAAAAGTAATTTACCTTAGATTCGGAGATATTGTTTTTGTCTGATAATCTGGGTTTTGGGAAATAATAGAAATAATCTTTTTGAAATTGAGTTTCATTTCTGTGCATTAATTAATTCACAATTAGAGATGCTGCTTTATTCATTTTCAGAACATTTTTCTGTAGTCATAGTTATACGATGTAAACTAAAACTACTCATCAGTTAATTCTTCGGGTTCATTATTATTATAACCTCAGGAAAGACAAGCAGCTTGCTCGTCGAAAACCTGAATTTAAAAAAATTCAATTAGAAACACGAGTCATATATTGAGGCACCACTGGGCATCCGTAGTAGGAAAAAATGAACTGATTAAGGCTTTCTCTGAAATATGGTATCACCAAAAATAAGACGCTTGCAAACCGAAGGATCGGAAATAAAATCATGTGCAAAGTGGCAATCATAGTATGATGAAAAAAAAAGATCTAAATCATTTAGAAATAGAAACATAAGCAATAATAAACACGATCATAAAATGTGTATGTTTATACATTATTATTATTACGTATCGTGCATAAAACGTCAATTGTCTACAAAGTGGGGGATCAAATATAGTACACGAATATACAAGAAATTAATCCCCCATTTTGTGATCAGCTTGTAACTTAAACAGAAAACCTTGGTAGAGCCTAGGATGCATATAATATATATATATATATATATATATATATATATATATATATATATATATATAAACTGGCAAATGATAATTAGAAGATTATGGTGAACAAGTCAAAGAGCGCTCCATACTCTCCCCAGAAGACACAATGATACACATGTTTGCATGTGATGAATGAAAAATTTGAAAAGGGAAGTATAAAACCTTGGTTATTTCTTCAAGTCATTCATTCATTCACTCAACCTAACACTAACACGACTAGTTCAGTCAATCTTAGTGAAAAACATGGATATATTTGAATTTCTACGGTATGATCTTATGAGAAAAAGAAAAAATGCTAAATTCATTTCAGTGGAAGAGTCCATAGTTCCAGATAGTAGGAGGAGGTCTTTTCATCAGCGAAATTGTTACCTAAAAACCGAAGTTAAACCATTAAAAACAATGTTTTCCCTCTTATCTGTCGTTGGCATTCATTCTTTGTTAAGAACTGAGTTATTCGTAGCCAGAGAGAATTACCCCGATCTTGAAAAAAAAAAATCTTTCGTGATTTCTGTCTGGTTATAAAGCAAAGGTAGTCCCGATTATAAAGTTTAACATCCTCGCACACTCGACATTAAAAAACGGCGCACAAGTAAACATTTAATTTATTCAGGACAATACATATTTACTTCTGTTTTTCTTTCTTTAATTTTCTTGTTTCTTTTTTTGAAATTTATTTGTGCACCGTTTCTAACAAAGTGAACGAAGGTGTGAAACTTGGAAATCGGGACCACCTTCCCTACATGGTCCCTTTCTTTTTTTTCCCTGACGAGTGTGCAGCCTCCGTAGAACATAAATGAATTTATGACACTATGGTGTTAAAATAGGCACAACGGTATAGAAAAGACGGTGATTCGAACAAAGGTAAAGTGCAGGAATCAGAATGCTGATTTTCCAGTCAATAGAGTCCCTTTCCACTCGGAAGAGTGGTTTCGCACAGTTATCCTACTGTCGTTTTCCAACTTCCCACTCTTCTGATCTTGTGCCATACTGAAATAAGCTTAGTACGGCACTATGTAGAGAAGGTGGTCTCGATTGTAAACTTGAGTACCCTCGATGTTAAAAATGACACACAGGAATAAAAGAATTAATGAACAAAAAATAGAAGTAAATACATTAATTATATTGTTATTGCTTAGAATAAATTAAATTGTTAAATTGTTTTGCTTTGCTTCATAAATTTTCGACGGATCGCATATCTACGTCAGCTAAATTCCTATTGGGACCAGTGACCATCTTCCCTACTTAGTACCAAATATACACACATAAAATAATAATGAAAACCAGAAAATAAAAAAAAATATAAAAACCTATCAAGAGTCGATCCTAAATTCATTATTATTTTTAAAAACATTAGTCATAAAATGAATAACACGATTTCTTTTTCCTTTATTAAAAAAAAGCATAGTCATCAGTCTCTCATAAATTTGGTAACACTGACCAAGGGATGTAACTCACATTTCAGTTTGTCAGTCAGTGTCGGCAATCGCCGCAGCTAGGGATGCTAGCACATCTAGAAACAACAGTCATAAAATAGCACGATTTCTTTTTAAAAAAATTTAAAAATTAAATACGAAAAAGCATCATAATTATCAACAATCTCTCTCATATGTCATGATCACCCAACTGATCTGATCAACCTATTTTATCAAACAACCGCTGATCTCTTATTCATTGAACTATTGACTGACTAAATCAATCATCATTATTAGAATATCCACCCACTTATTTAATTTATCAATCAACCCAGTCCATTTTAAACGTGTCAAGAGTTTTATTCTTTAAACTTGAAAAAACAAAACAAAGGTTAACGTATATATACATAAACAATTGTAGGAGAGATCGTCTTAATTCTGTCGGTCTATCCTTCTATATATTCATTCTTTCCGTATTGCATCCTTTGTTTTTGACAACATCAGAAATCCAGTTTCCAGAGTCCCTCAGACATACTAACAAATCTGTGTAGTAGTTCGAAACAAGCCTGCAAGTCAGACCGTAGACGCACGAGTTCTTGTGTGAAGATCTAGCAAGGGCAGCGTTGCCAACTTCATTTTCAAGTTTACATCTAAAATTGAGTCAAAAACATCTTGAAACATCTAGATTCTCACTCACTCAAGATATAACAAAATCTAGGAAACATACAATTAATAAATTAAATGTTACTTTAATCTTCAACACTTTGTAGAGATATTACCTATTTTATTACTATAAATCAAATCAAAATATTACTTATTTTATATAAATCATCTAAATCGCATTTTTTGACATCTAGACGCAACCAAAGACATCTAGGGCAATCTTTGGAATTACGCATTTTCTTGGATTTCTTCTTAAACGACCATTTTGAATAGCTAAAAGTAGCCAGATTCAAGTAGAATGGCCATTTTGAATCGCTAAAGGTTGCTAGATTACATTTCCAGGTAACTCTGGCTAAAAATGATATGCTCCAAAGACTCATACAAAGGCACATAAAAGTATAATTATACAATGTATTGATCAGATATTAGCACAACAATGAAAATAAGAGCCATGAATTTGTTTTCAACTTTGATTTTCTAATACTTCATTTTATCTCAATCCTTCAGATGGGTGCCTTATTGTATAGAATTACATGTGTGATGACGGATGACTGAAGGGCTTACGAGGAATCCGAAATATTAATGTCTAAATATCTTAAATAATACGGTAGTTCTATAAAAAAAAAACGTATTCATCCGGTGTATAACCATAAGGGAATTTTTTAAAAATAGCGTTATTTGTTGTTCAGATCTTTCGATATCGTCATTTGCGAACGTTAATATCTCATCATTACGTTCAATATACTTTTTGGAGCCTTCATACGAGCTTTTAGAGCATATACGATTGTCAAGAAATGGATTAGTACCCAATCTCAGTCATATTCAGAATAATCTAGCCATTTTTAGCCATTCAAAATGGCTAATTCAAAATGGTAGTTCGAGAAAATGCGTCATTCCAAAGATTGCCGACAACTAGATATAGATAAAAAAAAAACATCCAAGTCGGCAACACTGAGCAAGGGACGTAACTTGTAATTTCGGTATGTCAGTCAGTGACGGCGATCGATGCTAGTACGTATAATGAAGCAATAACAATTTGTAATTGTAAGGATCATCACTTCTACACTAAGTTTCTTTAACCAAAACTATACTTTAAAAGAGTTAGGTTTGACAACATTTGAACATAGGAGAGACCGGAGTGACTTGATGGAAATGTTTGAGTTGTGCGTGGTTTAGAATTAGACCCTAATGTATTTTTACTATAAGAACACCATTGACTAAGAGGACATAAATACTGTAGAAGTACGTAGAAGTAGATTAAATATCAGAAAATTCTCTTTTTCAGCAATAGTTGTAGGACTATGATTACCAGAATCAAGTACTCTCGCCAGATGTAATTAATTAAAAAAAAAAAGAAAAAGAATTATGATATTAATTACAACACCAAAAATGTTCAAGGTTTTAATAAGATTGTTATGATATTTTTTTTATATATACAACTTGTGTACTTTTTTCACACTAAATAAATATATTAGAGATATCAAAGACAGGTTTAAATAAGGAGGATATTTTTTCTGTCTTCGAATCCTTCGACTTGTAATCTTCCTTTCTCAGCGGCAACCTTTTTCTCGTTCTTCAAATAACTCATGACAACTCTGTAATAATAGGGAAACACAAAAATGTGCTCTAGTTTGCAAAAAGGTTTCCTTTTCTTATAATGTCTAAACTTAAAAAGACTATAAGTGAAATATATTATAAAAACACTCACCATAAACCTTAAACAATTGTGGTGTTGCAATGAATATCATAATTCACTTATAAAAAATTATTTACATCTGGAGAGAGCACTACATTAAATTCCGTATAGGCCTACTACAACTCAAAACATAATGACATGAAATTACAAGACAATTTTTTCATTAAGGCTTTCTTTAAAAAACGAATAGGAAAATTAGGAGAGGAAAAAAGAATGTCCCATCATCTCAGAGGAGAAAAGATATGTTAATTTTTAATTTCAAACAACAACGAAACTGAGCGCTTCATAAGAAAAAAAGGAATATTAAAGAAAAAAAATAAAAAGGAGAAATTCGGTGAAACAAAGATAAGCGTAAAAAAATCTATTCATCATTGCGAAGAAACGACGATAAAAACTAGAAAAAAAGAAAACATAAAAATATAGCGATGAATCATCCAAAGCGAGCCGGATTCGAACCTGTGCCAAACATTAATATTATTATTATTAATATCATCATCATCATCATATCAACTTCGTCAGAGCATCGTACAAGAAAAGTGAGATCAAATTAAATAATTCTCTCTTTGGAAGGAGGCAAATAAGGGGACAAAAGAAATTCAAGATCTGAAGCTAGACAGGCTCTAAGGGGGAAGGGGCAATGAGACGAAGTCAATATAAAGTAGGTATTTTCCCTTATTTATTATTAAAAAAAAGAGGACAATAGATTGACTTGTGCGTCCATATATGATTTTCATAAGAGAGGAACAAGAAATGGATTTAAGGGAGAAAAACAGAAATGGATTACATATGACATTTAAAGTCTGCTAAATGAAAGAAAGCAAAAAAAAAAGGGGGGGGAATTGAGACTAGACATGATGAAGCGATAGCAAATAATGGGGAAAAGGGATGATGAGGTCTTTTAGGGAAAGGAAGGAAGTATGATGGGGAGACAGAGACAGTACAGAGTCCCCCATCCAAGTGCATGTGGGGTATTGTCTCTACACTTTGTCTCTTCGTGTGTGTGTGTGTGTGTGCAATTGAATCTTCAGAGTGGAACCAGAGCTGCCAAACTGGTTATAAAGTAGGGGATCACTACATCGGGCCAACAATATCATTCACTAATCCCCTACTTTATGTCCACTTTAGTACAATGCAACCAAGACAAGCCTAAATCAACACTAA
The DNA here is from genome assembly GCA_963457665.1 of Thysanoteuthis rhombus. Classification (NCBI taxonomy): domain Eukaryota; kingdom Metazoa; phylum Mollusca; class Cephalopoda; order Oegopsida; family Thysanoteuthidae; genus Thysanoteuthis; species Thysanoteuthis major. The sequence continues at coordinate 29,211,284 of OY735225.1, forward strand.
CTAGGAAATTACTGACACCTCACATGTATATAACTTTAAAAAGAAGGGAAAATTTTTTTTTACATTCGATTATCATTTTATTTTGCCCAGAATAAAATAAAGTATAAATCTAAAACATGATTTTGTTGTACTATATTCATTTGTGAAACAAATTTAGTAATACATGAAATATTTCAAAAAAAAAGTTTTGTAAGGAAATAATGCATGTCTTATCAAGCTAAATTCTTACTACTTTCACTTTCCCTAAAAACCCCGTATTAGACAAAATAAAGTCTTTGTTGTAAAAAGCTCTTAAAATGGATTTACATGTGATTCTTTCAATTTCATAAAAGAAACAATTGGATAAGGTGGTTTCATTTACTGCCTTGAGTCTTGAAGATACAGAGAAAGCCCCAAATATAAGTAAAATAATATTTATATATCATCACTACAAGAGGACGATCCCTCCCTGCACACACGCATTTTTCTTTCTTCTAAGGAAGAAGACGGCAAAAATACATGTGAGACGGGACATGTCTATCAAAGAAAAGAAAATTAAATAAAACTTGTGGCTAGTTGGATAAGTGTCAAGAATGACAAATATAGTTATTGTGCTTTTCTCTTCTTTCTCTCTTGTTTTTTTTTTTTAAATTACTTACCTCAGGGTTAAACTACAAGTAGGAAGTAAACATCTCACTCGCGACTGACGGTACTTCCCCCTTAGTGTGGCCAGCAATGGCACTTTGTGGCCCAATTACGACAGCCGCTGTTTCGTATCGGGCGGCAAGGAAGAGGAGGAGAGGTGAAAAGAAAAAAAACGGGAGGGGGAAAGTCAGTATCTCATAGTAATAATGGGGAATGATGATGGTAAATTTGTTATTTTAGTTGTAGATAAATTAATAACCATGCTAGAAAAACGCACAAAAGATCTTAAAAAATATATATATACATTTGAAAATGACGGAGATAAACTATATTGACTGGTAACCTTTACCTCTCTAGGCAAAGACCAGTGTTTCCAACTTAGATGTTTTTCATCTAAATCTAGATGTTTTGGTCGCGTGTATATAGATGTCAGAGATTGCTATTTAGATGATTTTTAATAGAATGAGTGATATTTTTTTAATCAAATATATACCAATAAAATAAGTTATATGTTTTGAAAAAAATCAATATTTCGATATCGCAAACGTTGGGGACTAAAGTCTCATATTATTTATGAATAATATGTAATACATTCCTTGGATTTTAGATATATATCTGGAGAATCTAGATGTTTCAAGGTGTTTTTAGATCTTTTTTATTCAATTTTAGATGTAAACTCGAAAATAAATCTGGCAACACTGGGAGGAGTGGAAAATGAAAAAAAAAGATGGGGGTCAGTATGGGTAATAATGATAAAGATAGAATTGTTATTTTAGTTGTAAATAAATAAATTACCATGCTAGAAAATACGAGCAGATATTTTAAATAAATATTAATGATATTTGGAAACTACTTCGTAAACCATCACTTCTACCAGCGAAGAATAATAGAGAAAGACATAAAAATAAATAGAGTGAGGGAGAAAGCGAAGGCTAGTGGATATACAGAAATAAAGAGGGGCGATACCAAGACTAAGAGAGATAGAGAGGCGAAGATATAGTGATGAGGAGGTAAAGACTGATAGAGAAAGAGATAGACACTAAGAGAGACAGACTAAAAGAGGGAGAAAGACATAGAAATACGGACTGGCAAGCAAAGACCAAGAAAGAAAGAGAAACAGAGAGACTGATGGGGAAGGGATAAGCTAAGAGAGAAAGAGAAACAAAGAAATAGTGTGAGGGGAAGTAGATTAATCACTCGAGAAGTAAGTTGCTTTTTTAATTAAAAAAGCAAAACACTCAAACTTGATTTTAATTTTGCTAGGAGCATAACATTTCATATCTATCTATTCTAATTAAACTTTTGCTTATGTATACATTTTGAGATGGGAGAGTTTCGGTGGGGTGTGATGAGCGAGACCGTCAAGAAAGAGAGAAAATAAATTAAATATGAGCTTTTTGATGAGTCTTGGAAAAATATCAGGCATATCTAAGTAAATGAATAAACTAAAAAAATATCATCAGGGCATCTACTCTACAAAAATTTCAATATATTCTTTCGATGTTTCAACCGAAACACGTCACTACCGAGGGCCGGGTTCGAACCCAGTTTGAAAAGATGTCTCCCTATTTTTTATCCTAATTTTACATAATTGAATGAATGTATCTATGCAACCTTACATCGTTTAATAGATTTTAGGCAAAAACGCATATGTATTAAAAGTTAAAAAATAAATTTGATGTTGAAGTAAATTTATTAATCATTCTTTAGAGTTCATGTTTTATTTTGTAATTTAATCGGCACATCATCATTATCATTATTGTTATTATTATTTGTACGATTGTTCATAGCGGCGTTAGAAACTAACAAAGCTAGGGAGTGTGGGAGACGAGTCCCAAAAATTGTGTCCTATTATCGATATTGAAATACAGTAAAACTATCGCATAAATTTGGGACAAGTATGTGTCCCAGAAATTCTGTCCCATTGTACATATTCAAATACATTGAAACTAGAATACTAATTCTGGGACATGTGAGAGACTCGTCCCAGAATATGTGTCCTGTTATTGATATTCAAATAGATTAAAACTAGTGCATCAATTCTGGGACACGCTCTGCTCATCATGCAGAGCTAACCACATGATAATAAAACCAGACAGTGATGGCGTCTGGCAGCGGCGTGGGGTGGCGAGGCGAAATTTGGGCCCGTCTACGATGTCGAAATAAGAGACAAACCCACAGTTTTTCATGCCTCATTCAATCCCGTGAGTAACAATTATCTATAACTATTTCCCCCGTCATCAATGTTTGTTTTTACACGCCATAAAAGGTTGGAAAGTACTGAGTATTTCGTCTTGTTTTGTTCGAAGAAGTGGTGACTCCTACTTTCTTTCTCTTTTCTGTGTTTTCAGTAATGTTGCCAACTTTATTTTTATTTTCAAGTTTACATCTAAAATTAAGTCAAACAACATCTTAAAATACCTAGAAACATCTAGATTCTCTTGATATATATCTAAAATCTTGGAAATATATTACATATTATTAATAAATTAAATGTTTAATCTTCAACGCTTATTTTATTAAAATATTACTTGATTTGTTGAAAATATTACCTGTTTTATTGATATAAGTTTAATAAAAAAACGTAATTCATTTTTATTAGAAATCATCTCAATTGCAATTTATTTGTAATATCTAGACACGACTAAAACATCTCGATTTCCCGATAAAAAAAACATCTACATTGGCAACAATCACTCTGGTTTTTAGTTTTCACTCTGTTATTTTTCTTTCTTCGAAATCCCTTATTTCATATTGTATATAAATAAACATCGTCCCTGTGAACCCCTTGAGTTCATCGTTTATATTAATATCTCAAATTTTAAAAAAATCTCAGCAGTTGTTTCGTATTTATTTGGTTTTTAACCATCTGCAATATTGCTTACGATTGTCACTACAAATTATTATACATATGTTTTTTTTACTGTGCCTCATATTGTGAGCACACCTTTGAAACTTTTAAAACTAAATGTTCAATTCTTTCATTGTCGTATTCAAGGCCGAATTTTTACATTGATAGGGCCAAGTGCACATCATTTCCTGAGGACCCCTATTTTCAAACGAATCCAAAAGTTTTTATTCATAAAAAATGTGTTGAATTTAACATGAAAATTTTTTAGGATCACAATATTTTATCTTTATGTAACATGAAATTAATCATCAAACAATCTTTCAGCCGAGACTTTTTACCTTTTCTTCCGCTATAAATTAGAAAAATATTGAAATATTTTCTAAGACATATTTTTTTAAGGGCTCCATAAATCTTGGGGCCATGGGCAGAAGCTGCACTGACCATTTGATATTGCCTTCCCAGTACGACCCTGATCTCGTACTTGAAGAAATGAATAAAAATGTCTAATTGTCATCAAAGTCATTTAATTACAGTCGCAATTTAGATAATCTCTAGTCACTCTAGGGTGTGAAAGTGTTGTCTTGTTTTTTGTTCGTTTGTTTATTGGTACAATTGGTGGATAAGATAGTACCAATTGTAAAAATTCCACACCCTTGCTCATTCGGTGTTAAAAACGGCGCACAAATGGAAAGGAAGAAGAAAATTCAAGACAGAGAAACGAATAAATACGTTGAAATATTGACATTGCTTTGAATGAATTGGATTGTGAAATTGTTTCTATTTGTGCGCCGGTCTTAACATTGAGTGTGTGATGGTGTGAAACTTCAAAATCGGGACCACCTTCCGTACTATTTGACTTTTTTACCATGTGTATACGTTCATTGTCAACTTGTCATCAACCATTTTCTCGAGGAAAAAAGCAAGGTACATGATTGCTTCCTGGTAATTTTTATATTAAAACTTGAAATGAAAAAAATCTTCGAGTATGTCAAGTTCAACTATTTATAAATAATTTTGATTTTTTTCTTTTTAGTTTCGTTTATAAAACTAAACAACTTGAACTCGGGTCATCCACAAAAAGAAAATAAGATGTTAGTAAATAACAGTAAAAAATTAATGATTATGGGTTACAATACTTCTTGTAAAATTAAATAATAAAATAATTGATAGTCGCAATGCAGTTATGAAAAATCTTCACCTCATTTTCCTAATCATAAAAATGAATGTTCGATTACTAAGTTAATTCAGTGTAATTTAATTTGATGTTTTGGATGCGAACAGGACAGAAAAAAACCTTCCAAATCATCAAAATGATTTGTCTGCTTCTACTTTTCATCAGGATGTTAAATTACCGATTGTCATTTTATATTTTATTATAATTTCGAAAACCAGATTGTCACTCTTGTTTAATGTACTGTTGGCTGTCTAAAGTTTTGTCTGAACAACTTGAACCAAAACCATCTTATATCTACGTTTTCACATAACGAAAATTTAAAAAAACATCACATATTGAATAGATACAGTTCAAGTCAAAAAGTTTCCTGTAAGGTTCCAGGCTGTGTTGGAATAAATAAATAACGTCATTGAAGCTATTATTGACTATTTTTTTAAATGGTGGTTTGGTTTATTTAATTTATTAGGTTTATTTGTCAAGTAAGTTTCAATGATGTAGTTTTTGCATTTCAAAATGTCGAGGTGATTACAAAAATGTTATGAATACATTTAAAACTTTCTGATACTTCAAACAGCAATGAATGACATTCAACAGCATTTTCCCCCTTCACATCTCTTCTTGATCACGAAATGTTTAAACTGTCAGTTATATCAAGTGAATGAAGTAACTTGAAATTTCAATCATAAAATGTGTAGAAAATCATTTTTGAAGTCAAAAAAGCAATATTTCCTTGTAAATGAGTTTTTCGAACTGAACAAATTGCAGTAATAACGGTTAAGCTTTTTGATACTAACAGTAAAAATTCACTTTATTGTAAGGACTGCATTAGAGTTCATGAAAATTGAAAATAAACTTTATTTTATTTTATTTTTCTGTTCCTTTTTCATTTTACAAAGATTGATGTTTATCTCCTGTAGCGAATATCGAGCCTTATTTACTATTTTCATCACAGTCCACCGGTGAAACAACTCCATTTCGGCTATCTCCACATCCATTCCGCCTTTTATATGTTAATTATTGTCGATAATACAGTAGTACCAATTATTTTCTAACACATTTGTATGTTTAGACCAACGGATTCTTGTCGATAGGTATCGAGTGACAGCAAGTCACTAACACCTTCTCTCTTGCCAACCCCAACACTGCTCCCATGGTCTGTGAATCCTTCTATGTGTTTACTTCTCAGTTTTGTTGTAGTATTAACTGGACGGGTGTTGGGATCGGCTTAATTGAGAGTGGCGTACACCGATAACGAAGGCGTACCTAGTCTTGTATTGAAAATCTCTTTAATCAGCATGTAAAAGGTATTATGACTGATTTGTCGTGAAATGCACCATGGTCAAGCTGGAAGTTGGCTTTAAATGAGCTATTTTCAAACTCAAACTGTTATGGAATTAGTATTTATTTCCATCTCATTAACGGAAAATTCATGCATTATACAATGAAACACACACACACACACACACACACCAGTTTATTGGACTTGAAGTTTATCTGTCCATTCTTGAACCGAAGTTGAGATTTAGCTGTGACCAGGGATCATTCCCTGAGGCAGCACCTCCCTACTGCACTGAGAGGTTAAGTTAGGAGTACATCCTGATGTCTGCGGTAATATCCGAGATTATGGACCTATTTTTGTATGACCAACCATGAATTGCAAACTTTGGGCTGTGTGCCATATCTAGTGGGTAATATAATGGATTACTTCCACATAAAGATCTTGTCATACTCTGCCTTTATAGAATAGCAAATGAAGATCCTTCCTTTCTACTCTGAAAGTTGAATTGTAGCCAATTGATTCTTCTTGTGGCTTACCAAAGGTGGTCCCAAAAATGACGATTGTATAAGATTTTATAAAAACCAAAAATATGCTGTAATGTCATTTAGATGTGCAATCTGTCAGAAAATTATGAAGCAAAGCAGTAGCAATATATTTTGTATTGCCTCAGTTTTTCTTTCATGAATTCTCTCATTTCTTTTCTCTTTTTTTTTTTTTTTTTGTACCATATTTAAAATTGAGTGGGCATAGGTGTGAAATTTTTGCAATCACTCACACTATATTACATTGACAGAATTTTAATCGCAACCACCTTCAATAAGTTGTGGTGAGTTTTCTTGTATTTTCTGCTCTCATGGAAATTTCATAAGTGATTTTCTATGCTTCTTTTAAAAAATATTGTCTGTTATATGAATTAAGTTAATTCGTTTTTATGACACCCAAGATATCTTTCTTCTGAGTCTTGGTTAAAATTTCTAACGTTGAAAATTAAGTTTTGATGTATTCCCTCCTGAGGAAGTGCATAATTAATCTCTTCTGATCAAATCATGGATCAAAGGATTATCAGGCACAGGTGCTACTAAAAAATGCCTTGTTGAGTTTTGGGGATTATTTTTTATTACTTTTTTGGTATTTACTTGACTAATTGAATTCCGCCCTAAATTTAACGATATGTCCACCATCGGTGGTAGTAAGAGAAGGATAGAGAAAAGCAAGTAGTCTTTCTTTGGGTCAATTGATTCTCATACTTATGAAATATTGATGTATGGATGTTCTACAAGTATTATTTTCAATAAAGAGATTGTAAATGGCCATTTTTGTCATTTTTTTAAATGCAAAAAAAGCAGACCTTTTCTATTATGACTTCAGAAGTAGGTAAAGAAAAATTGATTGGAATAGTGTTCGCTTAATGACTTCTTCTTTCCTTATTTCTTTTGTTTAACATAACTGGGACTGAGTGACAGACTGACCAAAAAGCGTTTAATGGATATGTGTGGATATATCAAGTTAAAAAAAAAAATTGCTACATAGAAATCAGATAGTGTTTAATTTGATTTTAAAAAGTTATATTTGTAATTTTAGAGATACAAAGTCCTCACCTACTCTGCAATTCAGCAGTTTTACATCTGCACCCAGTTGATTCAAATGGGAAGGTATTTTATCCATCTTATCATGAAATCACATCGTAAATCAAACCCCTACCACTACCTCCACTAGAAAAAAACATTTTTGGAGATGATTTTCAGAAACAAAATTGCTAAACACTTTCCCTGCGTCACACTGATACAGAAAATTTCATGGGTTTGTGTTAAGTGGTTTTTGCTGTAAGCTGTTACACGCTGAGGGACCAATTTTTTTGTGAATTATAATGAGATGATGATTATCCTAATTCATTATCACTTAGTTTCATCTTTTGTCTTTAAAATGATGAACAAGGTTAGTAATTTCATATCTTGAGTTGAGGAATATTTTATCAAGATTTGTTAGTTTTGAAATAATCTGGACTCATGGAAATTACTTATTGCATAACATTTAATATATATATATATATATATAGTACCCTTGTCATATAAGAATGATGACTGTCTTATCAATTAAAGAGGATTAATCATAAACAGTTTTACTTTTCAACAAACAAAATGATCTCTATTAGATAGTCTCTCCTGTCCCCTTTCCACCTCTCACATTGGGTTGTTGGGGATTACCATGCTGGTGGAGGATTGTAGTGTGCACCAGTGACTGGCTAGAGAGAGGGAAGGAAGTAAATAGAACTTTGCATCGAACATGCATCTAAACTATAATAATCCTATTTTTGTATGTTTATTACCATTACATAGCAAAAGACAGCCCACCATAGCAAGATTTTCCTTAGCACAATATTATTAAAATGCTCAACTTGGAGAATATATAACAAACTGTCAAATTTGAAACTTGATAACATTAGTATGGGGTCTGTGTTTGGCATTCACTCTGATAATCTATACTATAATGATCTGATTTTTTAAGGGGGATAACTCCAAGTATATTAAATGCCAATTATTGAGTAGTTTCTCTGATCAATTCATTTGCAAATGATAATAATATGACTCCTATAAATAAGAAGAGAGTGGACATCAAGCTTAATAGCGATTAAAAGCAGCTTTGTAGTGTATCAAATTTAAATTTCCTTATTGAATATGTTTCTTCCTCTTGTACTATAACAGACTTTGTTTTCTGACACTTTCACATAGGGGCGTGGTCAGGTTTTAGTTAGGGAGAGCAAGCAAAAAAAAAAGTTGCCTGGTCACATGCCAACAATTTGTGTTTGATATCAAAGTACAAGGAAGATACAGGAAAATAAAGCAAAACTATGAAAAATGTTTGATGCACACATTCCATAACACTGGTAGGTTGGTTGAATAAAGTAATGAGTTCAGAAAGTTGTTTCAAGGCCATGTAATAAAGTGGAAAAAAAAAACCGTTGATAAAACAATGAAATTCAACTTATATTGCACAAGGGAACTGAACTGTTAAAAATTTGTTGAAAAGGCGCCACTTTTGAAGAATGTGGTCAGGAGAGCAACTGCTCTCCCCTCTACCTATACCACTGCTTTCATATTCAGTTCTGAAGTTTTACCAGATGACCCTTTTCCATAGTCGTTTTTTTTAAATCTATGACTCAGGGGGAGTATTTATTTCTTGTCTAACAATTTGATTTTCATGGCAAAAACTCACACACACTTATATAAATCTGATATAGCAAATGCCAGATGAATCTCTATGATTATCTTGAATCAAAATTTCAAAGAACCAACTTTAAGGTTCAGTCATGAGTTTCTCTATTGGTGCCTCTTGTCTAAATCTTTTTTAAATTGATTAAGCTCTTTAAGAATACCTATGAGACTGATTTATGCATACATATGGCGTTACCATATTTGAAGGCATATAAGAACCTCCTATTCAAAAAAAAAAAAAAAAAAAGGGCTCAAAGGGTAAACCTAACCTCACAAGTGGTTGTCCTGCCCCACTTTAGCCAAAACTTGGAGGATTAAAAAAAAAAACCCTATTAAATGAGAAGAATTTTGAGAAAGGCATTCTTTTTTAAAAATATTCCCTCCTGAAATAAGGTGGGTGTTTTATCTCTCTCAAACAGTCTATAATGTTGACTGATCTCCTTATGGTTCTTTGCTAAGGTTTAAGCTGTATAATTGGGCATCATGTAAAGGAATGCAAAATAGAGAGCAAGAAAAAAACACAAAAGCACTCGGGAAGTAATTGTGTATTGAACTGCTCCCATACTGAATCACTTTATCCCTAGCCCATCACCCATCTTTCTACTAAATTTCATTGAAATTCATGGAGAAATCTTGGAAATATCATGTAAATAGTTGTTTGTGTATATGTAAATTTATGAAAAAAGACCCAGAAAAATATCTTTCAATCCAAAGAAAATTCCTAGAAATGCCACAAAGTTTAACCAACTTGCCCACACCCCATTCCCCCTTTCTCCTCTTTCATTGAAGACTTTTGTAGAGATATTGTAGACGGATAGAAAGACGTAACTGAATACATATACCTTTCAAACTTTTTTGGTAAAGGTATAAATGTTTTGTTTTTTTTAAAAACCTGGTCTGGTTAGTCACTGAATAGAAACTGTCACGTGACCAACATCTTTTAGCAGCATGCCATGTTGGGGAGTGATCAATTAATATAATTGGGAAAAGGAATGGACAGTGAATAAGTTACTTCTCTTGCCTTTTGTGGAGTAGTTGAGCACTAAAGAGTTTGATTTTTCAAAAATAAGTGTGACCTCTGCTAGACACAAAATAAGGGGCCCATTCAACATCAATTTGCATAGTAAATTGACCCCCACCCCTAAAAGCTTATTTTGGAAAGAAATTTTCAAAAAACAGAAATGCTTACTCTAGACCTGATAATATAAAAAATTTTGAATTTTCAGCCCTGTAACTTTATTGTTGTGGACTGTGCATGTGATGCATAGAAAGACAGCTGAGCAGAACCACTCAAAAACTGAAGAAACTTGTGTTAGCAGTTTCTAATTTGCTCACACTTAGGAAAATATAAGTGTAATACACATACTCACATAAATAACCACTTGGGATTTTGGTAACTATCAAAAAAATCCTAAATATGAACTAGAAACCCAAAACTTTTATTATATTACTATAGAATCCTAAATATGTGCACTTAAGTCTCCCATTTGGAAGTGTTGAGTGGCTTAACGGTTTCGGCATGGCAAAATGGAAGTTCAAGTTTTGTCCAAGGCTAGCTATATTCACTTTGTACTAATGCCTTTGGGAATGGCATGAATTCACCCCACCCAATAGCTGAACTGTTGGAGCCTTTTAACCCTGTTAGGCAGTCCATCGAAGAGAAGTTTACTCTGATAGAAAAAAAACCTACAGTTTGGCAGTTGCCTTGGCTGGTTTTGGGTAAAGGAATAAGGGTTAGCGACTTGGCCTATTTTGGGGTTGTTTTTTTTTGTTTTTGTTTTTTTAGGCTCCCATACTTTTCAATTATGGGTGTTGGCTTTTGATGGGGACTACTAAAAAATCCCAAATGTTGTTTCATCTGTGTTGATATTGTGTCGAGCTGCATTGTACCTAATTTCAGAGTATTTTTGCATTTTCAATTTGTTTTGTATTTATGTTGAAATAAGGTTTCCCTTTAACTGAAAGTTGGGCTAGGGAAATGGGTTGGGTATATTCATTGTTCCTAATTTTACAACTTGGAAATACAATATACTAAAATCAAGAACGGTTTGTTACAAATTCTGAAGAAATATTGTGGTTTAGCATAGAACGGGTTCTCTAACTGGGGTACGTGTACCTCCAGGGATATGCAAGATTAGTTAAAAGCCTGGAATTTTGAAGTAATCACAACACAACTTGTGAGAATTGTAAACAAAGTTTTCTTCTAGCAATGTTTATGAACAAAACTTTTTGCAAGACTGTCAATTGAAAATGATGCAGTTATGTCTCTCTGGAAATGTACCTAGAATTGAGTGATTTGTTGGGAAGAGCTAAACTCTTATGAAATTTGCAACAAATACTACGTCTATTGTCCGTTCGATGGTATTCATACATTTAATGCTAGATCTTCCACAAGGGGTCACCAATACTGCTGAACAGGACACGCAGGTGCACTGGAAGAAAAAGTTTCAGAACCCCTGGCATAAATATAGCTTTATACCAGAGTTGAATTGGTCTACAAATACCATATTTCCTGTCATATTCATGCATATAATTTGGCAAAGAACATTTGGGGGGGAAAAAAAACCCCTACAATTTCCATGAACATCATTGCCTAGTCAAACCTGCAACTTACCTTCTAAAAGTTGTATATCTGCTCTGGCCAAGTTGGCTGAGATTTATAGGCTAGCTCACTAACTACAGCTTTGTTGAGTAGTAAAGGCCTACGTATCTATCATTCATGGAATCTCATAACCTGATTATAATTTATACTGATAGTTGACTTACTTGATATGTTGTTTTTAGTGTTATGACCCACAGTTTGAACATTGCTGTGCTGCCTTGGCTACCCTAGGTCTACATGAGTCGGTAACATTTCCCTTTGAATGTACCATAAAATTCGACAACATCCTGCAGTTCAATGACAGTAGTAAGATTCACTAAATTCTGGTATGCTCTGCCTCTAATTCATCATTATTAACTGATTATTTTTGTAAATACAGTAAGGAACATATTTGTTAGATGGTCACAACCTGAATATGAGGCATAAACAATATGGCCCCATGTCTAGAGCATCCAAGTACCATAATAATCTAAGGGATTTTATGTAGGGTTTTGGTTTTTATATTCAATTCATGATTCATCCATATTCCACTGTAAAGCAGAAAATGCTACAGTTGATAAATAAGTGTCTCAAAACTAATAAAGAAAGGTTATAGCATTATACAGGCTAATTGTTGGCTACTGTTTTTTTCTTTCTTTTTTTTCTTTTTCTTCTTTTTCTTTTTTTTTCTTTTGAAATGTTGACAAAACAAAACTCCAGATTATTGAATCACCATAGCTAAGATCACCAACACAACTGAACAATCAGTCTGGTGGTGAAGTATTCTTCCCTTGTCACTCGGCTGTTTTTGTTATGTCAGCGCTACCGAACATAATACGGTGATTCACTTAATGACTGGTATGGCGTATCAATCTATTCATTTTTTTTTTTTCTTTTTTTTCCAAGCACTAATGACCGTCATCTGTATTGGATAACTCATTTGAATTACCTCCCTTTGTATCAATACAAATAGCTAAGCATTTAATCTTCAAGCCTACATTTTGAATGAATTTGGTCTTTGCTTGTGGTAGGGAGGTGAACTTCTATCTTTATTTTTTGTTGTTCTTGTTTATATGCCTCTAGAATTTTTGTGCCAAATATTTCAAACAATATCTCAAGGTCACTTATTCAGTTGTTATCAATTGAATTCTGTCACTTGATAATTATCATACAAGTGGACTAATTAAAAAGAAAGAGAAGAATATAATAGTGTAGGAAAAAAAAAACCATTGATAAGTGTCCATCTAACAAGCATGTATTTATTCTTGTCACCAGTAGTTTAATAATGAGATCATTTGACATCTTCATGACTATGGTGGCCATTTGAACATCATCCTCCCTGTAAGTTTTGATAATTAAACCTGCTCTCCCCTCCCATTATCAAAGGGAGAGAAATGCTTTATTTCATTGATAGAGTTGAAGAAGATATTCTTCTTATGGAAGTTACATTTTTTGTTCTGACTTTTCCAAGCATACCATTTGGGATTTTTTGTGTAATGAGTCCAATTAGTTGTTTTATAAGGACTTGTTTCATTTTGCTTTGTGAGAGCAAACAGAGAAAGAACAACTGCTTGGAATGTGTTGTCAGCTCTGGGTTCTCCCCTTAGTTTTGACAATTAAACATCCTTCCCTTTAAACCAATCTTGGGGAAAGCATGTTAAAGTGACCTGTTTAATGTAATAAACTGTAAACTGGATGGCCAGTTTAGCCTGGAATTTCCTCCTGCTTTACATAAGATAAGGATAATATCATGGAAAACATGGCTGAAATGTTGTGAGCAACATAAACAAGGAGTTCAGTTGAGTTTATTTATGTTCATAAATGTTCCGTTTATCACTGGTATTACCTCTTTAATTGACAGTCACCCACTTGTAATCACTCTCCAATGATTTAAAAAAAAATCTTTCACTTGTACTGGAGATAGATGGTCCTTATGCTATTTCATTCATCCATGTTTATTCTCCTTCATTTTCACTTGAGGATTTTATTATAATCTACTTTCAGGCTGCTAGGTCCTTCAAAGCGTCACCCAAGTCCCTGTAAACTGTACACATTTGAACATATCTCTCTACTTTTTGTTGCTGGGTCTAATGATGCTGTTTGAAAGGTTGAACATTTCCTGTTTGAAATCACTTCTTCATTTCTTATGCTGATCGTCAACCAAGACTGAAAAGCCCAGTCTTCTCTGATATTTACCCATAGCTGGAGAAGAGAAATAGATTCATACCTTCCCCAAAGGCATTAGTGTAAAGTGAATGCCAACTGTTCCAGCCAAATATAATACTTATGTCTTCTTTGGATTTTCATATTACTAGCTTCCCCCATTAAAAGCAGGTGTTGGGGTCCAAGAAAGTCAACACCATTTGTATAACTGAGCCCAAATCAATTTAGTTACTTAGGGTTAGATTGATATTTTGTGGTCCACTATTCACACATGTTAAACGAGAACCGTGCTATGATTAGGGAGAACTTTATCATGATTTCATTCTATGTATTAATAAGCAATAATAGATTTCGAAATGAATGTATTTCATATGTCTCTACAACATTTTTCTGTGTGTCTATTACATCGAAAGCTCACTAACTATTTAAAATTTATATGCAAACTTGATGTTTTATGGACTCATTTCTTTCTCTTATTTTATCAAAGGTCTTGATATTGGATTTTTAAAAAAAAGCCTACAGTGAATTTAATATGATCTCTGTTACCTTGAATAGCACAACAAAATAAGCATGTCCTCTGCTCAGTGCCACTAGTCAGAAACTGATTCTGGTGCATTGCCAAAAGCTATTTATATTGCCTCAAATAAAATCGCGGAATGAATGCACATGTGCATCTAAGGTAATGCGCAAGACGCGTATGTGTCGTGTGCCAGTGAATGTGTTGATAGGATTGTTATTATTATCTTTTAATGAAGATACTCCCTCTATAATTCAAGAGTGTAAAAGTTTATGCTGCACACTTGCTCTCTGCAGTCTTTCTTCAATGTAGAGTGCTTACCATTTTCTTGAGACCATCGATGAGATGGAAAACTGGGTAATAGTTACATTAGGTACAAGTATAGGAAATAAAGTACTGCTAGAAAAATGAAGACCTTTATATTTAGCTGGGGTGTCCGCTCTTCATAGCCTAATGAGTTTTTTTCAAGACCGTAGGGTACATCCACTTTTTGCGGTAAATGGAAATAAAAGCATGGGTGGATATATCCGGTTATTGCTGCAAAGAGGTCAAAAAATGTTTTGCATAATTTTAAAAACCTGATTTAAAAAATATCTTTTAAAGACTTAAATACACATTCACTGTAGTTTCATTAAGTTTTCCAGTTTTAAGATTTACCATTCTATAGTTGTTGTACTAACAAATGAATAAATACGGTTTTTAACTATAATATAACATGTGAAGATAAATCGAACTAATATCATTTTCATTATTATCAATTACTTTTGCTATTTGTGTATATTCCCGTTGTCTACTACTACTATAACTTTAATTTTTATGTTTCAGACTTGCAAGGGGGTACTTATGAATGAATGACAGTTATAGTGAAGATTGTTTCCTTTTTTTTTTTTTTTCTTTGCTCCAATTCAAGCTTAAGCACCCTCTTTCATACTTATCCTTGTTTATTACATGGCAAGGATGGTTGGGGAGTGAGACAGCTATAGTGAGGGTTGAGTACCTTCTGCTCCTTTTCAAGCATAAGCATCCTTTCTGTTCTTACTCTTGTTCATCACATATTGCAAGGGTGAGTGGGGAGGAAGGAGGAGGAGGATCAAGGAGATGAGGAAAATGAATAATAATCAGAAAATGTAATGATCATGCATACAAATGAGCAGAATCTTACTATCTAAAAGCCATTGATCTCAATTTTGTTGATTTGTCTTTCAGTCACTAGGGCTAAAGATGTTATTTGAAAGCAGCAGAGCATAGGCAAACTGACTGAGAAAGATCAGGTGCACACACCCCTCCGCCAGCATAGCAACCCCCAACCTACCCAATGTAAAAGATGGAAAGAGAAGAGGCAGGGAGATCATTTCATTGAAAAGTGAAACTTATTGTTATCACTCAATTCGCTAATAAATCTAAATAGAAAGGCCATCACTGGAAATCATGGATCACTTTGACTTGGTAAAACAGACTACAGATGTGCTATGATTACAAGATATTAATTTGATTTTCAAGAATTCAATTCTGATTATTCAATATTTAATGATGGTCATTTTTTGATAGGTTTCAGGCTTGTAATCGTATAATTTTTATAGTTTAATTTTTTTTTTTTTTGCATTTTGGTGTCGACACAATGTCTCTACTTACTATAGAAACTTTTGAGAGAACTTAAATTACTCTCCCAGCATATCCTCTATGAAACTCTATATCTCCAATTACAAAGTCAGGCCAACAGGATTTCTTTTAATGTAGAACTATTTTGGCCTCAGCCAATTGTGTGGGATGGACTCGACAACATCCGGCTTTACTTCTCTGTCTTGAGTTATAATTCTCATTCTAAACTTGTCACTTTCAGGATTTGTCTTTTTTTTTTTTTTTCATTTTACTAATGTAATTGAGATTGACATACTGAAATATATATACATTTATTATTCGAGACTGTCAACATGTTTTTTTTTTTTCCTGCTGGCTATGTATGCATGTATGATGCGTATAGGTCACACCAATGGGGCTAGAGAACTGAAAACTTGTCTAATTACTCCTTATGTCTCTAAAAAAAAAAAAAAAAAAACCTATCTTTTTTTCTTTCTTTTTTAGATTCTCCCTATGAATGGATTGGGGGGGGGGCAAATTGCAATATAAGTTTATGCTAAATTGATCCCTTAGTTTGTGTCTGTGTTTTTTTTTTTTTTTTTCAAATTCAGACTTTTATAGTGATTACTGCCCAATAAAACTTATTCATTGATCACTCCTTTTTCAATTTTTTTAATTGATCACCCCCAATGCTGCTGATAGACATTGGTCACATGATGGTGTCTCTTGAGTGACTAACCAGGCATGTTATTATTTATTCTTATTATTGGATGGAATATTAAGTGAGATTATGCACCGAGTCAAACTGTTTTGAGAATCAGAATAGATGCTGAGATAAGAGTGTGAGTCAGCAGTGAAATGCTATCAAGTGAGCTTGTATACTGCGTGACTGTTGTTCATTGAGCAGTGTAATTTCTGAAATATTTTGCATAACTTACAAGGACTAGAGCCATCATATAGGCACATTGGGTAGTGGCCAAAGAGGCCTCACGATTTTAGGGTCCCTGAAATTCAATAACTTTCTTATCATCAAATAGCTGATAAATAGAGCCTTCTCTAAATCTATGTTTACATTCATGTTTAAATCAGTTCTTGTCTCTTTATTGAATCAGGGTCGGCATGGCACTACAACCTGTTAGCCAAATCCAGTAAATTTAGCCTGGGGGCCTCAAATATTTTAAGACAGCCCTGACAATGACTCAACTGTAATGTTGAATGTGTATTGTATAAAATTAACTAATAAAATTTTTACAATTTTTTTTTTTTTTTCAGAAGCTATTTTGAACCAGGTAATGTTAAATGATCTTGCTATTCTAAAAATAAACCTGGGGAAAGCCTTATGGTGCATGATCGTAATGAGAAAGTCATAGCAAATAAAATTATAGGTTAGTATGAGTTCTTTTCTGGGTTGGTTGATGAGGGTTGTCAGACACTGATTAGTTGAATTGTTCATGATGCTGTGACTGTATAATATAACTTAATTTAACCATTAAGAACAATTTTACTTGATACTTAATTATTTATTCCTGTGGACTCCTTGTGGAGCATAGAGATGTAAGCATGCTGCTGTAGTTTCTGCCATTCTCTCAAATGGAGTGCTTTACAGGGTTAAAGGGCTCCAGCTGCCCTGCTATTTTTTTACTCATAGTTTTGAGGAGAAGTGGATTCATGCTTTTCTTAAGGAGATCAGTGAATGTAAACAGCCTCGGCTGAAACTCCGACTTGATCTGCCTATTCCATTTTCTGTGCTGGTAATTATTATGTCAGTCCCCACCTCCTGATACTAATAGTATACATAGAATATAGAATTGGTACCTACGTGAGCTTATGTTCAAAATCTTGGTACACGGTATGTACTGTGTGACATTCACCTATGCTGGAAAAAATTCTTTCTTTGCAATGATACAGACAGATGTCTCTGAAAATGAGTTTCTCTTGTGAAAAGTTAGTCTAGGAGCTTTCATAAGTTCAAAACCCTTTCAAGACTCCTGGGATGCATATATCTCCAGGTTTCTATGACAGCTGGGATATGGATGCCCAAAAGATCTCTTCTTGGACATTTTGATTCTGGTATTAAACACTTTGATAGGTTAGTCTTGAAAAAGTTGAAGGATGTGGAGAATGTGAAAAAAGAAGGAAAATCAGTTTAATTAATGGGAGCTTGTTGAATAGAAACAAAGCTATATTTAAATCCATACTCAGACGTACACACGAAGGCATAGCTGAGGAAGGTGGCTATTCAAAAATACCCTTCAGACCCCAATGAAGGGAGGTCCCTAGAAGCGATATAAATAGTAGTTTCACCCATTGTATTCCTAATGACTTCATTCAATCACAAGGATATATTTGTACATACATGAATTGTATAAATGATTCATCCTTTAGGGTTGTTTATCACCAATTAAGTGATAGTGCATGTCTATTTATTGCAAATTTTTCTTCTTCATCAAATCTTACTAAATGTTGGTGAGGTCCTCTCAAGGAGCCAATCCCCCTCCCCTGCCCCCAAATACTAAGCTACATCACTGCACACAAATGCACACGTTCATAGATGCATGCACGCATTAAAATGAGGTTTGTGTAACTTTACTTACAATTTTGAACATGCTCCAAAATGTCTGTTTATCATCTGGAGAAAAGGGTAATAATTCCTCTATCTTGTTTGTATCAGTTTGGAGGGTTACATCACCCCTCCCCTACCATATTAACCACATAGCCATGCCAGTGGTAGTAGCAATAGTCACAGTGAGGCTAGACTGGTTGCTTGTCCACTAACATCAATGCAGAGCCACTTTCAGCTTTTCCTTTTTCTTCTCTCCACTCAGCCTTGGCTTTTGTTTTTTGTTGTTGCTCTTGTTCTTGCTCTACTAGGGCCAGAGTTGCCAAATTAGCCATTATTCAGTTATATCTGGCTGATTTTGATCTATTCAATCGGTAAAATTCTATGACAGCTGGAAATCTGTTCATTTTAAAAAGATACTTTCTAAGTTCTATAAAAGTACCGTATTAAACCTGTGTGCCATGTAAAATATTTCATGTGAAAATTTAGGGGCAGCAATATACTCGAGGTGTGAAAAAAAATTATGTATATATTACTGATTTTTAGCTCCAAAAAGCAGAGGTTGCATTAATTTTGAGATTGCATTGTACTGGAGAGCATATGATAAATATACAATTTTGATCATTTGTTCTGGAGTCTTAATGCTTTATTTTATTTGATGTGGACTTGAAATGAGTTTATATAACATTTTAGCCATGCGGCTAGCTGGAAATGGAAAATTCAAAAAGCAATTTTAGCTATAAATAACAAGGCATACTTGGCAACACTAGCTAGGGCAATTAAAAAAAAATCTACTGGGAGGGGAGAGATTGTGGAGTTTGGCTTAAGGTGGATGTAGGGGGTAAGGTTTTGAAACCATTCCCATATCATTGCTTGAGGAAGTTCATTATGGTTGATATTTGTCATTTGGGGGTTATGTGAGCAGAGAAAGTCAACCAACTTCCTGCTCCTTTACATGACTGTTATGTGCACACAATACATAAACACACACACACAAAGACTACATTTGTGTAGTTGACTAGAATTATGGGGTCTCTTCATTCCCCTGTTAACAGTCAAACTTTTTAGAAAGCTGGTCAGCATACGTTTTACTCAGTTTTTAAGTGGTTCTATCTGGCTGGTTATCTATATATATGTCATGTGAGCTAGAGATCCCTTGAATTTAAATATTTACACTTTTTTGTCTTCTAACCCCCACCTCCTCCAAATATAAGCTTTTAAGGGGAGGATGTTCAAGTTAAATTTTAACTTTATGCTAAATTGGTCCCTTAGTTTGTGTCCGGCATTATTCATGCTTTGAAAAAAAAATTTTTTCTCCTTAAATTCAGACTTTTTTCAATGATCACCATTCATCAAAAGGCAAGAGAAGTAAATTATTCATTGTTTGCTCCCTTTTCCAATTTTTAATTGATCACCCCCAACGCAGTATGCTGCCAAAACATGTTGGTCATATGATGGTTCCTGTTGAGTGACTAACCGGACTTCTTTTGTTTCTTGTTTTATTGTAAGGATATATTTGATTTTACTAGTCCATGATGTATCACTTTGCTGACATCATAAGTGTACAACAATAGGCTGATAGCTGCTACCAATACTATAAGTGAGACAGACATAGTTGGCAGGGAGGGGCAAGAAACAAGTCAGGTTCGATAAAGGTAGGAGAGGAATGAAAAATTTTAAGAGGACGTAAGTAGGGCTGATGGCTGCTACTGATACTATGTGCAATACACCTGGCTTATATATATAAAGATACCACCATATAAATAGTCATAAAATGAAATTTTTGGCTTTTTGAAAAGCTGTCTTTTCTCTTTCTTTCTCATTTGCGATCTTAGATGTTCTGGGTGACTTATGCATCACATAAACTCAGAAAATGAGAATACATATATGTATGGTAAATCTCTGACTCCTATAAGTTTATCAAAGTGTGAAATCCAAAAGTCTGTATATGCAAGTACATGAACACTATTTAATATCTATGTAGATTAAAGGCTTTTCCAAGGGCTTTGGTGAATGTCAGATGATCCTGAACATGTGTGGGTTTCAGCCGTGGAGTCCTTCTTGGTGCTCAAGAATAAAAGGCTTCATTCTAGAGCTCTCATCTGATACTATTCTTGCACACTACTGTTCCAGCTTCTTGCAGATCTTCATGAATGTCTCTGTTGATTGTTTATGGCCTTACCGTCACTTTCCAAACAATATTTCTAGCAGCATGAACCGAAACTTTGGAAGGATGTCAACATCAACACAGACTGTTAGTTTGATGATGAGACTTGAATCTATGATTTGTGTCTCTGACAGTGGAAATTAGAGTATTTACTTGAATCGAGATCTTCCTATATCTCAATTCATTACTGTAGAGCAAGATACTCAGTTCACAGATGTCTTGTGACTATTCTTTTGTTTTTGGGTATGGTTATATTCTAAGTTGACAAATTCAGAAAGTACTGGCTCCGCGACACCCATGATAGAGAAGTATGGCGAATCTTGAGTAAGGTCTATGTCCAACGACGGACGTGGAAAGACTGATGATGATGATATTCTAAGTATCATTATCTGGCACTTGATAAATGAGCCACACGCAATCTAATCATATCAGCATTGGTTGTCAATATTTGAGGATGATTATATAGACCAGAATGATATAAATGCATCAATGTGGCCTCTTGTACTAACTTGGGAAATTGAAAAAATTCTTTTCCTTTTTTTTTTTTCTGTCAATGTTTCAGATATTTGTTGTACTTCTTATTTCTAATTTTTGTCATCAACTTGTCAATGCTCAATCTTGTTTCAATATTTGAAAAAAAAATTTGGTCCAAATTCTATCAATTTGAAGTTGTATAAGCATATTAAAATGAACTCTTTGTAATGTATCAGATACTTTTTTCACTGGTTGTGTACATGGGGGTGCAGCACTTTAATCTAAATCACTTTAATCCACTTAATATTTCAGAGTTCTCGAAGAATTTAAATTCTGTGTAATGGTGGGCCATGGGCGAGAGAAGAATTGATGAAATTTGGGGGTGGATCCAGGGATTTTTCTCGATTGAGAGGAAGAAAATTCCAGGGTCAGCCCTAAAATTTGATAAAAAAAATATCTGTCTATTGAAAATAATCCCTGGATCATGGCCCACCATTCAATAAATTGTCATTGAAAATCATTGAGAACTTTCAAACTCATACACGTCAGAGCTGTCCAAACTATGTGTTACGATAATGTCATATCTGATTAATTTTTACAGATATTATTTAATCTTTTTTATTGGAAGTGGCATTTGAATTATGTATCAGGCTTGGCAAACAAAACTTGAATATTGTATCTCAAAAAATTTTTTTTTCAAAAAGTGTATCGCTAATGCAAAAGTCTGTCCCTGTATTGTTTCTCAGCTGTTTTGAGTCAGATTTACTCGAAACTTTGTAGAAATGTGTCCCTTGAAGGGTGCTTCTTACTTTGAAAAAGTCTTCCATTCAGTATCACTTAATCTGGCTATGACATCTTTTGAACTGCGTTTTTAAATCAATTTTTCAGCTATTTAGAGTCAGATTTATCTGAAACTTGATAGAAAAGTGTTCCTTGATAAGATGCTTCTTACCTAAAATTATCTTCTCAGGGTCACTTGATGTAGCAATAATGGTGTCTAAACTTTGTCATAGATGTCTCATTGAACTTTTGGTTCTTGTTTTATAGATTGGTCAAAGAATAATGATTTGCAAAGACCTATTTTTTTTTTCTTTAACTCATTTTATGTTTTATGAGTAAATAATTCTTGTACAGATTTTTGATGATTTTTTTTTTTTTAACTGAAGAGGCCAATTCAGACACAAGACATGATTCTGTGATCCAGACACTAAACCTGATTCTTGGCATCCAAAATTATCACGATTGTCGTGAGGGCACTCAGTCAGTTATAATAACTCTTATGTCCCTGCCTATCATGATTTTGTATCCTCTAAAGTATTTTAAAAGTTTTTCTTTTACAAACAGGATATTCTATAACACTTGTTCTCCTCTCACAAGAAATAAAAAAGCTCATAGCCTCTTTTTTTTTCTTTTTTTTTTTTTTTTTTTGCCACTTCCTAGTTTCATTCTTACCTCTACCAATGAAATTGGAAAGATATTTATTATACCATGTCTTTCTGCTTGTCCATCCTCACAATATCTCCGAAGGTTCCCAATGAAATTTCATGGAATGATGAGCAATGGACTACGAGGGAAATGATGAAATTTTTGTGGCAGATCTGTTCAAAGTTACCATCTGCATATCATAGCTATATGTCTATACCATGTTATATATCCAAAAGTTCTTTCTGTCCTCACAATATCTCCAGAAGTTCACTATGAAATTTTGTGGAAGGGTGGGCAACTTGGAGCAGATTCATGCACAATAACTTCATTTATGTTATTGTGTGATGGGGACATGAGTATATCTCCAAAAGTGAGTGACAATGGCATTGGCTGAGCTATGCGCTCTCTGAGTGCTTTCTAGTTTTCTTTCCAGCAATTTATATTATTGAATAAATTTTCTCATTTTCATTACTACTAGTGGTTTTTGCTAAATTACTATTACTTGGTGGTTGTTATATATTATTGTAGTACTGTTATTGAAAAATAATGTTGCTTTAACTGAACTTTTTTTTTTTTCCCTGTTAATAAGTTGTTGTTCTTATGGGAATCTGGGAAGGACTCTCCTCCCATCTGTACTAGTTGTGTATTGATGGTATTTTTTGTAGAGATCAGCTTGTGCACACCAAGTCTACCTTTTATGTTTAGTCTGCCAAGCTACCAAGGGCACAGAGATAGATAGCAGTAGGTTTTTTGTCAAAGTAATCTTCTCTTAAAAGGACTGTCTTATAGGTCTGAGGGGTTATTTACCATAGCTAGGGGCTGGGTAGTGGATTCTTGCCTTTCCTTAGCTGATAAAGATGCTTGATCAATATATTATAGTTATTGGCAGTTTTCTTTCAGGACCAAACTTGAGTTTATAAATTATCTGAAGATGGCCTTTTTCTTTGTGCGCACTAAAAGCTGACACCCCCTTCCCGGCTATTATTAAGATATTTTCCATTGTGCTATTAAGCTACTAGAAATTATCTAATTTCTAAAAGTTATTTTTATACTTTGATGATTCTTTATACATATATTTGGAAAAAAAACCTCAGAGCTATTAGATCCAGTGGATCTCCTCTCTCTTTATATCTCAAATTCATTGATGATGGTTGGTATTGCTGTGATCGTGGCTAACCAGTCCTATTGAGACGGGTATTGAAGTCTCTCTCGATTTGAAAATTCAATGCTATTTGAATACCTGTGTTGGGTAAGTCTCAGAGATGAAGCTGGAGTCATCTCTCTTTGTTGCTAAATCTAGCAACCCTGCTCTCTTTACCTTTATTTCCTTCATCTATCCTGAAAACTGATTCTTTATGATGAAGATATTTCGCATTCAACCGTGTGTGTGTGTGTTATTTTAAAAAATCTACTAAGATTTACTTTTCTTTCCATGTTCTGTTGCAGATAACAAACTATTTGACTCTTGCTCAACCCTGTCCATAAAAAATGAACAACTTAAAGTGGAAGCAGCCAAGCTCAAGGAAGAAAATATTGGTTTGCACATCCGAGGAGATGGGTAAGTAAAATAAATAATGTTCATATTCAAGGGAGATTTTTTTTTTTCTTTTCAAAAAAAATTTTCGAATGTTTAGAAAAATATTCATTTTGTGGTATTTTTAACAAATTTTTTTCTTCTTTTTTATTAGTGGAGAAAAGAATCAAATATCGGAACAAAAACTTTACAAAATCCAAGAAGAACTCACAGAATTACATCGGCAAAGGGCAGAGGTTTGGATTATTTTTATTTATATTTTGGCTAATTTTCCTTTTTTTACGTGTGTGTGTGTGTGTGAGTGAGAGAGAGAGAGAGTATATACATAATAACCTCTGCCTAAAAATGTTTTGTATGTGTATGTATCACATATATTTGTTTGTCTGTCAAGGAAGAACAATCGATTAAATTTGGGGGCAGATAGAGGAATTAATTTTGCTATTTTCAGATGTAATAACACAGTAATGATGTCATCACAAATAAATGTTATAAAAACTACCTTATAGTTGTTAATCAAACTATTGTTGATATATTTTTGAAGAATGATTATTAAAAGTTTCTGTTTGGCCTAGGGAGACTAAAAGTGATTTTTAGCATTTTGGTTTTGGACTTAATCCTAATCTTTTCTGGAATTTATATTTCTAACTGAAAAGTGTTGGTATTTATGTATATGCATATGCAAGGGTGGATTGTGGATTAATGCCCATAGCTTGACACATAGTTATCAGCTGAATTTTGATGGGGAATTCTCCCTGTCAATTGTTCAATCTATTATTAGATTATTAAAAACAGTCAACATAGGTTTCTTTGGTTTTTAAGATGGTCTGGTTGGCTATGTATGTATTACGTGTACAGGCCTCATGGATGCAGTTAATAATGCTGGGCCTCACATGGAGAGACCACAAAACAGCACAGTACATCCGGGAAAAGACAAGAGTTAGAGACATCATAGAATCCATAAAAAAATCTCAAATGGCGGTGGGCTGGCCATGTTGCAAGAATGGCAGACAATCGATGGACATCATGACTCACAACATGGATTCCCCGAGACCACATGCGCAACCGAGGCCGGCAAAATGTTAGATGGAGAGATGAGCTAGATAAGTTCAGGAAGTACTGGCTCCGTGACGGCCATGATAGAGAAGTGTGGCAAATCCTGGGGAAGGTCTATGTCCAATGACGGACGCTAAAAGACTGATGATGATGATGATGATTATGTCTAGAAAAAACTTTGTTGTTTTTTTTAATATTATTCCCTTAAATAGGGTTTTAGAGGAAGGGTTCAATTTACAATATAAATTTTTGGTGAATCGGTCACTAGTTTGTGTCTGGCAGAGTCCACGCTTTTTTCTTTAAAAATTTAGACTGACAAAAAAGCGAAAGAAGTAACTTATTCATTGATCACCCCCAACACCACATACTATTGGAAGTCGTTGATCGCGTAATGATTTTCCATTGAATGATTAACCTGACCTGTTATATAAATGAGTATGTTATTTTGATTCAATAGCGTAAAGAGAGTATTTGATATTTGTTATCTTCATTCAGAATGCTCTTCAAATTGTGAACCTGAACAATGAATTACAAGAGAAAGAGAAACAAATACAGAATATGCAAACAAAGTAAGTTTCTGCTTTTTTCTTTTTAATTAAATCAACCACATTTATCAGTTTATTTTTTATTACCATTACTGATTTATTCTGCACATCATCTTTAGTTACTGTATTTGCCTGACTACAAGACAAAAAGTTCAAAAGGGTATTTGGTAGATGACTACTCACTGTTACTTATCCAAGACCCATAACTGTCCATAAAGAACTTAGGTAGATGGACCCCCTTAGTTAATATCAGTGCATTGGATGTAGTGTTGTATTTGCTTTGTTTTGTAATAAATAAATAAATTGAATGTCTGTCTTATATACTGGCGTATACAAAATTACAATTCAATTTATTGTATATTAATTTGTAGTAAATTAAGATTCAAGAAATCTGAACTTGTAATTTTGTTATACGTTTGTACCTTTTAAATTTGGCAACCTTAAGACCCAGCCATTGTAGGACCACATAAAATACTGCAAAACAGAAATTTAACCCTGAATATAAGAAATTAACATGGTTATATCATTAAAACTCTCAGCTGTATTATAAACAGATTTTGTCACCCTAGCATTGCTAACAGCACTACCCTGGTGGCAGATAGTTCTCTGATTTGATATCATAGCCCTGTTGTCTTTTGGTTCATTTTTGTTGAAAGAATCGGTTGTGCTACATATGTCTGTAACATTTCTTAACAAGTAGATTGCAAGAGTTTTATTACTTATTTTTCTCCAAGGTTGGGTGATTCTGATGCTACTATGTCTGGTTTAAGAGCAGCCATTGGAAATTTGGAACAAACCATATTGGAATTGGAAGCTACAAACCAGGTATGGTTATTTTCCATTTTTAATATTTAACACTATGCAATCTTTCTCAAGGATGCCAAGAATTTGGGCACTTAGTAATCTTGAATGCCTGTAAATTCTATATCTATTTGTGTAAGACTGAAATTGTTTTGAAAAGACTTGACATGACTACTGTGAAATTCAAATACATGATTGTTTGGTGATTGGAGTCAATTGAAATGGCAGGACAAACTTTTTACTCAACAAACAATGTTGCCTTAAGAGCGCTGAAGCTCATCAGTTTTGATAAGTTTTTGAAACTGGGATGCTTGAATTTTTCATGGATTCTTTTGATTCTCTACATTGTTTGTAATGATCAGCTTAGAAGAGACTTTTAAAAGATGCAACAAAAGGAAAGTTTGGTTGGTATTCATTAGCATAATTGAGTTGCTTACTTGTGATATTCAGTCAATAGATGTTACCCTGCGTCAGTTTCAATATTAAGGATATGTGAAAACCCCCTTCCATCAAAAAAATTTCCAAGTGTAGAAAGGAAATTCAGGGGGAGCTTCTTGGAGAGTCCAAAATATTTTTAAATTATGGATCCAAAATTGCGTTTGAAATGAACATTTTACAAAATGTCAGGATTTCTTTCATGTGTGTGAACATGATTATTTATCAAAAGGTATGGTTCATCATCTTAAGAATGATGATAGTGAAGATCTGCCTCTGGCCCCCAAACTCCATATGTATACTCAAGCACAAAAAACACCTGCATTATTTCAAAAATATAATATCTATTCTACCAAATTTGATTGTGCATGTAGAATATACTTTGAAACCAAATGTTATTTGTTTAAAAGCCACCTTTGACAGCCTTTGAATCTGTGAGGTTACTTCCTATTCATAGAATTTGTATTATGAATATTTGCTTATGAATAAATGAGGAAACCTATTCCATAATTCCAGGTATGATAATTAAATGCTAATTACGTCCTTTGAGGAATTGGATCATGATATATACTAGCATATACCCATAAAAATGATGGGGTCATTTATGTATTGAACAGCACCAAGGAGTCTGAAGCCTTATTAGGTAATTTATTTTTTAATGATTCAAGCCTTGTAATTTCAAGGGTTTGTTTTTTTTTTCTCTCTTTTCAAAAAACTCAGTTCAACTCAAGTTATTTTAAAGGGTGATAGGACATAAAGCCTGAAGTTAGATGTTATGTAAAAAAAAAATCTCACTCATATTATGCAGTATTAAAAAAAAGTCTGAGGAAGAAACTTACTTTATTACAAAATAAATTTGAATATCACCTTAAAAATTAGGAAAAAATTAGGGCCAAATTTAACCAATCTGGCATTAAAAAGGAGTTGGTTATAATTTTTGGTTTGACTATCTTTAAATTCTTAGCCATTTTGACTTAGTTGCAGTAGTATTGTTAATAAATTATTTTGAAATGTGTTGAGAGTATTTTGATGTTTTATCAACGATCATTATAACATTTGGTCAATTTTGTGAGTTTTGGGACAGAAACATATCCAAATATCTAGCAACTCTGCTTTCATCTTCCTTGTTGTCTGCAATGTTATCACAAAGTTGGCTACATCATAAAAAAGACATAAGAAAGGGAAGGAGAAAGACTATGAATCACTCTTTCATTTACCCACTCACTCTTATTTTAGTTTCAAACTACCGGTTTTTCTTTGACAATTTTATCCATTAAAACTTTAACATATTCCTCATTGTTTTGGTGACAGATTGGTACATTTTACAACCATTTTTATTGTTTTGTTAGCTCTGTTAATGTATTTCACATAGACCAATTCATTATAACTTTTAGTTTATAGCAGAACCCTGACTAAACAGACTTCTTCATATGTTAGGCTTCAATATGATGAAACATTGACCCAAGTTGCAAAATGGACTGGAAATTGCTTTATTCTCCAAGTTGAAGCATTTTATTGGTATTGTGCTATCAAAAATAATGTTACAATGTGTTACTTTGGCTATGTTATGGTAACAAACAAATAAATGTGCAGAAATTTTATCATCATGATATCTATTTACTTTTGTCCTCTTCACTATACTAGCTTCAAAGTAAAATGAATGGAACTTCAGATTCCCTCTTTATGCTTACTATATTTTCTGTTTTTAGATGTTGAAAGATGAACATCAAGCATTACAACTTGCATTTACTGCCTTGGAAGAAAAATATCGGAAATGTCAGGAAGATAACCGAGATCTTGTCGAGCGGTGGATGCAACAAAAATCAAAAGATGCGGACAAACTCAATGAAGAGAATGACAAAATCCTGAGGTAATTTCATGTTACTTTTTATTTTATAATATCAATTATGAATATTGCATAAATTGGATAAAAAAAGAAATATAACTGAAATCCTTCAACACAAAATTTGAAATATTATGCTGTTAGGTTTGGCCAGAAGGGGAGATAATCTGAGCTTCATTTTAGAGACTTACCCTGAGCAGGCATCGGAATAGCATCAAATTTGGAAATCGAGAGAGTATGTAGGTAGAGGTTCAATATCAGCCCCCGGTGGCATTAAGAAGATTGATTTAATTTAAATGAAATTCAATTTAATTCAACTTGTTCAAAACTGGTATAACTACATTGTAACTTTTTTTTAATAAAAAAAGTGTTCAAGTGAAATATCTGAAAATAAATAGAAGAAACTTTTTGCAAGTGATTTTTGGTACTTTCAATCCACATTACTTTTTCTATATGCCTTGTGAATCTTTTTTTTTTTTTTTTTTTCAACTATCAAAAACATTCTTCCTCCACGTTCCCAATTTTGATACAAAACTAACGACTAGAAAATTTTCAATTCAGTGTTTACTTTTATTGTGACTTTCATTATCAAAAAGACTATAGAAAAGCCTGGATAAATGTACCAGCTGCTTCAAGTGACCGAGTGAGGAGAATCCTTCTGTTTGCAGAAGATCAATGAATTGATCCTTCACAAACCCCTGATCTTTCTCAACACTATACCGTTAATGTTTTCACACTAATAGAGCCAAGCTGTTGTGAAGCTCTTTATGACTAGAGGTGTGTTTTCTTTTCTTAGAAATGATGACATTTCGGGCCAATAGAGAATCTATGGAGCTCTGCACAGAAATATTCTTACTATCAATAAACTATTTCTTAAATCTTACAGCTTACACCAGAAAAGAAAATGTGAGGATTAGACATTGTCCGATAATTTAGCCAAGTTTAAATCAACTAGTATCAGCTGTAGTCAGATGAGGAGGTCTGTGATTATAAGCCACTCAGAATGCAGCTTGGCTTTCACTGCAAAGAATCACACCAAGATTGCCAAATTAGTCATTTATGTTGCTAGATCTGGCTGATTTTGTCCTTATTTAGCCAGTAGCTAAAAATCTGGCTAATTTAGATAAAATAATTAGTAAGTTTATAAAATTACCCGTATCAATCTTTTAATTGAATTTAGCAACTAATCGCTTGCTTTATTTAGTGTAATTAAAGTAGTTCACTTGTACATAATTACATGATGTTTTAACAACACTTTATGCACTTGTTCAATGTAAACAATCCAAACAGTATAAAAAAAGGTAATTTTGCATATACGTATAGTGTGCTTGTGTGTGTGTGTGTATGTATATATATATATATATATATATATATATATATATATAATGTGTGTGTGTATTTATATAGGCACTGTAGGCTAGGCCTATATCTTAATACAAAAGTATTTCATTGCATATATATATATATATATATATATATATATATATATATAAATAATTAGCCTGCATCTGTCTAGAGAAGGATACTCTGTCAAACATATGACCTTGGAATCCCGCTCCTATCCGTGCCACATCTGTCGACCTTAGGAATCTAAACTTTGGTTTAAAGAGTGGTTTTGGCCCTGCCCAAGCGGGTCCCATCTTGAAAATCCATTGCTCAGGCTGGAGGGATATTCTGTATACAGGCTCTGTCTATGGTTCTATTGCTATGGATATCAGCCCCGAAACAATTGTTTTTCGTGAAGTCAAGCCATTCATTCATTGAGATAGGCTAGGCCTTTATTCCATATCAATATTAATTGTGGCAATATTATCTTTAGACTTATTTCACATAAGTAATCATCTGCTAGTCTAGTTTGCTAACCATTACCCCACAGCATATTATCTGTGCTCACCAACATGGCAGTTTTCGCTTTGAAACGTAGTTCAACCATAGAGAACCATAATATAGGGGAAATAACTCTATTTCCTTCTGAAAAACTAATTTGTGTTCATTACTAGTGATTTTGAAATTATTTTTGAGATTATCTTGTTAATGTGTGTATTTAAAATCTACCAAACGTTATTTACACATTGAAGTTTAAATTATTTTCGTATGATCTTTAAGAATAAGATGTGAAGTGGGTTTACTTCGATGTTCATTTTCATGATATGATAGAATGATTCAAGATAACGAGTTTTTAAAATTTCATAATGAAAAAAAATCATCTGGAACAGTGTTTTCCAAATTTTTCTGTCTGTCAAAAATAGTACATTCCAAATTGAATGAATATATTTTTATATCAAAATTTAAATTAGTTCATAGAATTCTTTAAATCTGGAAAACTGAAAATATTCAACTACAAACAGTTCTACTGAAAAATCAGCTTTTCTGACATACAACTTCATGTGTTAGTTATGAATTTGTATTCTTTGCATCTTTTCCACCCTTTTTCCTTCATGAACTAGCCAAATCCCTGATTTATGATGATAATGATGATAATAATGAAAGAATTCTTAAAGCTAGTTGAAAAAAATCTGAAAGAATAAGCAAAAAAGTAACTGCAAACACATGCATTAATAATCCATTTATCTCAGAAAGGCTAATGTCAAAAAATCAATATACGAAATTCTCAAGTTATGATGCAATGCATAATAAGAAGAATGCAGTCTTTTTTTTTTCTTAGTTTATTTTCCTGTAAGAAAAAAAAGAAAATCTTTTTTACTCTGTTTTTTCCTTATTGACCCCTTAATGTTCGCAAAAAACATGTGCTAATCCGTCAAGAGTTTCTGTGCTGATGAGGTGATCATGGTCAAAATAAGCCATCACAAGTTTTCTGAAAGAACGTTCATTTAAAAAAAAAAAATTTCTACATTCTAAAATAGAATGGAAATAAAGGAAAAGTCAATAGGACAAAGGACAGTTTAATTTATCCGTTTTTTTTTTTTTTTTAACAACTTTTTAGATATCTGGATTTTCATGTCTGCCTCTTCATTCTGTCTATTGGGATTATCGGTTTTTACGGTTGTGTATGCAGAAAATCCTTCTTCACATAAATACGTAGTTAGAAATCAAAGAAGATTTTAATGATTTTTTTCTTATTGCTGTGGATATTCTTTATTCTGAAAGTGTCAGTCTTTCAAATGTTGCTTGTAAAGAGGAATCTGAAGTGATTTCAATAACATTTTCAAATTCTACTGCATTTACATTTGCTGGTATTCATTGCACATTGATTAGATTTCTAATCCAAGCATTATTTCATATGATACTTTGATAATCTATAAAGTATTTACTTACTGAATTATAAGGATATTCCAAATGTTGATGCACTTTGTTAAAAAGCATTGAAAGATCATTTACTATCTGGTTAGCTGGAAAAGTCTTTAAAATTCAGGAAGCTCCCATAATTTCTTCTACTGTTTTTTCACCCAGCAGGCTTCATTTGCATCTGCTGCAGAAGGCGTTACAAGTGTTTCACTTATCATATGTTTGCTTCTTCAGCTAATGCTATGCGATAACTTACCCTGTAAGAAGGTTCAGTGGCGTTTTCTTTTTTTTTTCTTTTTCTTTTCTTTATTCAATTTGTAATTATCGATTTTTGCCTTTCAAGTTCATCACGTTTGCGTTTAAAAAGTTATTTCCCTTTATAATCCAAATACTACACGGAAAGGTTAATCATTAACGGCTACTCATCATAATATTTGAGTTTTCTGTTGACAACCTAATCCAGAATCTTTGGATTGGAATTATTCGCTTTCTTTCTTTCAGAGCATTCTTGGAATCTGAGTATCCAGTTTCAGCCCTAGAACTGAATGTAGTTGAAGGTTGAGGCAATTCTTCTGTATGTTCCTTTTTTAGCCAATCATCAATCCTTAAAAATAAGTTGTTAGAGCTGAAATCAGTTGAAGTTAATGTTGACCTTTATGTATATACTTAGAACTAAACAATAAAATCAAATAATCATGATTTCAAATAATTTCTTGATAAAAACTACTTGAGATTATAGAACTCACCTTTGATAATATATCTGGAGAAATGATAATTTCAAAGTTTAATATTCAACAATAATGTATATATTTTAACAATAATTTAGTGTAAAATATCTTTTTTTTTTTTACACATTATAATTTCTATGATGCCGCAATAAAAAAAATTCACTTCCAAAAAAAAAACTGATTTTTGGATTATTTTTTCACTTCATCTTTTTAAAAATGATTTCGCTTTCATGGACCCCTACACCTTTTTGAGAATCACTTCCCTATTTTACAAATTGTTTTACTTTCACTCATTACCTTATTTCCTCTTTTTCTGCTATTGATGACTCTTGGAGTCAGCCTCTACTTTTATCCAACCTTTTCTGTATTTAGGGTTTGAGATTTTTTTTTTTTTTTTCATCTATAAATAATTCATTAAATTTTGAAGTCATAAGTTTCCTTTTTGGAACATAGACGTATTTTGGAAATTTAATAGCGATCTTACCATTTATCTTTGAGATACACAAATTGAAGACAAACAGTAAACGCAAGGGTGATCTTTTGTTTTTATGTAGGTAAAATAGGTGGTTACTCCCAGTTGGTAAAAATATTGTCCAAGAATAATTAAGGATGGAAGGAAAGCTTACAATGGGCTACAGAATCCTGCTGTAGTAAATCATAGTATTAGCTTTGTTGATTCATATGAAGCCATTGTGCATACAAAACCATTGAAGGCAACTGGTCTAGCATTAAACATAAGTACCAAAACCTGTACAGCACATCAAATAGAACAGGAACACTTATCTTATGAGAGTTTGTTTTGCTGGAAATTTTTGCTGACAATTTGTTCATGAATTACATTTAGTGGATTAGACTCTATTATCTGCCATAAACATCATCATTATTATTATTATTCTCAATCGAATTTTTGTCCTTTATTTTGGTAGTTTGTTTAAAGAAATTGCATGACACTGGGGCCAATCGAATTCAATGAGCACCTAATTGCAACCCCGACTCATTCATCACCGCATTCATTTACAATTGTCCACTATTATTCTTGCTATTTGTATCAATTGAAATTGTTAGAAACCATCAACCAAAACTGTCACTTTGGGTTTCTTCAGTTTTTAAACCATGCTGGCTGGCTATGTATGAGGTGTGCGGGCCACACCAATGACTCCAGAGGACTGAATTCATACATTTACTCCTTATCGTGTCTAGAAAAAAATTTTTTTTTTTTTTTTTTAATTCTCACCTGAAATATTTTCTTAAATAATTATTTTTCCTGTAAATTGATACCTTGGTTTGTGCTTTTGAAATTTGGACTTTTAAGTGATCACCGCTCAGCAAAAGGCAAGAGAGGTCACATTCATTGATCATCCCTTTTTCCAATCTTTCAATTAATCCCCCGCCACATGCATGCTGCTAAAAGACAAAGGTAACAAGGTGGTTTCTATTGAGTGACTAGACCTGTTTTGTATGCATTTTATTAATGATGTAATATGTTATACTGCTCTGAACCATTTTCTTGTTCTGTTTACTGTCTTATAACTTAATTTTTCTATGGAGTCAGATTGTAGCAAACTGCGTCTGATATTGAAATAGTTAGAGATATTATTGGCCAATTAGAAAAATGAAGAGATCATTCATAATTATTTACAAAGTCTTATTCCTTGCACATAATTCTAAGGCCGTGAATATAATTAGAAATCTATCCTTTCCTAGCTTGTGCTTATGTGCTATCTGTAGCTTGAATTCTCTTACTGCTTTGCTAGCTATAAATAATAACCCTGCAATATCCATTATACATCGCTTTATTGCTACTTCTAAGTCCTTTAATATTGATATATTTCTCCTTTTTAATGTTCTTCAATCTTTTTTGCTTATCGGAAATAACCTTTATTTCTAACAACTTGTTTGATGAAGATCAGATCTCAAGATTCTTGTTTCTATATTTGTTGAGTTTACTATTATGAGAATTAATAAAGAGGATATGAATTCTCAACTGTTATTATTTTTGACTAGTATTTCTTTCATCTTAATTTCAGTTGCTTTTTATTGCTATTACTCATAAGTATAAAGTGCAGATTTTTGATTGGTTCTGATGAAAAGCAACTAAAATTAAGATGATGGAAATACTAGTAAGAAATTTAATCTTTTTCATTTGTTTTGAGGATAGACTGATAATTTTTAGAAATTTTGACGTTGAAGACAGTTAGCTAGGACATAGGACAAATAGTTGTGGAGCCTTTCTAAAATCTCATTTCTTTTGTAGCTCATTGCCCATCCTTCTACAAAACCTCATTGAAATTCTGTGAGGACTTCCGGAGATATTGTGCTGTGTGGACAGACAGAAAACTTCTGAAGATGTTGTGTTGACAGATAGCTTGAATGAAGTGGTGGTAATCGTGCGTGAATCTGCACTGAAACTTTGCCAATTTTTTTAAATGATGCCCATTGAGATATTGTGTGGATAGACAGGACTAAATAAAACTCTTGGATCTGAAATTTAATGCTATTCTTTCAAGTTTCCATCTGCCTATCCACATGATATCTCAAAAAGGTTCCAAATGAATTTCAAAGAAACATTGTGGTTGGCAATTGGCAATAAAAGATGTCATGAAATTTTTGGAGCTGATTATTGCACAGTTATCACCCCTACATCATGGCTAACTGTCTGTATCCAAAAAATATCTCCAAAAGTTCTGTCTGTACACTTAATATCCCCAGAAGTTTTCATGAATTTCAATAAAATTTTGTGGAAGAGTGGACAATGTGATTAGATTTTGGAGCTGATCCATGTACAATTATCCCCCTACATCATAGCTATCTGACTACATGATATCTCCATAAATTCCAAATAGATTTCAAAGAAATGTTGGGGAAGGGTTGGCAATAGACAACAAAAGATGTCATGAAATGTTAGAGCTGATCCATGCACAATTATCTCTCCTAGAATGTAGCTACCTGTCCACACAACACAATATCTTCAAAAGTTCTCTCAGTCCATATGATCCTGAATAAATTTCAATGAAATTTTGTGGTTGCTGGAGCAATAGCTTTTGGAAGAATCATGAAATTTTGGAGCAGATCCATTCACTCTTCTCTTACATTCTTGTTAATTGTCCCCTACAGCAAAATATCTTCAAAAGTTCTCTGTCTGTCCTCTCAATATCTCCAAAGGTTCTCAATGCATTTGAATGAAAATCTGTGGAAGAGTAGGAAATAAGTTCTAAAAGTTGATAAAATTTTGCGCAATCCCCCACCCTATATTGTTGCAATCTGTCCACACAGACAAAACTTTTGAAAATATTGTGTTATCCCCATGATAACTCCCAAAATTCTGAATGTAACTCAATGGAATTTTCATGAACCTATGCACAATTATTCCTTGTGTCTTAACTAACTGCCCTAAACACACATCACCTCAAAAAGTTTTGTCTGTTCACATAATATTGCCAAAGGTTCTCAATTAATTTCAACAAAATTTTCTGATAAGGTGTGCAATAGGCTATGAAAGGAGTGATCACATTTTGGAGTTGATTCATGCATAATTATCTTCCCCACATCATAGCTATCAGTCCACACTGGGGCTTGATTTTTAAAACTGGATTTATGACGCTTGATTGTAAATAGCTGATAATGACTTGTGCTGAGGTATATGATTCTTTTGTAAATTTTACTCAGCCTGAAATTTCCTTTTCAACGATATACAATATGCTCATATTTGACTAGGGCACCACGGCGAAAAGCCATCTGTTGTAATTTTCCACCAAAGAAGTAAGCTACAATGCTGTGGAAGTTCTCATATATTGACGTTTTCATATTGATCATATTACCATTCTGGTTCCTTTGTTTGGCCACCTTAGGTGGTACCAAAATCTGGATTAGCTCCTGAACTATCTCGTCTGAACCCTTTTCTTCACAGTTGATTTTTTTTTCTGTTGTATGTTAGACAACAGTTATCTGAAATCAGTGGGGTAGCATGGTTTTTATTTTTAGTAAATACCAAACCTACAGGGGTGAAACATTGTATTCATCATTTTCATTAATTATTTTTTTCTATTCATACAATACGAGATAAAACATTTCTTGACCCAACTTCTTTTATATACCAACCTCCTCCCAATAAGCAAACAAACCAAAGGGTGATGATTAACATTGTTTAGTTTACATCTTACATCTTCAATGAGCTACTGCACACACACACACATACCTGCAAGGCACAAGATATATCTCATTTAGCATTTGCTTATAAAACAAAAAACAAAAAATTCCAAATCTAGACTTTTTGTATGTCAAAGAGGATACCTTTAGAAATACAATTCAAGTAAAATAGCCTTTGTCACAATTTGTGTGAGGTTCAGTTGGCATTTTGATGTATCCTACTGCTTTGATTTTTCTTAGTTTCCAACAGCTTTCCCTGTCTATAATCTGGACTTCTTCCTAGAGAGGATAGTGTCTGCTTTTCTCTCTACATATGTACAGCCATCACAGACTTTTTTATTTTGCCTCGGAGAAAAATTCTATTTATCACCATCAAAGTAGGGTAGTACTCTTAGAGAAGGCCATAGAATGGATAGGCTTATGAACACAAATAACAAGTTCAATTGTCTAAAAAAAAAAAAAACTTTTTGAAGGATTATTTATGTATGAATAAATTATACAAATATATATTTTAGTATAAGTGTATGTATGGTAAACAAAAAAATGCTTACCTTGAATGAAAATATCATATCAAGTATTTTTTTTTTCTTCATGAGCAAAATGCATGGCTTATGCTGGCTTTTCATACCTACAAAAACTTATTTACAGCCCCTCATGGAATGATGCAATATTGTTGTTCTGTTTAGAAAGTGGAAATCGATAGTGATTGGTTCAGAGCACTTTCTGAGAACAAATTTGAAATGAAGATTGATATCTGAGTTGCTTCTCATCTTCGTTAGTTATCAGTGGAAATATTACATCAAACTTTTTGTGTGACTTACCTGATACAGTAAATTCTGTGCTTAATTGAATGAAAACAATGCTAGTCATGTATTAAATTTTATGAATAGACTAGCATAGTACCTGTCAAAAATGATGGGATTATTTATGCATGGATAAATTATACAAACATATAATTTAGTATAAATGTATTTATTGCAATCAAAAAATGCATACCAGACAAAATTTATTAGTAATAATAAGACAGACATGAACACTCATACT
Source organism: Thysanoteuthis rhombus (assembly GCA_963457665.1). Lineage (NCBI taxonomy): Eukaryota > Metazoa > Mollusca > Cephalopoda > Oegopsida > Thysanoteuthidae > Thysanoteuthis > Thysanoteuthis major. The sequence continues at coordinate 29,249,264 of OY735225.1, forward strand.
GTAGAGCTTAGCTTTACCTCCTTCCTTTTTTTTAGCCTGACAGAAACAGACAAACAGTGTAAAGTGATATAGGCTTTTATATTATAAGATACTTTTTTTCCTGTCTAGCATAGTTCCCAACATTTGTCAATAATTTATCTAAAAAATAACCTCGGAGAAATTAAATTATTCTATGTCAGTCCCCTCCTCTCTGTATGAAATTCCTTGGAAAAAACTTTTTAAATATGTTTTCCTCCCACGTCCAAAGATTTAATGAAAGTACTTGCTTTGGCAACCTTTTAGTGATATTGTCACTTCCTACCAATAGACTTCATGTTATAATTACTTGCTTATTCCTGTGTGTTTTTTTTTTTTTTCAAGATCTATAATTAGCATTCAATCGACCTGGAGTTACTTTATTTTTTTTATTTATTTATTTATTTTTTTCCAAATTGTAATTTATACTTATTTGAATTAATTACTCTGAAAACGGTGACCTGATTGGATTAGAAATTCCTGTATTTACCAATGGAGAGCATTTTAACAGCAATGCATTAAAAAATATTGCGTTACAATGTGCTGTGTTTTGGTTGTATTATTGTAGGAAATCCACAAACAAGCATTCTGAAATTGGATCATCATAATATAGATAGTCACTGAATTATATAAAATTTTTGCCTGGTATCAAATGACTTATTTTTGTGTCTTGGAGTATTCATCAAGTGTTTTGGGATGGGAAACGATAACTGGTCAAACTGCCACTTGTTAAAATTATAAACTTTGAAAAAAAGAATGAAGAAAAATGTTTTTATTAGATTTGGGTAGTTTTTACCATCATTTTGATTTTTCATTGTTTTTATACAACTTTCAGTTTGGATCATTGTTACTATGATGATGAATAAATGGTATGATCAGAAACAGAGAGTACGTCTCCAGTAAGAAACGAGCTTTCCAACCATGCAGTTTTATTCTAACCATGATAACAATAACCCAAACTGAAAGTTATATAAATCGTCTGAAGATGAAGGTGAAAAACTAGTTGAATTTAATGAAAAATATTGTTACAATACTTCATCAGTTAATAATCAAAAATGTTTATTTGAAATTTTTTTTCTCTTTTAATGATTTCTCTTCATCAAATCTCCAGCCGTATCTTCAAATCTGTTTTTTAACAAAAAAAAACATTTTCTTTCTCTTACAATGCATCTGGACTGTGCTAACTCTTCTCCCAGGCATTGTGAGATGGAAGCAGATGTCTTTTTGAAATCCCTTTTTCTGATGCCCGCTTCTAATTCTGCTTGCCAATTCAGGAAACGACAGGCGAAAATACGAGAAGATCTGGCAGAAGCAGCCAAAGAACCAGTGCAAATTGTACCAGAAAAGTAAGAAATTTAGAATTTGTGTTCATTTCACGGGTGTATATAATTGACCCAACTTTGAATTCCCCCCTTTTCCTTTTCATTCTTTCCCCCCTCCTATCATTTTGATCCCCACCATCTTTCCATTTTTTTTTTTTTGTTTTCTTTTCCCTCTATATTTTCTCTCTCCCCCTCAGAGTCTTGGTAAAATATACATTCATCACCCTTCATAATAGTTTGGATATACTCATACTGTAACAGCTAATCAAATTATTTAACAATATAGCTAGTTTAAGCCTAGAGATTCACTCCTATCCTTGTTCCCCGAAATTTCCTTTTCATTTTAGCTTACCCTACTTCCTTTCCCTCTCTTCTTTAGATTTTTTTCTTCTTCAATTTTGCCCTTGATTCTCCCACCCTGTAGGTGGGATCAATCAGGCCTTTTATTTATTTTGATTCTTCTTTTTTTTTTTCTTTCTTTTTTTTTTCTTTCTTTTTTTTTTTATCATGCCAATACAGGTTCCCCCCCCCCATTTATTTCAAAGGAGAACGTTCCTATGAAATGTCTCTTGAGCAGAAATAGCGTAAAGTGAAGAGGCCATTACCTTCAATTTAAGTGGGGAAAATTTTTTGATCATTCCAAGCCAAAAATAAACCCTATTTCTGCCACTTCTATGCCAAGTGTACAGCTCTTACTAGCTTTCTTAGGCTTTTTTGATACTTTATAACATATTTTGCTATCAGATGCACAAAATAAATCTAGATGAAACATCACAGAAAGCTTGTGTGGGGAAGGGGTACCTATAATTTGTTTTGTGGAGTATCATTTGTGACTTTCAAACCATTAACCAAAATTGTCTGCATGGGTTTCTCCAGTTTTCAAGTTAGTCTGGCTTGCTCGCTGTGTATGCATGTATGTATGTAGTATGCATACAGGCCTTCCAAATGGAGCTAAAGGGCTCAAAATTCGAACATTACTCCTTATGTCTAGAAAAACAATTTTTGTTCTTTGATAATCCTCCCCCCTCATAGTTTTTTTTTTGGCGGGGTGTCAATTTACAATGTAAGTTCATATTAAATTGATACCTTCGTTTGTACCCAGCAGCATGTATGCTTGCTTCTTGAAATTTCGGAATATTCAGTGATCACTGCCCAACAAAAGGTGTGAGAATAACTTATTCCTTGATCATCCCTTTTAATAATTTTTTAATTCATCACCTCAAAATGGCATTTGCTAAATTGAGTGATTGATGTTTTGTTCATGGAAATTTTTTCTCCCTTCCTCAGGATTAGTACAGTAAAAAAAATTGCTCATTTCAGTTCGTAAGTATTAGCCAGCTCTTGTGTCTGCTTACTGTGGTGTGTCTTGGACTTGAGCTTCATGCGCAGACAGCCATACTGTTGCGTTACTCCGCTAAGGTTGCAGACCTCTAAAGCAAGCTTAGACATTTGCTTAAGCAGTGTATCTTGAACCTGAGCTTCAAACTGGACAAGCAGTACCTACCTAATGCAGAGCATCCAGACCTGAGCTTCAATTACCCAGGTCAGCCATAATGTTGGAAGATTCCTTAGAAAGAGTGGCAGACCTCCTCAGCTAGCTCAGGCATCTTCCAAGAGAATGAAACCTCAATAAAACCTATGACCTAGGGACCTTGCTGCCTTCATCCCATTTCGATGGACCATGGCTCATATGGTTTAAAGGGTTGGCAGTGCTCCTCTCACACCTCATCTTAAAACTCGGTTGCACTGACCTTTGAGCTGTCCACATACACATATATCTTTTCTTTTTTTAAAAGTGTATTGTGAATATTTGTAAATAGACAGTTTTATTTCCTCTATATTTCTACTTTGATAAACAACAAACTATTATTGACACAATGGCTGTATTGATCATTTTTAGCATTATCTAGCATGTTGAGAAAAGCGATATATTTAACTAAAATGTTAACATATGGTTTGGTCTTTTTACTTATTACTAAAAATAATTCACTGTAGAATACAGACTGTACTTGAATATTTGCATTGTTTGTTGTAATATTTTTTAAAAAGCATTCTTAATTTTTCTACCTTTATTCAAGGATTAATTCTCCATTTTGCCACAAGATGGAACAAAAGAAAGAACAGTCTTATATGCAGAATATTTTTCAGTGCAAGAAGAAAATTCTGTTTAGCATTACATAACTAATAGAGTATCTTTTATAGCCAAGAACATTTGATTTATCCTTAATCAATGTATCTAATGTCTTGATGGTAACAACCCAAAATGCTATCACCCACTTCTCAAATATTTAGTTTGAAGAAAAATGAAATTTTGCATTTCATTTTAAAGACATTTTAACTCCTCCACAAGATAAATTCAAAGCTTCTATTTGTTTGTTAGTGTATCTTTTACTTATGTGCTTATTATTGCCCTGTCTTTTCATTTTATTTTTTCTTCTCTTTTAAAATCAAATTTTAAAAAACAACTTTTTAATAACTTCACTAATGTTATAAATTACTTCATGATATGAACACATTCAATATTTTGTATTAGAAAAAAGCTTTATGTTGCACTTTCTGCTTTTCTTTTTATGTGGAGAAAGTATTCTCTCTATCTTTTCAGGTCTCAGTCAAAAACAATTTGTATTTAATTATTCAGTAAATAGTTTTAATGTGTGACAAGTCTGGCTGCTGCAGGGTCTGACTCTATTCCTATTCCGACTGGAGATTTTCATTTGATTAGAATGAACTTTAGGTGAAGCAACACTTCTGATTGCATTTCCAATATTTTAATTTGGTATATGCAATCAGTGGATTGTTGCCCCTCTTAAATAAGGTGGGGATTGGTCTTGTTGTTATGGTGTAAAAACAAAGTCGACTTCAATCTCAGAGTTGAACTGGAATTTGGCAATATTGTGTATTGATTTTAATGTTTTCATTAGATATTCCTTCGGTAGACTTTGAAACTGATTAATCAATTCTCCCCCTTAATACAAAATGATTTAATATAATTCCAGATTTCCTGCAGTTGACTTATACACCAGATCTTAATATAATTACTTCAGTTGATACATGTTGAAACTCCCTAATCCAGGATTCACTGATATGGTTGTCACCTCCACTAAGAAATATAGTTGACTTACACTGGCGAAACAAGTGTAGAAATACAATGAATTGGACAAAATCATTTCTGTAGTTAATGAACAAAACTCAAAAAAAAAAAAAATTCAATTTGAACTTTTCTAATCAGGAGCTCAGGTACGGGGTGTCTGAAGGTGTGGGGGTTAAGGGTTCAAAGCATTATGTCATTGATGTAATTATGCAAATATCCTCTTGTCTGAATTTTGTTAGACATTATGTATGATATAGTTAGACAAGGAAAATAGTCCATGTATTCATTTGTTCATAATGTTTTGACTTTGTACCCACAGACGTTTATCGGGTGTTGATTCTAGAATGTGTAATCACTTCTCAGAGTGAATACTCAATTAGACTAAACTCGTCATCCATTTTTTTTTGTATATCCTTGTTGTATATTGATGTCAACTTCAAAATTTCTTCCCCCTTAATAATTTTTATAAGCGAACATTAAAAAATGCCTTAGTTTATTAGTTCAATTCTCACTTGGGTTTTATACAATGGGCAGTGTTCACTGTCTTTCACCTATCAGCCTCCCTTGATTATTGCCTATATCCACCCCGCAGTTATCGGCTCTCTTATAATGCAGTTGGCTTTCTTGGATTCCAACACTTTACTAATAGCCTGCAATGTAAAATGTTTTAAAATAAAATCACTTTGCTAGAGAGAAGAATGAAGGAGGATTTGATTGATACAATCAAAATAATTAATGGGATTTCTAAATATGGCACATAATTTTTAATAGATTTCCAGTTTCAAGGTTAGATATTTCAAAAGCTAAACCTGCTAAACAATTAGATTTTTCTTCTTATAGTGATATATTTTGGAATAGGTTCCCTAGTAATATTAAAAATTGTACTGGTATAGAGAGTTTTAAAAATAATTTGGATAAGTTCAGAAATTATGGAAAGAACATATGTGTACAAGAACATTTTTTTTTCATCTGTCTGATGAGATTTTCAAAAGTATCTGATCTGTTGTTAATATTTATGTACATTTAATAGTAATTTTATGAATTTGATTTTTAAAGTTCACGTATAAATTGAAGATGCCAAAAAAGGCATCATAAAATAATGATGATCATTGCCATTCGATAAAAGTGTTCGCTTGAGAAAGGCCCAGGTGCATAGTCCGGTTCCAGCTTGACTGGATTTTCTGTTGATTGGTGGCAGAAAAGACAACCCCAGAACAATCTTGTTGTATACAACACCTGGTATTCTGAGATGGTCACCCATCCGGGTAATGACCAGACTCTACTTGGGTGATCTTACAAGATCCATTGTATCCAATGTGATTAGGCCATTAAGTAAAGAAGTGATGATGATGATGATAATTTATGTAGTAAAGCCCGAACATTATGCATTAATATTATGTATGAACTATGTGAAGCAACTTTCATTTATGATAATGTATGAAAACATTCTTATTTGATAAAGCAACTTTATTTTTCTTTCAGTGATTCTTCTCCTTTGTCTGTCTGTGGCCTACCAAATGTCCCTACAATATCAATACCAACACGGGTCCAAGCTAGATTTGTAAGTGATAGAACAATTGTTTTTGGGGTTTTTTTCTTTTGATATTTATTTATTTTTTTGTGTCTTTTTGTAACTTCATACTTTAACGATAATTCTGATACTGGAACTATGTTATTACTTTAACTCTTAAATACATAGATTGCTGGAAACCACTTGTAATTGACAGGAACTTTTCAATGAATAACCTGAAAAATTCTCCTGTGAACTAAAAAAAAAAGTTTCTAGACCATCAGATGTTCAAAGGGAGGTAATTTCGATCAGGAGTTATTTCCCTTGTAAGTGACATTTCAAACTTGTACATTCTCAATGGATGGACTCTGAACATCTCTGTTGAGAAACTTTTTTTGTTTTCTGAAAAGCCCATTCTGCCCTGCAAATACTACAGTAAAACAATTAGTTCTATCGGGAATTATATTTGATAATCCTGACTATCTTATGCATTGCTGTATTAACCATAAGGCACACACACCAGGGCAGATTTAGGAGACTGGCTATCCATGGTCTAAAAAATTCATATTATTCAGAGTTTTACAGCAAATAGTAACAATCAAGTTAGTTCTTTTTTTTTCCTTCTTTTTTAAGCTGTGTCTGTTCTTTTTTTATGTTATATGATATGTAGGCCTAGTTAAAAATGGATTTTAATGGTCTTTTTTGTTTCTCCTCTTAAAGGTACCTTTATCCTTCACAAACATTCACCACTGGGTTTGTTATTCTATCATGATTTTTTTTCATATTTTGTGGGGAAATTTCAGTTTTTGCACTGATTCTTGACACCACTTAGGCTTTTCATTCCACTCTGGGAAATTATGATATTTCTTTAATGTTGGACAAATTGAAATATTTTATTATTGGATTTAAATGACATTTAACCTGTCCATGATGGAATTTTGTTTTAGATTTTTCTCCCTCTCTCAGTCAAAATGTTAACTGACTTGATTTGCTGTAATTTGCTTGGCCTACCATTAGCACCAGCAAAATCAATTATTGTATATTTCAGTGGATAAGGCAACCTCCTGATAAAACAAGACCTCAATTTCAGTCTGGATTTTATGGTAGTATAGGATAACCACCAAAACTACCAAACCATCTTTGGTGAAGTTTAGATCAGTGAGTACCAAACGCTCAATACAGTGATATGTAAATATTATGATACGGTCACCTTAAAAATTGAACTTTCAAGGAAGATGAATAGTTATTGTAACACAGTTTGAAGAGTTTTTAAAAAGTAAGTGTAGGCAGCTAGTAATGGATTTTAGTGCAGAATGAAAATTGTGCACATTGCAACTTTTTTTTTCCAGACTGAAAAGTCCAGTAATCACATTTTGAAAGGTTGTGCATGATTTTGAGGTTAGTTTTTTGTATTTGCTATTTAGTAGCGCAGGATCTAAGAATAAACATATCTATAATTAAGGGGAAGGTTTTGAAGTCAGTGACAATGGAAAAGTGGTGTTTAATGTAGCCAACACTGGTGTATTTTCTCCCTTTTGGCATAAAATAATCCAGTAGGCTGCCCACCATTACTGGTAATATTAATGTTGTGCCAATATGTTCCTTCATCAGATGTTCAATATACCAGTGGCTTGAAAAATTTTTATTGGTTGAGGTTGAAGTTTGGGTGGGTTATGCAACCAATCAAGTGGTATTTTGAGTAAAATTTTATAGTCACTGTTTTTGTAACTGGATTATAGGATGACCACATTTTTAGTTTTTTTTTTCTTTATAGATACTTCTAATGTTGTCTTATCTGCCAAAATATACAATATTGTTTTTGCATTTGATGGAAACATTGTTAATTTTTCAATTTTAGTTTTTACTTTTGTATTGTATTTACTAAGCTTAGCTTAGTAGGGCACAAGGCTGTATTTTAGTGGATCACCCAGTGAGGATCAAGCTCACTGTGTTTGTTAATTGGTCTACAGAACAAGCTTGCTAACTATCACACTGCAGTGTGTACTCATGGTAGATTGTATATTAATTTACCAAGAGTTTGGGTAACTTTTTGGAAAGGTAATTGTCAAGAATGTTTCTGATTTTAGAAAAATATTAAATTCTAAAATGATATATATTTAGGTATGATATTACCCTTCCAAATTACATGGTTCCATACATATCTAAGGATTTCTGTGTCCTATAGATCTTTTTTAGAAGTCGACTGGGACATTTTAATTCAGTTATTGAGCACCTTAATAGGTCGGTCTCAAAAAGTTAGAAAAAAATGGAAACATTGTAAAGAAAAGAATTTTACAAGATTTGAGGTAATTGAGATCCAAGAAGTTTTTTTTTGTTTTTTTGTTTTATTCTTGGAATTTGATCTTCGCAGAATGCTTTTAATCATATCACTTGGTATTATTGTGCAACAGGGTCAACAGATTTGGCTACAAGGGGAGATAATCTGAGCATTACTTCAGTGACTTTTCCAACATGGGCTTTTATTGAACCTCTGCCTCCAGACTCTCTGGATTTCCAAATTTGATGCTATTCCAATGCCTGTGTGGAGTAAGTCTCTGAGATGAAGCTTGGATTATCTCCTTTTCTGGCCAAATCTTGCAACCCTGTTGTGTAGGTAGCATATGTATGCATATTCTTTTCCTTAGCTGTCTTCAGACCAGGTAAGTTTCTCAAAAGCAGGTTTTGCTATCTTTTCCAGAATGTTTTAGAAGTCGAGTGATACCTTTCTTTGAAATTCTTTATGCATCTGCATGGTTGGTAACACTCATTGCCAATCATTGCTCTTGATTTTTTTCCCCCCGATCATATCTGTGCTTTTTTCAGTCAGCAGTTAAAGAGCCCATCTTCATACAATCCCATATTGTAAAATTTTTGCACTGTAATTTTTAATGAAAAAGTTATTATTCAAAATGTCTTTTCAAGAATCTCAATCTTCAAATATTGAATTTTCAAAGAGGTGAAAACTTGACTGCAAAAATTAATTCTAAAATAGTTTTCCCAAAATTGCATTAAATTTTAGCACTCTACATTCTTTTTCACGGGTGCCAAGATTTTTTGCACTTATTTACAATGAAAACCTGTAACTTGTGTGTCTGTTCATGACTAAAATAGACATAAAAACATGACTGCAAAATTCAAATACATTATCATTCAATGATCAGTGGCATGGCAACTTTTTGCTTGAAGAATGAAGTTGCCTACAGTGCTAAAGGTTAATTGCATTGCTGGTTATTGTCTCTTAACAAATTCCATAAGTAATAATGTTTTCCGTTTTTGAGATTACTATAAACGACTCTTCTAGCCTACTGCAATAAATTTTGTTTGCGTTCCTATTTCACTGGAAAAAAAAAAATGAAAGTGACTGAATATTGTAAGAAAGGTAAAAAAAAATCTTTTCACAATATGAGATTTGAAGATCAATTCATCATTTTTGGGCTGTTCTTTTAGAAGCTGCTTGGAATGTAATTTTACATAAAGTTGAGTTACATAGAAATTGAAATGATTATCATTCATCTTGCCTAATCCATTTCAAACTAAACTCTGACGTTGTTTCTACTTTTTTTTTCTGCATGTGTTCAAATATTTTGCCTCAGGCAGTTTGATCTCTACCTTTTATCCAGTTTAAGACAGCCACTCTCAACCTTTTTTTTCTTCTGGACATAGTCCTGTTGAGAGAGCTTCTTGAGTTCCAGGGCCCAATGGATATGACAAACAGAAATTCATTTACTGATATTTCAGTCTATGGCCCACTTCAATGAGAATGGCTTTTTCAAAGCACAAGATTTCTTTTTCCTCTCTATGGTTGCTACCATTGTTTCTTGTGAAGTGGGTGATGTTATCTTTATGTCGGTGTCAAATGTGCACTTCCACCAGATCCCTACTTCAGCAGAAACTTGCTACTGTCATATGTAACTTATTTGATAAAAAGGTTAAGAAATTTTCCATTCAGATATGTTTTTTTGGACCTTGGAAATTACTTTAAACTTATTGTTGAATATAACCATCTGCAAATACCTTTTTGTTTTTAGCTTTGCATAGTCAAACCCCTTCTAGACAGTATTCCATGACAGCTTGTAATTTATTTGACTCCAATGTGCTAATTTTTTGTCTAATATTATTATGTTAAATTCCACAATTACTTCAAATTATTATCCGAGGTCCAAAATAGATATATCTTCAGAGTAAATTTAACATTTTATTACTGAAGTCTATTGAAGTTTTAAAATGGAAAGTGACTTTTTGCCACCCTATTTAAACAGTTGGTCATTTAATCTGATATGAATGTGCAATTAAGGTTTTTTTTCTGTTCAAGCATATTCTAGAACCATGTGTGCAACTTCAGATATTCATGATCAATATTCGTGTACTAATATAAATATTACTTATACTCTTTTGAGTGTGTTGACAGCTTATTTTCTGTTAAAACAATAATTGTAACCTCCCTGCACCCCCAATGTCTGTAATAGTCTAATTCAGCAAGATTTAATCTTTATATATTTTATCAAAGTTAGGGATGTAACTTCTACTTTTGAAATTATTTTTGTAACTTCAGAGATTTATGCTTCTGTTTTGATATTGGTATGATTACTGTATTTAATGGCATGTAAGAACTCTCCATCCTTATTTCAACAGGGAATATAAAAAAAAATGCTTTTTCTGAATTCTTCTCAATTATCAAACAGTTTTTTAACTCCTCCTCAAATTCTCGTCAATGTGGGGCTGGACAATGAAGGTTGCATTTACCTTTCAAGACAATCCTGGGGAAAAAAGTTGGAGGGAGTCTTATAGGCCATAAAATACGGTACGCTAAACGCTTGCTTTGTATATGTACAAAGAGACTGAGATGACATAATAGAATTACCAAACATCAAAATTTTGCTTAATAAGATAAAGAATTATGCATGTATGTGTATATGAAATCTAGTTGAATATATCCCATCTTTTTACCCCTGATCAAAAGGACCTGTGTAACTATTATGAAGCTCTAAGGAAAATACAGGATGCTCCATCTCTTTCAATATAATTTTTTGGATATTCATTGGAGGTAACATTGTTACCAGTACCAAAGAAAATGAATAGGATGTAAATCATGGCTTTGCAAACAAAGATTTAGGTGGGTTTTCCATGCTCGTTGCAAGCCCTCAAATAGTGTGCCTGCAAAACAGGTAGGGGGATCACCTCTCAGTTTTATGGTGAGGTGCAGTGTTCCTGTGACTGACTCCACCCTTCAAACCAAAGGTTAGCATGCCATGGCTCATGATGGGAGCAAAGCCCTAATGCCATAGGTTTTCTTTTGGAATTTCCTTCTCCAAGGCAGATGTCAGAGCTGTAATGGTCTGCTACTCATTCTGAAGTGTGTGCAGAGTTTATGGCTAGCCTGGGTGAGGATGTAAGTCCTGCATATAAAAACAGATAGATATTTCTGGAAAGTCTTCTCTAGGTTTCTATCGGATTTCATAAATGTTATTGTTGTCCAATCTGTAAATAACTTTTGTAAAATGTTTCTCCCAAATAATATATGCATTTTACTCACAGAGAGGCTGTCAGGACTCACCATTGTGGCTGCACTACCCACAGTGCAGTCACTTTCTATTGATAGTAAACTTTGTTCATGTTACGCTCTCAACAAACTTGGACATCGACAAAACTTTGTTTTAAGTGAATTTCTTATGTTATAGAACTGCAGGACTTCCCATTGAATGTTTATTTTATTACCTCTGCCAACGAATTTGGAGAGGTATAGATATTACCTTATGTATTTCTGTTTATCTGTCTGTTTATATATCTTCCCAAGTTCTCAATGAATTTATGAGAATTTGTAGAAGGATGGGCTGTGGAGGAAGTGATAACTTTTTGGAGTTGATCAAAGAAATTCTCCTATTTTCACCTCCCCTGCATCTTCACTTTATGTCTAGACATTATCTCCAGAAGTTCTCAATGAATTTCCATCAAATTTTATGGAAAGGCCATGTGGTAAGGAAGGATTGGTTTGATATGGAGTGGATCCAAGAATTGATTGATTGAGAGATTTTTCTTTTTTTTTTTTCTTCATACATTTAAATATTCATGTATTTGTCAATACAATATCTCCAAGGTCTCTATAAATTCCAATGACATTTTGTCCAAGGTTTGGCCAGGGCAGAAGAATAATTGATTAAATTTGGGGACAGATTCAGGAAATATTTGCACTTACCTCTTCTGCACTGTATTATTATTTGTGGAGTGATTTTCATTCACTTTTTAGTGACAATGGTGTTGGCAGAGGTATGCGCTCTCTGAGTACTTTGTAGTTTATTCATTGGTTTTCTACATTTTTTATTTTCCTGTTTTTTCTTTTTTCAATTACTTTTTTTTTAAAAAGAATTTTTTTCACTTATTTATGACTGCTTTCAGAATGCTTCCCGCTTATTTTCTAAACTTTGTTTGCTTTTTGCATGGCTTTTGGCACTTAGATGTGAAATGATCCTGGGAATTCTCTGTAAAACCTTTTGCTAGAACATGATCAGCTTGCAAAAAAACAGGATCTAAAGTCGAATATGGACCCCAAACTTGATTCAAGGATGAAATGTAACTACTTCTCCACGATACTCTTCCATGTAGTTAAGAGGATCTGAATTCTACATTTTACCCTTGTTTTAATTAAATTAAATTTTGATTAAAGTGTAACCTGAATATTTGTGCTTTTGACTTGGATCAATTTTTGGGTCTTGATTTCTACATTTGACAGAAAACAAAACTGATACTGTGCTTGAATTCCTTGCTTCTTTGAGTGACATAAAATTTGATTGTGAGAAACACTCTATTTATTACTTACCCAAGTTCTAACTAATTTTCTACCTCAAGATATGCTGAAATTTCAGATCCCCCCCTCCTTTTTTTTTTAAACACTCAAATCGACTAGTTCATTAATAAATTATTCTTCCTTCCTGTTGAAACATTGTGTTGCCTTTATCTTCAAAAAACTTTCACATCACGCATTTAAAAAAAAAAAGAAATTTGGGAAAGATTAAGATAAGATGAAACCATAATTCCATTAAAAATACACTTAATCTCGAATTCCAGCTGTAAAATCATATACATCTCCAACTCTGTGAGATCAGAGGGAATTGTAGCAAATTTCTTTATATTCAAGAAATGTTTCGAAAAATACAATGACCGTAGGGAATTAAAACTCTTTGGTTAAGGTTTGATTTAGTCGAATATTTGATAAAGAGCAAAAATAGAAAAAAGATTTTTCGCTAGTAATTTTTCGTTTGGTAAATTTAATGTAGTTTTATCAGTGTTGAGAAAAATTTTTTTTTTAGGTTTTATGACTGGTGTTCTTTTTACAATGTAACTGTAATGCTAAATTTGGCATGTATATTTTGCCATTCCTACAAAAGTAATGGCTTCGAAGTATGTGGTTTGTAAACTTCCACTTTTACTTCATTAAATTGTCAGAAAGCATGTGGTCAGTTTACATTGTAAACAGAATACTCCCTTCCCTGTGTTGCTCAAAGAGACTAAAAATTACAAGTGAAAGAAGAAATTTCTATTTTTTTTATTGAATATTTAACTAAATCTAATCTCAGCTAAATCTTTCTTTTGGATATTTCACACAGCTAACCAGTTTTTGATATTAAGATTACTAATTTTAACTGGTCTGCAAGTTGGCTAAACGCAATGTGTGTTTGATATGGAAATGTTCATAGAAAAGTTGATTATTAGAGAGATAAAGGTGTTTTACTAGGCTGTTGAGGCATTTGAATGTTTGGTTGTTACACATGAAATTTTTTTTTTCTTCACACCATAGAGAATAATGCTAAAAATGAAAGACTCATTGATATTATCACTTTTTTAAATTTTTTTTTTTTTAAATTTATGTAAATATTGGGGTAATTCATTATTAGTGGAGGTTTTGAAGCCCTTGGCAGCAATTATGTCTACCTAAGAAGTTAGATTAATTTTCATGTACAATTGCAATTTGGAGCATAATGCTGCTCAAACAGCTGATAACAAAGGATTTATGGTGAATGCTATGACAGTGCAAAAAATATAGATTCCAATGATACAAACACCTAGGGAGGCTGAAACCTATTCTTAATTATTGACTGCAGTTGCCAACGACCCACAAATAACTGTTCATGTACTTTCTGAAGACTTTACGACTCCAACAGCAAGATATTATGTCATTTCAAAGCAATTGGAAAGTTTAAAAAGTTGGAAAAATAGGTTTCATATAAACCTGATGAAATGCTCCATGACAGTGTCACACCTCACGACGTCTCAACTGACTGTGTTTGAGTTTGGAGAATTAGGATATGAAGTCTCGCAGCATCTTCTATATTCATCTGACATTTCTCCTACAGATTATCATCTCCTCAAGCATTTTGAACTTCATATCTGTGATAAAATGTTCAATAATAAGGGAGCCATAATACATGCTTTTACTGTATTCGTAACCACTAATCCTAAAGAATAGTATAGAGGTGGCATATTATCATTGGAGAATCATTGGAAAAGGATTATTGCTTCAAGTGGGTCTTATTTTGATTAGATATTTGCCGTTTTTTGTTAAATTTTAAAAAATTTTTCAATATCATTCTCCATTTTACTATTCAAAAAACATTTCATGTATAACAACCTAATATATAATATCATAAAAAGGAAGGTGGTGTCATTTCTTGTCCATAACTTAGTAACTACCTGATGACAAGTATTCATGTTTTGTTTCTAGTTTTGTTGGTAGTGTTCTGACTGGATTCCTCTTTTTAACCATTGTCATAGTTATAAAATGGGCATTTTTGGTTTGATCATTGGTCTAATAAACGGGAGAGTGCATATAATTTATATATTTAATAATGTTATCAATCTTAATGCATGACATACTAATCAAAAATTAATCGTAATGACAATGCTTCATCTCAGAAATTTGTTGATAAAGTTACTAATCACTTGTACTATTTTTTTTTTTTACTCAGAAGTGTCTGTTCAAACTGAAAACAATTGAATTTTCTTGAATTCAAAAACAAAAAAAAAACCTATTAGTTGATCAACTCACTTGGAATATAAACCAATCATTAAAACTGAACAATCTGTGCGGCTAATAATTTGTAAAAATCTGTCACTGCAACCAATGTTTATGTGGAACTTCTCTGTTCTTGTTTCTAGTCACTGGGGCTTCGAGCACCAACAAATAAAAATGCAAGCAACAACGTGAAACAATATGAATCCATATTCCCATATTATGACCAATCATCCTTTCATTTTGTATGTATTAAGAATTCACACTTTAATTTCTGCTTCTTAACACACACACTTTTTTGTTTTTATTTTCTTTTTTACTCTGAAATAAAACATTGCATTGAGAAAGCAATATGCATAGAAGAAATAAATTGGTAATAAATATTCATGGAGTCTTTATTATACATTAATTTGTTTGAGCTGTTGTCCTCATCTTGGTTGTTATAGTCACGTTTCAGACTCTGTGCCCATGGCCTTCTTCAGGTCCCTGTTGTGTTAAGTAATGTTCTTGGAATTTCAAAGTGAACCCTTTATTCAATTCACAGGGTTAAACTGTTCTCTTTCCGTTGTCCAAACTAGCTGATGTTTTGTATTAGTTAATTCATCATTTTTTAAATTTTTTATTTCTTGATATAAAAATAGTCTTCATGAGGTATTATACCCTTGCATGTCAGTGTAGTGAGAACGGTCAACTCTCATGGATTGATTAAAAGGTTTATTCATAATAGTATTCTGTAAATTTATGTCACAAGAAGGATAGCATACAAATTTATTTTTGAAAAATACGTACCAATTTTATGATTATCCTAGTACTGACAATATCTATTAAAACCCGTGTCTGTTGCTTTGTGAAGTACTAAACATGTTATACTACACTTTTGTTCATTTGTAAGAGTGTACACCAGATACACCTTGCATCCTTTCTTTATCCCAAAATATGTCCGTATAAAAAATTGTTTTTTTTTAAATTTCAAATCACTCAACGCAGGTATTAGATATTTTTAGAGTCTCTACATGAAGTGGGGTAATGGTTTTCTATTGTTATTAAGTGAAAAAATTAAAAATCTGATCAGGTACTTTTAAAGAGTTTTAAAACATATTGCAATAATTTAAGAATCTCCTTTTTAAAGTTTTAATTTTGTTTTGTTTCTTATTGCAAGATTGCATAAGGTTAGTTGGAAAAAAAATTTAAATTGCCCAAGGCAACTTTTAGACTGTTTTTAATGATATTGTCCTCCAAAATTAACTTGAATTATGCCATGATGTCTGCAAATAGAAAAAATAAATCTGTAATTAAAAAACTCCTAAAAGTAAAGTAGCCTTTATAGAAATATAGGATTCAATGAAAATTAGTTAATTTTGTGCTTACTTGAGTAGTTTTTGAAAATATATTACTTTTTTCTTTTAATGTAAAGAAAAATACAATTGTTTCCTGGAGATCTGTTACCAGCTTTCCTTACCCATTTGTGAAGAAAGCCTTCTTAAATTTATGCTCATCTCAGAGGACAGCTGAAATATGGATGGTCAAAAATAACAAAACCTAACATTACTCACAATGGCAAAAGTATATTGCCAACAATCTCGTATGATAGGCAACAGTCAAGTTTGTAATATAATTCTAAGGGAATACTATGAAAGTATTTTAATTATTCATCATTTTTTAAAATTCTACTCAACATATCTTTCATCTTCTAATGTTCAGATGAATTGTAGAAGATAAAATTATTTAGAATCTAAACAACTGCTAATTTTCTAAAACACATAAATTCAATTTTATAATAACCTATAAACCATCAAATCATCAGAAAAAATGTATAATGATTAATATAAAATCTTTTTGCTTTGCTTCTTTAGTATTGTCCTTATGGCTTTCAGTGCTTTTCTGCCTTCTTATTTGACCTTACTAACCTTCTATTTTGTTTTCCTTTTTTTATAATTTTTGTTAGAAATACCTTTACTATCCTGGTAGATTTACCCGAATGGAATAAAACTATCATTCCTTATTTTGCATTTTGAAGTAGACATCTGATTAAACCTCCATTATTTATTAGTTGATTATATTGTGCAACATGGTTTTTGTTCTTGTGCAGTGAGTGGGTTTTTTTTTTCTAATTGCTTATGTGTAAAAAAAGGATAGTGGTTATCATTCCTATAAAACTTTGCTTTTGTGATCATGGTAGTGATATTCATATGTAATAGTTTTTCGTACTTAGTAATGAAAAATGTGTAAATTTGCCCATTGTCCAATCAAAAGAAGTGGATTTCAAATTATCACTGTTCTGGTTGCAAAAGCAAAGTTTGACGGGAATAATAGCCGTTTTCTCACTATTCAGAAATAATCAATTAGAAAATAACTCTTTACCCAGGAACAAAAATGAAAATGTAAAAAATAAGTTGCACAATGTAATTCATTTTAGAACAAAGATTCTAATTTGTATTCATTTCAATTCATTTGAAAAGCATTACAGCACCACCCCCTTCTGGAATTTAAATGAAATGGTTTGAAAGTGGAGAAGCAATTAGCATTAATTTATTTAAAATCTTTCTAGCATTGCCAGACCCCAGAAATGATCATTATGGTATGTTAGGCTGAGTCATAGAAGGTTGTGGTCGTGGGAGCTACTTGGTTGTAGGAGAGAGAAATATAGGGTGGTGTATGCTAACTCTATAACAGCTTGCTGCAAATTTTTGCTTTTTTAATTTTTTTTTCCCATCAAATTGAAAAACTAGCATACAGTGAACTTTCAAAATGCAAGGTATACCCATATCATAAGCAATATCAAAAAAAAATCTCAAACAATAAATACAGGTATACATTGGTTAGTGCTGTTGATTTGTTAGAAAATTTTCCGCACTGTTTGAAACCCCGAACTCTTCAAGATCTTATAATTTAATGCTTGTATTTTGTTTTTGTTTTTTTCCAGCTTATACTTATTTACATTAATTTCATGTCAAAATATGCACTAATTGAATCCTCACTATTCAAGTTATTGCTATATTGGGATGTATTGTTCGCATGATCAGTTTCATATAACATAGGTTTAAAAGTTACTAAAAACAATATGTCTTAGAATTTCTGTAATCAGCCAATGCATAGTAAAACACAAATATTCATTAATAAACCTATCAAAATAAGGTCCAAGAAAGCTTTTTTTTTTTTTTTTCTTTTTTTTTTTTCTAAAAATTTAAAACAAAACATTTTTAGGAGTCTAGGGGAGTACTGATGCCAATTTTCAAGTCAGTAGACAAAATGGTGTGGCCAGAAGTGATGGAGCACACAAACATGCACACATATGAAAAAGGATAGAATCCTTGGAATATGTTTAGTTCTCCTACATACATATAGGTTTTATTATTCTTATTTTGCCATTTGTGATATGTTTTTCATTTTAGTTTCCCATATAGTACCTGATCTGCCTGTTAGGCAATCATCATCGTCATCAGTCTTTTATTGTCCGTTGTTGGACATGGACCTTCCCCAGGATTTGCCACACCTTTCTATCGTGGGTGTCGTGGAGCCTATGTTTTCTGAATCTGTCCAGTTCATTCAACTATCTCATATTCTGCCACCTTTGGTTCCGCATTTGATCTCTGAAGTTGTGTTGTGAGTCGTGATGTCCATCTGTGGTTGTCTGCCATCATTGCAACGTGACCTGCTCATTGCCACTCAAGTTTTCTAATGGTTTCTATGGTGTCTCAGACTATTGTTTTTTCCATAATATACTGTGCTGTCTTGTGGTCTTTCCATGTGATGTTCAACATGATTCTCTCATGTGCACAATGCTGGCAATATTCATCTCCTATTTATGTATATTAGATTAGTTTTTACAATTCTTTTCAATTCTCCAAGGATCATAAATGTGCAAGATGTCATTGAGTGTAAAGAGATCAAATTAGAGGCATAACTGAGAGGTTATTTGAAAACAACTCCTCCCCCAGTGCCCCAATGAAGAGGGAGAGGTCTACAAAGACTTTGTAAAATATAATTCACGTACTACATTTCTACTGATATTTCATAATAACATGGATATATTCATCTATAAATGAATTGCATTAATAATTCAGCCTTTGGGGTTGTTTTTCAGCAATTAACTGTGCAATTCTTCTATTAATTGCAAATTTTCTCTTTTCATCTGGCCTGCTGACTTCATTGAATATGTGAAGTTGCATACAAAGATTATTTGTTTTCTTTATGTATATATTTAGCTTGCAAACAATAAAATTCTTCTTTTTTTTTTTTTGCAATGCCCTCAAACAGAAAATCTGTTTTATAGCTGAACTATGTTTTAATGCTATGTATTCTTGCTGGTATATACCAATTTGAACCATGATTTGACAATATTTCATCACTCTAAAAAAGAATATCATAGTTTTCATTGATAGTACACAGATCCTTATGTAAGTATATTCTCACATAATGAAAAAAAACTTATAAGTAATTAAAAGAAAATAAGATCTTTCAATAGCCTCGTATAATTATAGTTTCAGTTTTATCTATCTTGGCCTGCAAGGTAAAAAAATGTATCTGACCCAGCCGACCTTCCCAAAAGTTTGCTGAATCCTGATCTGAATTTTGTTTATGTCTTTCTTCATCCTTTTCTTTGACTGCAAATGGAAAGAATAGATCCTCATTGCAAAAATTATGACATTGCTGAATGTCATATCCTTTGAAATTACTATTTTAAAAATTAATGATTAAAAATATCCAGAAATAGCATTCTTTTATTATTATCATAAATATCTGCTATTATCATTATAATGATAATAGATTGTCAGTACATAAAAGCTGGAACCAGAGGCCATCACTTCATATCTTGGTCTGTGATCAGTTGTAATTGCATAGAAATCTACATCAGGGTTGTAAATAATTCATTTCTACTCACATGGTCTGTCCAGGTGGTTTTGGGGTGTTGCTACAAGTAATCTATGCTTACTGTTTTAATTACTGCTTCATTACTTAGATACAGGTATCCCCTCCCCCTTTCAAGAGTTTGCTTTTTGCCACTTATTTGCTTTTATGGAAAGAAAATGGCAAAAGTTAAAATAGCATTCGGAATTTGTTTTGCAGCGAGCCGTTATAAAAGCAGTGCAAACTCTCTTCTACATGCCATTCTCCAGTGCATTGCACTACCCCAACTTCCATTGACTCAGCCTAACATACCATCATCACCTTTTTTGAAGCCTGGGATTGCTAAAAAAATTGTTGTAAAATTGTTTCCTCGCTTTACGTCATTTCAGCTTACAAAAAGTTTTCATAGGAAACTCCCTACTCGGGGATAGTGGAGGAAATGTCTGTATTGCTAATATATATTTAAAAAAAATTGTTTAATGTTCATTATTTATTATTACTATTCAGTAGCAAAAAGGGGTACATGTAACCCCTTTGGTACATTTGCATTTCTCAAGGGGTACATAAGGTTTTGAGTGTATAATCCTGGTGTACACTATTATTCTCACTTGAAACTTATTCTCTATTCTGATCCGTGCTGTTAATATATTTAGTCTCTGCTGAAAAGTACGCAGCCTGATTTTAGTTGCAATAAAAAGCAACAACAATGAAGATGAGGGTAAATAGTAGGAAAAAAATCAATAAAAATGACTTATAATTCTTCATCTACTAAAATAAGTAAAACTGGTGTACATTGCTGGACAGTGTTTCAACCTTATTACAAAATGGCTGATGAATGAATTGCTGAGTGTGCTTCTTGAGCACTGCTGTTATTTCCATTGATGTGTCCTTGAGTCAAGATTTTTGTGTTGCTAGGGACAATCTTTGTTGTTCAGTCGCTAAAGTTTCCTTTCATATTAATGGACTTGTTTCAAAAAACTGGCTCAGTTGTCTTACAATCAAAGACTGATATATCCAAAGAATTAATCATTGAGTGTCTTGTTAAGCTGGAAGAGAAACTTGAAGGATATTTCCAAAACCTCTCATTAACAATTAAATGGAAATCCCATCAAAATCAACATAATTTTATCAGTTTTTGATCCTTGATTTTTAAGAGTACATGGAGACCTTCCAGAATGCCCTTAGGGTGCAGAGGAAAAAAATACATTGGGAGCCTCTTTTATAGATAATATTGAATTGAACAATCTATTCTGTTAGCTACAGCTGCCTATGATGAATCGCAAGGGTATCAGTAGCTCTTTATCTAAGGAGCATGTGTTTACGACTCTGTACCCCAAAAGTGTCGGTCATCTCTACCCTTTGTTATCTAACAATTATTTTTGGACAAAACATGTGCACATGCATACCTTCTATTTTGCATTTCAAGGTCATCGAGTCTTTTAACATTCAAAGAATTTTCTAAACAAGTGAACTTCTTTTTGTTACTTTTGTTATCATAATGTTTCAGCCAATCCATTCTACAGCCTTCTTTAGGAGTACTATCTGTGTGTATTTTTTTCCTGTTGGTGCCATGTGAAAACAGTGCCAAACAGAAAATTGTATTTTCTTTCTTAGCAGCAACATTTGAAGTTGTTTTCTATTCCTTTCTTTGTTTAAGAACAAATTTCATACCATGTTCCTGTTGAGCAGTGAAAGCCACATTGATCTGATATTTTTAGCTGACGAATTGATTTATGCTGATTCTTTCAGTTTCCTCACTCATTCTAACTTTGTCCCAAAGAGAGTAATGTTCCGTTTTATCCCTACATCGTTTGTCATACCAGATTGTACACCTGAAAAAGGCTGTAGAATTGATTGGCTGAAATGTTATGGGAGTAACAAGGAGAATGAGTTCAATAGTCTGAAAAACTCTTCAAATGGACTCTTTTCAAAATTATAGACGATATCGTTATCAAGTCTTGTTTGGTCCTAGTAATTTGTGAGGTTATTGCTTCAAATCTGACCTCAGTAATGAGCCGTATTATGTCCTTTGTAAGAAATTTCTAAGTTTCATTTGAGATTTTTCGAAGGCTTGAAACCATTTTCCCTGTGTGTGTTTTTTTTTTCTTTCTCCCCCCCCCATGTGTTTTTTGCCCTATTACAAGTTCTCATAATCTTGTCTGATAGCTGGCATGTCCTATTATGATACAGAAGGAGGTGATATTGTGTAGATCTTCACTATTATTCAATAGACATGCAGTTCTTCGAAAGGATTGATGAGCTTGCCGTCCATATGTACATACGTGAAAATAAACAAATATGATATCAGGTCTGTGCAAAAGTCCTTAGTGAAAAGCTCATTTTCAAGTATGTATTTAGTCTCTTTTGTTTTCAAAAAAGAGCGCTTGGTACTTTTGCACAGACCTAAAAATTCACATTAATTATAATATATGATTTGATCAGTGGGGGGGGGGATTTAATCATCTATCAGGCAAATATGTTGATTAATGTAGATGTTGGTACAAGTTTAAGTTTGTACTTATGAGTAGCAATGTAGGCCTTGGGCAAATCTTTATATATCGGATGCCTATTGCAATAAGTATATTCCTTTACTAGAAAATTCTATGAGGACTATTGATATCCATACTAATATCTCTTGAATTAAAGATTTATCTGAAAATTGTTTTAAAGAAAGTAAATCATCCACTTGAAAATGACTATTTCGTTACCGTATTTGATGGCATATAAGACCCACCCCCCTTAATTTCAGCTGGGAATATTAAGAAAAAAATACACAATTCACTGAATTCTTATTTATCACTTGGTTTTTTCTTAATCCCTCCTCCTCAACTTCTGGCTGATGTGGGACTTGACAACAAACATTACCTATACCATATCAATGATTTCTTTAGGGTGAAAACGGGTCTTAAATGCCGTAAAATACAGTAATTTTCAGTTATGTGAAAATGCGTAAATGATTCGATGGAAAACTGAATATATTGGAAAAAAATTATCAAGTATGAAAAATATGAATGAAGTAATACAAGCAATAAGAACAGATTACATATAGATCCAATTTTATTGAATGAAAATATTCAGAAGTTAGTGAAAAGCCATGACCACTGTAATTTAATTTTTCTTTGTTTTAATAAAATCAACTTTGCTATGCATTATTCAATCAACTTGCATGTTTTAACTTTCTCCTGTTTTCATGCCCTTTTCTTTATTTTATTATAGGATGCTCATGACAGTGAAGTTTTTGCTGTGAAATGGAATTCATCCGGAACCAAATTTGCCACTGGTGGATCCGATAGGAAAATCAAATTGTGGGAAGTTATAAATGGTAAATGCCTTCCACAACAATCTGATCATTTTTTTTTTTTTTTTTCTTATTAGAAGCCATCAATCAAAACTTTCAACATAGCTTCCTTCAGTTTTAAGTAATTCTGGCTGGCTATATATGGATGTCATGTGTATAGGCCACATCAATGGAGCTAGACAACTAAAAAATTAAACCATGTCTAGAAAAAAATCGAAAATCCCTCTCTGATGTTTTTAGGTGTGGGTTCAGTTTACAAAGCAAGTTTATTTCAAATTGCTCCCTTAGTTTGTCTGGCAATGTTCATGCCTGATTTTAAAAAAATTCTTTTTTTAAAAATTCAGATATTTTAGTGATTACCACCCAACGAAAGGTGAGGGAAGATAAGTTGATCATTGATCATCCCTTTTTCCAATTTTTTTAATTGATCACCCTGAACACGGTATATTGCCAAAAATATTGATCACATGATGGTCTCTATTGTTTTCATTTTTGCTTGTTTATTTATTTATTTATTTATTTTTTTTTTTTTTTTTTTAACCAGGTAAATGTGAAAATCGAGGTGTCTTACAAGGAAGCAATGCTGGTATTTCGTGTATTGAATTCGATATGGATGTAAGCATTATGGATTTTTTTATTTACTTTATTTAGAATTGTCTTTATCATAAAAATACATTGACCAATATCATTTGAAGAGCATCTTCAAACTCTAATTTGTAGACAAACATCTCGGATTTATTTTTACTCACTGTATTATACTCATTTATTTTTACTCAAGTTTTAGACTATACATTAGATTTGTTATTATGTGATAGTTATTCTAATAAGTTAAATGATAAATAGAAAGAAAAAATATTTATCTCTTCCTTTCTTCTATCTTATATATGAATATTTCATTTACATTTTTTTGCAATATAAATTCTCTTTTTTGCAGGAAAGGCTTGTTTTAGGTGCTTCAAATGACTTTGCAAGCCGAGTCTGGTCGCTGTCTGACCACCGCCTTCGAGTAAGTGTTTGTTGTTTCTACCATTTTGAGATTTTCATAGGATTTACAACAGACATAATTGATTTGGTGTGTTATTCGTTTTTAATCTGATTTTACAATTCTGATTTTTAGGGCCAAGTTTAACTGAGCCAAGTTGGTAAAAGTTCCTTCCAGTCATCAGATAATTTGGAAGATGGATGGCCTTTAAACTGAAATAATTTGCATATTTCATGTATTTGCATAAATATAATCATATATATTGGGCTATTAGATGAATGGTTTATAAGGGTATTTGTTGGACTACTGCTCACTGCAACTCATCTAATCCCATAAGGAATAAGTTGATTCCAGTAAAATACACAAAGCAAAGGGATTAAAATTTTTAAAATAGCCAACTAGGGTTCCGTAGGAAAGTTTGAGTATGGTGGATTTTTTTTTTTTTCCCCAGAAATGCATAGTAGATGTCTTTGTATTTTTGTCTTGGGTTGACAAATACCACCCCATATATTTTCTAGCTATGACGTCATCAAATATGATGGCGGCTCAATCATGAAACTCGAGTTGATTTACATAAAACTTCCACAGTTTCAACCAGTGCCACCCCCCTGCAAAGATAAAATGTAAGGCAAAAGTGAAAAATTTTGTTTGGAAATATTTAAAATCACTAATTTTCTGGTATTCATAATCAGTCCTCATATAATGGCCTTTCAATCACTTGTTATATCTCTGTTGATAGTGGCTGATTTGCATGGAAATTGAGTCAATATGTTTTAGTCATGCTGTTTTCTGCCATATAAGATGCATGATCAGATGCATTTCTGAAAAGAAATTCTCCATATTCAAACTTTCCTTACAGAACCCTAGCTTTATTGGTGCAGCCGGTTGGATATATAACCAATCAGACCCACTTAAAAACCTAAGAAACAGCTTTCATACAGAGGTTTGTGGGTATAAGGATTAGGGTTATTCATTGATTAGAACAGTTATCACTCGTAATAAATGACTTTATTGCTTACCGTATTTTATTATGACCTTGAATAACAAACCAAATGAATTTTTCTTTCTTTTTCTTTCCCAGCATACACTAACTGGACACAGTGGCAAGGTTCTGGCAGCCAAGTTCTTTGGAGATTCTATGAAGGTTGTGTCAGGCAGCAATGACAGGACACTCAAAGTCTGGGATCTTATCAGTCGAGCATGTATGTATATAACCTCTCTCTTTTCCTATATTGATAAACAAATGAAATCCATTTTAATTTCCATATTCTTCATTAAGTTAATGTCAAATTTTCAATAACTTTGTAACAGCATGGTAATTTTGTATAACAATTATACCATTTGAAAGAAAAACTAACTAAAAAATAAGATAGTATTACTTAGGGCAGTTGTTCTCAAACTTTATTGTATGATGGCACACTGATAAATGTATATTTAACGTATGTTGACTCACCCACTATAAAAATGAAATAATTGGGCAGAAACATTTCTGTAGTCAATGAACAAAACTTTTATATCAGTGTAATGATATACGTAGTCATTCCCCCCCTTTTTCTTTTTGTTGTCTCTTACTAAAAATATTGAAATCTCATAAAACCCGGTGACAGAAACATTAGATTGTCTCCTTTCCACAGAGATGATAGACATATTACTTATTCCGGAAACAATCAAGGCTTGAAATGTTTGCATATTAGGAAAAATTTGCACTGCTCACTTGAAAAATAGTGGTATACTGTTGTTCTGTGTTACATTTGAGAATCACTAACTTGGGGTATAAGTTATTGTAAATTGATTTAGTATGATTTACTGCATAATTTCAAAAAAATAGATTGTTGATTCAGCCAAATTTTTTAGATACTCCTTTAGCTTCAGTTTCCAAGTTAGAGTGTATGCTTTCAATAAAATGAGGTATTTTCACTCATGTAAAAGAATGTGTTATGTTAGCTGTGGGTTTGTTGATAATGTTCGTTTAGGGTTACCAATCATTGAAAAAGGTTCAGTCGTGGGTGTGGACACTTGTACATTTCTAAAATTTTTGCCAACAGCAATTCAAAAAAAAATTTTAATTCTGCTCCTAGTAGACCTATACATCTTTAATTTTGCAGAAATGAGTCATTACAGTTTGTGTTTAAGGTGTGGAAGTTTCATCACTCAGAAGTAGAAATTATATGAATAATATACAATGTATATAAGACTAATATAATACATGGCAGTTTCTATTAAGTAACTTTTAAGACCAGTTTGTATTTGATTCTAGCATTATTTTGCATTATAATGTCTTTCTCTCAAGTGCTTCATTCATCAGGCCATTACATGATTGAAATTTCAAAATAGTACAATTTCTGAATCTCGATTATTCTGAAGTCTTTAAAAATGTCATGTAATTAACAATTCTATTTTGTTTTGTTTGCAGGTGTCCGAACTATTTTTGCTGGTTCCAGTTGCAATGATTTAGTAACATTAGGTGGATCATCAATCATTAGTGGACATTTTGACAAGAAAGTACGATTCTGGGACAATCGGAGCTCATCAGATGGTGTCCTCAAGGAAGTTTCATTAGGTGGTCGTGTAACATCGTTGGATCTCTCTGGAGGTTTGTAGAGTCTAACTCACAAATCGATCCTTTCAAGACCAAACCATTAAAATGCTTAATGAGTGAATTTTCAAAAGGGTATAAAAAAAAACCCCTGAAAAACATGTTAATTTGTATTTAATGGATATAGAAAATTATTTTTTTTATTACATCAAATTTTTTATCATATTTTGAAGAATCAAATCATGATAAATTACATTTGTCCTGCTAGACATTTAGCCTGTGACTTGTGATGGATAAAGAACATGTAATTAGCAGATCACAAATCTTTCCTATTCAGTCTTGTTCTGTAAACTAATTTCTGTGTGGGTTTCATGCTATGATGATATCATTATCTGCAGTTGTAAAAGCTGGGAAAATCTCATTGAACAGCTGTAACCTTCTTTGTCTGTGTGTTCAACACATACCGTTTTGGCCATACAGTTTTGTTTACAGACTTGAAAATTGGCATCAGTACTCCACTTGGCTCCTCATAAAAATGTTTTGATTTTTGGGGAAAAAAGCTCTTATAGTTGTTTTAGGGTTTTGTTTTGATGGGTTTGTTCATTAATTCTTTGATGGTTTCATTATCCAGCATCTGTATTTTCCTAGATGCTTTTTCACTCTATTTTAAATGTTTTCCAATGGAAATAACATCATTCTCCAGAATGTAGATATTTCTAGATGTATTTTTATTTTATTTTAGATGTCTTCCAAAAAAGTGAGTTTTTCTGTCTTGACAAAAAAGCAAAAGGATTTTCTTTCCAGCTTAATGCTGAAATTTATTATATTTTTTTGACTGAATTAGTCATTATTTTATGTATAGAAAAAATTTTCTCTTCTCATATTATTTCTTACTTGTAAATAATTGGGTAGTGATTTTGGTCTTTATAAATACAGGGGAAGATAATGTTATCAGACCCAGTCGGTCTCAAACATTCATTTGAAATGAATTGAAAATTCAAGAAAAAAAAATCATATTGATTTTTTATAATGAATTTAATGACATGACATAATGAATTTATAAAAATGAATGTAAATTGCTCCAGTTTTGTATCCTTTACTTAATGTTATAAGCCGGTTATTGTTATCTAAAGGATCCTCTCCCCAAATGATCACAATAAGTATCTTCCTCTGTTAATTTTCAAGTATAAGATTCAACAAAATATGTACAAATGCCAAATTTGAATTTTTCTAATTTCAGACTCTCATTATATCCTTTGTTGTACTAGAGATGATTCTTTGAAAGTTCTGGATCTCAGGACGTACAGTGTTCTAGCCACATTGAGGTAAGGACTTCAGGAATTTTTGTGTTAAAATATTTGCATTGCCAGATGTCAGTACAAAAACTCAAAGGGAGCATTGATATGAAAAAAAAATCCTTTTTTTAAAAGTTTTGGTAGATTATAGAAATGATTGTGAAATTCTTTTACAATTTTATTTAATAAAAGTTTGAATCATCCATTTAAAAGTCAGAAAACTGAAAATGCCATCAGCAATTGAAATTATATCTTCAGATTCATACTGACATGCGTAGTTTTCTGGGTTACCAAATTGAGAGAGAAGGGGAGATAATCCATGCTTAACCTTAAGTGGCAGGTATTGAATCTCTGCCTTCAAACTCTTTCGATTTACAAGTTCGTTACAATTCTAAAGCCTGTGTTGGATAAGTCTCAGAGATAGAGCTTGGATTATCTCACCTATCCCAATATAGGATTCCAGATAGCTTAAGTTTATTTCTTGAGAATATTTTTTAGTTTTATCAAAAATATTTCTGCTAATTGTCAGTCCTTCTTCTTTTCATGTTAGAACTAACCATAAAAAAATTGTTGAATACGCATCTGAAAAAAACATTTTCTTATGCGATTGTATCAAAGCTGAAATTAGGGGAAAAAAGATAAAAGGTTTCTCAATTTCGAATTTCTCCCTTTGAATAATAAGAAACGAATATTGCGCTTTTTTTTTCTTTTTTCTTTTTTTTTCTTTTTTTTTCTTTTTTTCTTTTTTTCTTTTTTTTGTTCTTTTCTGTCAACGATTCAAAAGAACCAAAAAGATTATATTCTAATTTTCACAAGATATTCTCTCTGTCTCTCTCTCTCTATATATATCTATATCTATATCTATATCTATATCTATATATATATATATATATGCCCACATTTTTCTTTTTTCTTTTTAAACCTAAGCCTAAAATCATTTATTTCTATTTTCTTTATCTTTTGTAAAGTGCTGATGAATTCAAAGTTAGCTGTGACTGGAATAGAGCTGTATTCAGGTAAATTTTCCAAATTTTTTCAACAAAAAAAGTCATTCTCTTTGATTTCATTTGTCACAATATTTACTGTACATGCATATACAGAATGTACATTCAAATATAAATGAAAATAATGGCAAATATCACATAGCGTCCCATGTGCTGGTATTATGACTAGGAGGCTGTCTACTCAAATATCCTGGTAAACCATGTATCTTTTAAGTCAGCAAATACACTATTTATCAGGGTTTTTTTATACCCAAACTTTGTTTCATCTGGGTTTTAAGCAGTTGCAAGTAAAATTTGCCTGGTTCTCTGTCCTGAAGGTTATGTGAAAGTCAAAAATTGATTATTTTATAATTGAACCTCTTTCAAAATTGGTTAGTTTCAAATATTACCCCCTCCCCCCAGCTGGAAATTTATTTTGCAAAATCCTTTTTTAAGGGTGACAATTGCAATTTTTTATGAGTACAGCGAAAAAAAGTGGCTTGTGAAAAACTGATACCAATCGACATGGTATGATGCCATGGAATTTTATGTATGCACAATTAAGAGGAAGAATAATTTGTCTTCAGCCTCTATTGTCAGTTTCATATTCAATGACTTGGGAGTGATTGAAACATCACTCAAGAAAATCCTTTATGTTTGATCTTCTTACTCCAGCAGTGAATTGGGTAGTGATTCAAAACAATGCATCAATGGTGATGAAGGCAATGAGAACTATGAGTGTTCTGGAGCAGCTGATGAGATATTTCACTGATATGATGGCACAGAAAAATATCTTGGTTCCAAGTCATGGAGGAGTTGATAAATTGAAGCATTCAAACTTTCCATGTGACTTTTATGTCAGATTGTGAGATTAATTTTTCTTACCTTGGGTGTGTCAGCTGATTTTCATTCAATCCTTTCAAGACTAACCCATAAAGGCGCTTAATGCCTGAATTAAAATGTTCAGTAGACTAAGAGAGATCTACAGGACATATATATTCCAGCAGTCACAGGAACCTCGGGATGTATATGCATCAAGTGTTAAGAGAGGAGTAAGTTGTGAGGTGGATAGTATGCTACATTCAGTGATTTGTTCCTATGTTATAAATAATCTGTAAATTAATCAAATTCCTTTCAATTTGAAGTGAAATGTTGATAGTTTTAAAAAAATGTCCTTTTTTTCTTTCCCCTTGTATCTTGTAGCCCAGACACAAGTTATGCTGTGGCTGGCTCTCAAGAGGGATCATTATGTATTTGGGATACAAAGAAGTACACTCTAGAAAAGGTCCTTAAAGGTCACGAGTAAGTATCACTAATATCATCAATTTTTGATTAACAAAGGCTTTACTGTAAGTAGATGAACATAGAATAAGAATATAAATTTGTTGAAAAATATTCGTTCCTCTGTTTTCTGCTGGGGAATTCATCTTCCCTGTTATGAACAATCTTGGCTTCACTTGGGTCAAACTCTTTTGCTTCATTAAAATCTAAAAGATAAACAAAACTGAATTCATTTCTCTATACAATATTATTCCAAAACCATGTATCCCATTTCAACTCCTTTATCAGTTTCTGTAAATGGGATTTGCTAACTTTAGCAAAACTAGTTGAATTGAGTCATTTTGTCATCAGTTTTGGCATCTATCACTGTGCCATAGTAACTTGTGCATGACATCACTGGTTTTTGGTCTGGTCATTGTCATCCATTGTTGTTGTTAGATACAAAATTCAAGTCAAAACTCAACAGTTGGAGATTGACAATAGACAAAGAAATATTAGTTCAATGGACTGAAATCATGACTTGGAAGCTTAGCTTTCACAATTTATTCAACTAGAATGAACAGAATTTTGGGGATGGGTTATATAATTAGTTTGAAACTTATTAGATAAACAATTATGTCAGATTATTATACAATGATTTACTCAGACTAGTGTCCTCATCTTGGTTGTTATAGGCACAACACTTCCACTGCAGGTAGATTATTCTCATTCTACTGTCCATGTTAGAGGATATCTTTATCAGTGAATTATCTGGGGTTCAATACCTGTGTCAGGTAGTGTAAAAAAAAGTCTTATACTCTTGTTCAATTGAAGATGCTGACAAGCAAGATCAGGGGTTACAGAAGATCTACTGACCACTATTCACTGACAAGTTACTGATGTTCATCGAGATAGAATTTAATACAGATATATAATTTATTGAGATCTTTCAAATTAAAAAAAGGTTGAGAATTAAAAAGAATTTACTGGAATATTGAAAGGTTTTGAGCTATTTATGTTCTTCCTGAACTTAAAGTTGAAAACTTGTATAAGAATTATTTTTATTAAGAATTATTTATTCCATCCATCGAGAAATTAAAGGAGAATTTGGATAAATGTTTTTGAATATTTTTAAAAACCTGAATATCTTAATACCTTTTTTATTTATTTATGTATATTTTTATATTTACATTATTTTTAAGTCTTATTTGTGTATTGGAAATATGATTGTCTGCACCTGTGACTAAAATTTCAAGTCTTTCAATCATTCCAGTTTGAAGAAAATTGTTTGTTAGTAATTTCTAAAAACAAACCTTTATGTATAACTTACATGAAATTTAAGTTTTAGATATGTCTTAATTTTTGTGTGCGTGAAATTCATTTTTTGAAGTCCTCACTATCATTTATTCAACTTGAATATGAAACTTGAATTTCATGTGTCTTTTTTGTAACTAGCGTAAATATGAATGTTTATTTGTGAAATTTATTAAAAAAATCTTTATCATTTATATGAACTTAAATTGGGTATCTTGCAGCTTAAGGGGCTGTTTTATGCAGTAAACTAAATTAACTGCAATAATTCATAGGTTTTCCCAGTTTCTAAGTTTGGCAGGCTGGCTATTTATGTATGTATCACACGTAAAGGCCATACTGATGGAGTTAGAGAGCTGAAAATTCAAACTGATTTCTAGTGGGGCTTCAATTTGAGAGAAGTAATTCATTGATGATCTATCTATCCAATTTTTAATTGATCATGCCCCCGATGATTTCTTATTTCAGAAGTTCTGACTAAAGATGGTTTAAAGTAGTATAAAGAGAACTATATAGTTTTTACTCTTACATCAGTGTTACCTTCTGTTATTCTGTTGACTTAATTTCTGTCTTTTCTCCTTTCAGCAATGCAGTGATTGCTTGTTCGTGGAATCCAACTGGTTCAACAATAGTCAGCTGTGAAAAACACCGCAAAGTGATTGTATGGTCAGATTTTTGAGTTGCTGCACAGTGCTGGACCACATGCCTTTTCTTTCTTTCTTTTTTTTTTTTGTTTTTCTTGGAACCTGGGTCGAGTGACAGTGATGGGGGGGGGGTGGATGGATGGATCAATTGAAAGATTATTGGTCATTTGTCTGACTGGAAGATCCACCCAAGCCACTCTTTGACCAGTCTTCATAGTTTCCTATCGGAGGGAAGACAACTGACTGGAGAGGGCTGCAACTTGACTCTAACTCTTTGCTTGAGAGTTGGAGAGAGAGAGACGCATGCACGCACGCACACATACACACACATACCAGGTTACAATTTAGTGGATTACCTCCCCTTGACTCTTTGTTTTAACTTTTTTTTTATATACCTGTTACACACACACACACACAAAATATGTCTGTAGACAATGAAAGCAACTCTTTATAAATATTCATGTTATATTAAAACATGGCTGTACATTTCCTTAATATCATTATTTAAGAGTCTCTATTCTTCTGGTTGCATGATCGGTTTATTTAGTCAAGTTCTAAATTAGTTAACCCTTACGAGACTAACCTATTAAGATGCTTAATGCCTTTGATCAAAATGTCCCAGTAGACTTTTAAAAGAAATCTTTGGAATATATATATATATATATATATATATATATATATATATACACACACACACACACACTCACCCACTTCCTAACAGTCATAGAAACCTCAGAAGATATATCTATCCCAGGAATCTTGAAAGGGTTACTACCGATCTGTTTCAACTACTGAATTCATAAAATATATCAAGGGAAATGACTCCTGATTGAGATTATCCCCCTTTGACCACTTGGTAATTCTTTAAAAAAAAAAAAAAATGGCCTATTCAATTCATGGAAAAGTTCCATTAGTTATACCTCTTTTTATGATTTAGAAGAAAATTTCCCAAATAGCAATAGATAGTATTCCTAGAAATGTTTAAGAAACAAATCATTGGATTTATTTGAAACAGAAGACTGGAATGATTCAAAAAATAAAGGCACTAGAGCAAATACCTAGGCTTGACAACCAGAAGTGGTTGTATTTGTTCTTGAACACTTAATCTCCTCTGGTTGTTAGCCCTTGATATATAGTTGTATTTTTTTAATATAATGTGCATCAAAAATGTATAGTAAGCATTTGCCATTTTATTGTGCATTCCTTTATCATGACTCTCACTTGAAAGAGAGGGCAGAAACAGGATTATCAGATTGGAATATGAAGGGAGATAATTGAAGCATTATCTCAGAGCATTACCAAACACAGACATTGGAATAGTGTTGAATTTGCTGATTGGGTGCATATGGAGGCAGAGGCTCAATACTAGTCTGTTGGGGCTAGGCTTGTCCCGAAAGGCTAGTATGGAACTGTGAAATGAGTATCACTTATTGCTGGCTTGCTTTAAGAGACTGATATTGAGTATCTGCTTCCAGACTTGCTCAATTTCTGAATCCAGTGCTATTTCAATGCTTGTGTTCAGTAAGCCTGGGCTAACTTTTGGATTATCTCCCTTTGTAACCAAATCTGGTTACCCTGGGAAAAAAAAACAAAACAAATACAAAAACTACTACTTAAAAAATCCTGAAGTGTAAATTATATAATGAAGATATTTTTATTTTTATTTGCTGTGACGGACTCTAATTCTTTATGGAATTAATTTTAGAAAATCTATCCCACCTGCGTAAATGGTGTGGGCATAAGAAGCACTATGAATCTATGAACAAACAGCAATAGTTTTCCGATGGAAAAAAAAATCCAGAAAGGTTTTTTTTCTTTTTGAAAAAAAGACGTTTTATTTTATTATTCATTTTTATTTGATGAAATATTGTAACTCATTAATATTAATTCATGACTACTATTTACTTCTATCTTGATGTATTGAATGAGTTTAAGAGTTAGATTAGGGCTTCTTTCAATCATGGAAGTTCTTGTAGATTGCAAAGCAGATGTTACATTTAACCAGGTTTCCCTCGTGGCAAGAGGGATGTGACTCAGAGTCTCACCAGTAGCTTATTTATTTCTGATTGACAGTGTTTACTCACTGCCGTAGATTGATGCCTGACTCGGGTTGTGATAAAAAAATTTAAAAAAAACAACTAAAAATTAAGATGAAGGTCAATACTAGTCAAAAATTAATAATTATGGGAATAACTTGATTGTTCTACTATTACCATATTGTGAAAAGACGTCTGTCATTTTTTTGTTATAATCTTTCATTGATATTTTTTTTTTTTTTAAATTGTCACTAAAAATCATAGGAAATGGATCTTTAAATACAGAGAGACCTCAAACAAGATGGACAGGGGAGTATTTTGTGTGGATATTTGATTGTCTGGAATACTGATATGACCATAAAAAAAAAGATGCCACACTTCACTCACTTATGAGACCTTGAAATCTTGTTCAGATGATTTGTGATTGAGATGGTTGATGCTTCTCTGCATTTAATAGATACTAGAGAAATGATTACTATGTTCCATCAAATTTTACAAATATTGCTAAACGAGTATTGCTTATTGCTTTCAGAGACTCTTAAATCAAAAAATACGGGCTTAACTCTGTAAAATGTGTCTATAAAAATTTCTAAAGTTGATTTTTCATTGACTTCAATTTTTATGTGTGCTGGTGGTTCAAAAGTCCCAAAATCTAAAATTATGGAAACAAAGTAGCTTTTCACAATTTGGTAATGTTGAAACATTGACCATTTTATTTGTTCTCCATTTTCAATTTATTTCAGATCATGAGGGTGTTGTTTTCTAGAAGTGGTCATCATGTTTTGACTATAACTTTGCAGAGAGTCATTGACATTCAAGATTTCTTCTGGACAATCGTGTCTTTTCTTCGAACTTTTGATGTTATCAACCCAACATTTCTGCCATTCTCAGGTTTATAATCCAAAGTAATGAAACAAATCGATTTTTTTTTTTTTTTTTTTTTTTTCCAAGCAAAGAAAGTTTGTCTGGTAATGATTTCAACACCATGCGGTTTTTTTTTTGCTTAGCAAAGCAGGTGTAGGGGAAATCCCCTGCGTATAGTTTAGAATCACTTGGCTGGCAGTATGGTTATGTTTGTGTACCTAGTGCTACCATAGATGGCTGATTAAAAAGTTTGGATTATACACCTAACAAGGGCTGAAAAATGGATCGACTGAAACATTTCGTTGATAACATCAAGGATACGAAGGAGAGATCCAAATGTGTCTTAAAAAAATTGGGTATTGTCATCATGTTTTTTTTGTTTCCATTTCCGGATGATGAAAATGAGGCATAGTGTTGAAAGTGTATCTGAGGAAAATATTTAAGCAATTTGCTATCAAATAACTTATTTTTAATAATTTTTTTTTTTTTTTAAGTCGTTCAATCAACAACCATTCTTAGTTTGTTTTTGTTTTTTAAGTGACCTTTACGATGATTTTTTCAATGAATTAATTTTCTTCAGTATTACCTTCAGGTTTTCATAAGATAAATTTGAAAAAAAAAAAAAAATCTTTAAAAAAATTTATTCCAAACTTATTGTTACTTTTTTTCCAATCTTAACTTGCTGGAAGCAGTAAAATGTTATTCTGTAACAAAAAAAAAGATGGTGAATTTGTCAGTTTTTGAGATGATGAATTATCATTATAAATATATTTATTCAGACTCTCTTCTTCATTTAGGTTGTTTGTCTGAAACGTTGTGAACATACATCACCAAATGTGAACATTTTGAACAACCAAGATGAGGACAATAGTCTGAATGAATGTGTATTTAAAAAAAATGGTCTGCAGAAGAATGGCTTTCCTGGTCGCATGTTGCTTGGTCTCTTGAAATTACTTGAATACCACATCTGAAAATTCTATTCCATCACTCAAATCTTCACTCCTCCCACTTTCTTTATCTCTCGTCTCCCCCCTTCTCTCTTTCTGCTTCCACCCCTCTGTCTCCTCTTCCATCCCCCCACTATCTTTCTCTGCTCTTCCCCCTCCCTTGTCCTGCCCAGCTCAGTATTTTTTCCCCCTCTCTTGTTTCATTCAATTCATAAATCTATATTCCTTGTAGCCCTTGGTAATTTATACAAAAAAAAAAAGAAGGGAAATGTTGCTTTGTTATTGTCTTTATTGTTATTGATTTGCTTCAAGGGAGGCAGCAATGGGGATTGGCTGGGGTCAGGATTCCTGAATGGGGTTGGGGATACATAATACAGGTACACCACTGATTTTCTGGCACCTTTTGGTTACAGGACCAGGCCAGATTACCTATTTTGCTGGACCAACACAATACACTTCTGACCACTAATTATGCTCATCTTCTTATCTTTAAGGTATTAGAACTATCTAAAACTTGAATTAAACATATATCAAGCATGAATTAATTGCTTAAATGCGATACATTATGATAATATATTTATTAATACAGATAAAACAGACAGGTATCTCAATGAAACAAATACAAATATCATAAACCATTGATGAAGCATATTTCTCAAACGGTTTTTGTACTGAAAGAGTTTAGTGGAGTTTTCTTAACTTTTCTACATTTTTTTTTTTTTTTTTTTTTTTTCTGCATTAATATGGACTTGTTTTTACTTAACACCATCGCTCACACCTGCGGTTTGTTTGGAGGCTGTTACCAAGAGTGAATATAAGCAAATTAGGCTAGAAATTTTACAAAATCGATGGGACAGTTATACCCAGAACAGAATAAAGAATTAGGAGACTGCTTCTCACACAGTACCGCCTGTGTCTATTCAGTGAGCTGCAAGATATACAAGTGTCCGCTCATAATTTCTGGGGGTGGGATCAAAAGAGATGCTGGGCCATCAGTTGCTGTAAAATTTGTGGTTTACCTGTATTAAAGAAAAAAGTGAAAGAAAAAAAAATTGTGATAAATTCCTGCCACATCATTGAAGAGGAAGAAAAAAAAAGTGTCTTTTCTTTTCTTTGTTTAAAGAAATAAAATGAAATAAAATTTAGTCTGAATTCAAAACGAGAAAAAGTAAACCATAACAAGTTTCAAAGACCAACTGGCAAAAGTCAAAATTGTGTTGAGTTGGTCATATTATGGTTCTACGACCAAAAATAAAGAAAAATTAACAGTTGCTCACTTGATTTTTGTTTGTCTATTTTATTGTCCAACTCCAGTGCAAGTCTGGAGTTGACTTTGTTTTTTTTCTATTGTTAGAACAAGAACAATCCTCTCCGTATTTCATGAATAAATGCATTTATAAAATGAACATTTCCCTACTGTGATTGGAACCAACCAATTGATCAGTAGGCCGCTATCTCATCAACTGAGCTAAAATGATAAGTATTACGTACCCACAAAAATTTATTAGGAATATGCAAGGGCTTATTCATTCTAATTAATACATTCATACTACAAGAGAGAATTTTTCTTTGACCATGCGGCTGCCAGGTGACTTGTTGAACTTCAAAGTCTCAGGCTGGAGTTGACTTTATTTTGTCCTGTAACAAGAACGCAGGAACAATCCTTGACTAATTAAGGGGAGTAAACTCTTTACTGAGAATAAATAAATAAATGTTTCACTACCATGATTTGTAATCACAACCAAGTGATCAGTTGGCTCTCTTACCAATTGAGCCAAACTGACATGTCTTCGAAAGTCTGTTTCATTTTTCTATTTTTTTTACATACAATACAAAAGTTGTAATAATCATCTTCAGCCAGAATAGGATTGGAGTTTGACCTTGCTGCAGTCAGACTTGTTTTTGTAAGCTAAAACCGTTCGTGGATTGTTGTTATGCCAGTGGCCTGGCTTAGCACAATAAATGTAAGCATTGAATATAAGGTAACAAAAAATTGAAATTTTACCACACAATCACAATTGTGCTCTGAAAATACTTCCAGTGCAACTTGAGTTTTACAAGTCAAAAAAATAAACCAGCGAGAAACAAATGAGTTCACATTTAAAATGGAGAATATTTAGTAACTAGCTTAAGTACATGTTGGGTTTAAGCCGGGCATTGGGGGTGGTGACTGAAGGTTTTAAAATTGTGAAAAAAATTTTCCCTTTCACTTTTTGACCTCTTGAATTATATAAAAACATGAAGTAAGATATGTATATTGAATGGAAGGAAAGGGTCCAGTTTAGCATAATAGTCCTATTGTAAATGTAACCCCCACCTCTAAAACCTTTCAGAAAAAAAAATTTTCTCAAAGCTTTTTACATTACAAAGTTCAAATTTTCTGACCCTTAGCTCTGTTGGTATGGCCTATACATTTGATACTTGAGT
Source organism: Thysanoteuthis rhombus (assembly GCA_963457665.1). Lineage (NCBI taxonomy): Eukaryota > Metazoa > Mollusca > Cephalopoda > Oegopsida > Thysanoteuthidae > Thysanoteuthis > Thysanoteuthis major. Next base: position 29,287,637 of record OY735225.1, read on the forward strand.
AGCTAACCAGAACTGCTTAAAAACCAAAGAAACCCGTGTTCATGGTTTTAGTGCCAGTTTCAAACATCAGATTGGCTGAAAATATTTCTCCCAATATTTCACATCACTCTGATATTGAACTTTATCAAATCATTTCAAGTTAGCTTAGTTTGACACAAGGTCACTGTAGTGGGTCACCCAGTGAGAATCAAACTCATGACAGCATCAGGTTGTTAATCATCACTTCACTGATTACAGAAATATTCTGGGATTACACAAAATCACTAGTTTTAGAATCTTACTATACCATACATGATTTTATTTCATAAATTGCCACATTATAAACGTGTCTATGTTGGATAGGTTCCTGGTTCCCATGATAAAAGATGCTTGTTCAAATTGCGTTAGAGGCTATTTCTTTCTGATCCACACTGCTTATTTAATGGTGGTAGAGTCTAACATGACCCGAGCATTATAACAGGACTGTATAGTTTCTCAATAGAAACTGTCTGGTGACCTATGTCATCTTATGGCAGCATGCTATGTTGAGGTTGATCAATGGGGAAAAAGGGGTGATCAATGAAACTGTTCTCTCACCTTTTGCTGGACAGTGATCACTAAAAAAAATCTGAATTTTAAAAAAGTAGCAGACACAAATTAAGGATCAATTTGACATAAATTCACATTTATAGTAGACATTAAGTGGTAAAAATTTGAAATTTTCAGCCCTCTTGTTCCATTGGTGTTACCTGTAAACAATACATAGTTTGGGTGGGGTTCAGTTTGCAAGATGGTCTGGCTGGCTATGTTGACAGCACTCGATGGTTTCGAAGAAGCCTGACAGTTGATCCTCAGATATGCTAGTAAGATCTCTTCGTATATCTCTGAATTTTTGAGATGAGGTATTATTATCATTTCTATTATTATTCGGACCATCCTCGTCTTGGTTGTTTTTCATACAACGTTTCGGCCGTTGTACTCTACGGCCTTAATCAGGTATCATCTGGTAGGTTCAATCCCAGTGTGAGACAATAATAATACTACTAATGCTAAGAGGGAAGTGCAGTCAATATACCCCCATTGGTTAAATAAAGGGTTTGGTTCATTACTTCTCCACACCTACCAGATGATACCTGAAGAAGGCCGTAGAGTACAACAGCCGAAACGTTGTATGAAAAACAACCAAGATGAGGATGGTCCGAATATTAATAGAAATATTAGATCTCTTCCTTTAAAATCACTTTCATTCAACAGCCCTTTTGAAATTTTGTTTCTGTATGTCAGTCAGTCTGTGACTTGGAAGAACTAAATGCACCAAAAAGGAATTGGATCTAGCTCCAAAAGAGCTAAATTGACAAATTTTGTTTCACTATGTCAGCCCATCAGTTAGTCATGGTCATGAAGACACGGGATGCCAGTGCATCTAAAAAGCAACAAAATTAAAATGAAAGAGAAATCCTCGAAAATCAACCATGACAAATTTGACAAACTTTGAGGAAATTGACCAATATCAAAATCAAAATATGTATGGTAAACCCTCACTATACGGAACCTTGATGTACAGACTTATAGCTTCAACAACCTTGTGGATCCATCTGAACTAACATTGGGTTTACTTAATGAAATTCAATACATGCAGCAAATATTTGGTCAATAACAAACTTGTCTACTTATCAACTGAATGAAGTTGATGAATGCAAGAACTAATTACTAATTGTGAGCATGCCAAGACTGATGAGATATGGTAGTTTGAAGGAATTTTAATACGTACATGTATGGTTAGGGTGCAGTCTCCTTGGATACATGTTCACGTTGACATATTTTTTGTTCTGTACTTACAGCATTCTGTTTTTTGTATGCATTTCTGCCATGACTTCTTAATATATTCAACCTACATCTACTCCTTCAGGGAAGTACAAGAGCAGTCCATTGTCTCTAAAGACAGATTATTGAGGAACATAAGTAAGGCAAGAGCTGGCCAGAAGTTATGGGAAAGTATGGTCTCAAAATATGATATACAAACATTCTGAAGGCAAAAGACAAGATAATGGAGAAGTGGAAAATCTTGAGTTTGAACACAAGGATGCAGAATCATTTAGAATGAGAAAGATACCCTTTGAAGGCTCTGATGAAGTAGTCTTTCACTGAATCAAGCAATGAGCTGAGATAAGATCAAAAATTTACTGCATAAGGGGCAGCCATCAGGTATGAAGAACTCATGGCTCTAATGATTGACTCCTCCCACAAATTAATTTATCGTGAGGGTTTACTGTATTTTGATTTTCAAAATAGAGAAATGGTAATCTTGAACAATTGGCAAGTAAAATAGAGATAACTCAATTAATATGTAAAACATTGTTAAAATAAAGTGTGAATTATCTCCCCTCCCATTGGAACAGTAATTCTTAATTACTTAGAAAAACAATTGAAGGTGTCAATGAAAGGGAATTCTAAGCATTAAATATTCATTTATTTTAAAACAATTTCATAGCTTCAAAAAAGAAATGAATAATTACTGCTTGGAATTCATTTTCATTCAATACCTTCAATTGTTATTTGAATGATCAATTACTGATTAAGTGATAGAGGAGATAATCCATATTTTATTTTAATACAGTTACCTCCATTTTATGTGCCAATTGTTCAAGATTACCAGAAATTTTCAATAACAAAATAGCCTCATTTAATCATGATTAAATTTTTTTATAATCATGCATTGATTTTTTCCAGATCTGAATACATTTCTGAATCGAACTACAATTGAAGAAATATGTGTGTGCGGGTGTGCAATGATTACTCAACCACTGATGGCAAGCCTTTGGCAGAGCTAGCTCAACCTTCAAAAATAATAAGATCCCATTAATCCTAAAGAGAAGGGTGTATAACCAATGCATCCTCCCAATAGTCACTTATGGAGCTGAAACATGGAACTTAACCAAGAAACAGACCCGTAAGCTGAGAACCATGCAACGTGCACATGAAAGAATAATGCTGGGCCTCACATGGAGAGACCACAAAACAGCACAACACATCCGGGAAAAGACAAGAGTTAGAGACATCATAGAATCCATAAAAAATCTCAAATGGCGGTGGGCTGGCCATGTTGCAAGAATGGCTGACAATCGATGGACATCACGACTCACAACATGGATTCCCCGAGACCACATGCGCAACCGAGGCCGGCAAAATGTTAGATGGAGAGACGAGCTAGACAAGTTCAGAAAGTACTGGCTCCGTGACGCCCATGATAGAGAAGTGTGGCAAATCCTGGGGAAGGTCTATGTCCAACGACGGACGCTAAAAGACTGATGATGATGATGATGATGATCATTGTTTGAAATTGGCATTAGCCAGATATATAAGTCAGCACACAAGGCAGTGTATTGTCAAGTTGAAAGTTTTGGTGATCAGCTATCGGATAATCTAATAAGAATGAAGGAAGCATTAAATCCTTCTTCATTGTTTCTGTAAGTTTTTCTCTTCTGCTCTTTGGAATTATCTAAATCTAGATATAAATTTCAAAATTTGCAATACTGAAAAGAAGTAACGGAAAAACTTTGGAGCTGAAGTTTTGTATGACTGAGGGAAAATTATTTTGCATGACAATTATGGCTGGCTTCTCCACATACCATAAAGTCCTTCCAAACATGGACCTCTGGAACAAGCTCTGCCCTAGAATTTATGATTTTATCTTCCTTATGTTTTTTTCATGAGTACCTCTATATAATAAAGTAGTAATGTGTGTATGTATGCTTGTACTCTTATATGTTGAGAGCTATGTACCACAGAGGAAAAACGAAGGCATATTTGAAATCAGCAGGTTTTAAGTTACCTGCAATACACATGCTTAGGTCGAATTTAAAAAAAAAATTGCCGAGTTGTATGAGGTCAATGTTTGTGCTTGCCCAGAAGAAAATCAATGTTTTTTCCTTTTTTTCATCTGGGGTCTTCCTTAAAACTAATATAGTTAGACCCATGGAACCATATGAACATCATCTGAGGAAGGTTTTTGTATCATTCATTTGAATGGTCAAATGTTTAAAAAACATTTTTTTAAAAATTTCATCTCATTTTTGATGAAGAACTGTAATTCTGTTTTGAGTCAGAAACAGTTTCTGGCTGATTTATCCCCGTGAAAAAATTCACGGATATATTTGAATTTCTCTGAAAAGATTTTTTGAGAAAAAAAATAGTTAATTTTGTTTCAGTGGAAGAGTACATAGTTTCAAATTGTTGGTAAGGCATATTTTTATCAGCAAAATTGTAACCTTTAAATGAAAAAGTTTTATTTACAGACAACAAAAACAACAAATTACTCTGTTCACTATATAAGTAGATTAACTCAACATGAGTTAGTAAGAGACATCGGGAGATGTAATAAGGATTGAACCCTCTAACAACAGCCAGCAAGATTAGCTTGCTGATCATTGATATACAACTTGCATCTTTGTCCATTTTTCCCTTAATATGATCTACTCGTTAATCCCTGGAAAATTCATGGATATATGTGGGTTGGGATTTCTTCTGAGAAAATAAAAAAAACTGAGTTCATTTATCTGGAAGAGTCCATAATTTCAAAAGGTGTGTAGAAGACCTTTTTAGAAGGAAAATCTTTACCCTTGAGTAGAAGAGTCTATTGATATGAACAGAGAACCAAGAAAATCTTGCTGTTTGTCATATAGATAGGTTCTTTATTACCTGTGAAAAAATTCACGGATATATTCAGATTTCTATGAAACTATTTTCTAAGGAAAATAAAGGCAAATTTGTTCCAGTTGAAGAGTCCATATTTCTAAAAGATGAGTTGGAGGTACTTTTATCAGCAAAGATTTTACCTCTGAGTGAAAGAGTATTACAATATCACAGACTTGGGCAAAGAACAATTTGGAAAAAAGTATTTATATAGATAAATAAATTTTATAAATAAGACCTCCATATAATACTTTAGTGGCGCCCCCTATACTTTTAGTTGAAAATTTAATACAGAACTGTTCTTTTAGCTACATATCAAAAACGTCAATTCCAATGACTCCCTAAAAAAGCCCTGAACGCATGTGTTCAATCACTCCTTTGCCCCATCTGTTCTTGCCGGTTACTCTCTTTCCTTCTCTCTAGGATAGGTATCATTTCGCCAACCACCTGGCAGATCGGATTCCTATCATTATCCACCATAACCAATCTCTGTGTATAGTAAATGGCTGTTTGTTGTGTGTGGTGAGAAGATGTAGTGGTAGACAAGAGATTTTGCATCCACGCGGTGCGGTTGTTTGTACCACATGCCGACGTCAGTGGAGATGTAAAAGCAGGAAGGGAGTGTATGGTCACCATGATAGCAGGGAGAATATGCACACCAAGTTTGATTGTGGATGCTAAGATTGAACAGAGTAAAGACGACACACACAAGTATTTGGATGAATAAATAAAATGTACATTTAATACAATACCCAGTAATCATAAATCAACGATTCTTTTGTTTTTCATTTTAAATAATTTTCATTCAAAACAGTTTTCATTTAGAATAACTTTCATTTAAAACAATTTTCATTTTTAACAATTTTTACTAAAAATAGACTTGTCCAATTATTTGTAATATTTTTATTTATTGGTAGATTTATATGATATTTTTTTTTTGTACTTCACTCCTGGTCAATTCTACCGATGAAAAGCGACAACTGAAATGGAAGAGAAAAATGTCGGATCACATTTTACTCTCACAAGATTCAGCAGCAACCCCAAACAATAATTGGGGTTTCAGAAAATGTTGAACGATGAGAAAAGTGGGGAAAAATTTCACTGATATATTCGAATTTCTATGAAACTATTGTCTGAGAAAAAATAATAGCAAATTTGGTTCACTTGAAAAAGTCAATAGTTTAAAATGAAGGGAAGGAGGTAGTTTTATCGGATAAATTTTCACCCCTGACTAAGAGAGTCAAGTGTTCCAAACAATCCACTCTGTTCATTACATAAGTAATTCTCTAAGGGGTTAAAAGTGAAAGAGAAATTTTTTTTTGCATCTTAGGGATCAAACTGAAGAAAAACTTTTTTTTCTTTTTCAAGAGGTCAAAAGTGAAGGGACACTTTTTTCTCCTCAAGGGATCAAAAGTGTCAGGAAATTTTCCCCTTTTTCAGGAGCCAGAATGAAGGGAAACTTTTACCCTTTTAAGGGTACAAAAGTGAAGGAAAACTTTTTCCCTCTTCAAGAGGGTCATAAGTAAAGGGAAATTTTTCCATTCTTCAAGGAGTCAGAAGTGAAAGTAAACATTTTTCACTCTTGTGGCATCAAGAGTGAGGGAAAACGTTTTCTCATATAAGGGTTCAAAACTGAAGGGAAACATTTTTTTACAAGTTTAGTCTTTTTTTTTTTTTCACTCCATAAGTATTCAATCCGGTGGAAACGGGTATTTCAGCTAGTCCCAGAATTAAGTTTTTATCCACCCTTAAAAAAATTTAACACGATTGTCTCCCTTGATTTTATAACGAAAGTATCGTGTTTTGGCGATGTTTATCGTTTAAACGGATATAATTAAAAATGTGGGCATAAAATGATTTCTTTTTGTTTTCTTTAAAAATATCATCATGTGGTTATTGGAAAATGACGACGGTGAAGTCAGTGAGTAAAGTTTTATTTGCATTTATTTTTCTCAATTTGTGTCTAGAATGTTGAGGTGAGATGTAACACCGGCAAAAAAAGTATTTATTTTAGTTAACTCCCGCCAAAGTCGAAATGTTGACAATTTGAGGGTTTCACCTGTCTTTAAATTGTAAATATGTTTTTAATCAAAACTCACGACTGTGTCCGTATTAATACAATTTGTATTGAGATCGTAGCAAGCATTTAAAGAGCAATTTCAAAGATGAAAATACACTTTCAACGTGATAGACAAACTAGTCAAAATTAATAATTTCTCTCACTTCAGCAGAAATCGAAAACATTTCCTGGCCGGCTCATTTCACATCTAATGTAACGGTCCATGTTACCTTTATTGGACCCTTCTTTGACTCGTTCCGAGAAAAATGATCTCCTTTCTCTGTTACTACACCGGATAACCTCGATCGTTTTAATCACAATAAAATACCTATCTTTTTAATTTTTTCTAAAAAAAATAATGGCCCAGTGTCAGGGAGTAAAATATATGCATTCATTCGTAAATTGTCGCCAACCGAGTCAGCCATTCAAGAAATCAACTACGGTCGGTTGGATTTGACTAAAAATGTCTACGTCTTTATAGGCCTATATCTTTTGGAATTAAATTACCTTGATACGCCTGGCGACGATTTTCGAAAGAATGCCGTTAATTGTAAAGTTCCACACACTTGCTGAATCAATGTTAAAAACGGTGGGCCACTTCTGTGCGTCGTTTTTAACATCGAGTGAACAAGTGTGTGGAAAATTCACGAAAAACAACAATTGTTTTTAGCCCAAGTAAATACTGATTTTCAGGGCAGGAAAGGGTTAAAATTCACTTCCGGTGAACTTAATCGAAAAAATCGGAATTTTTTTTCGTCAATTTTTTTCCTTCTGCTGATATTACATTTAGCACTTGAGGAAATTGAAGTGACGCTAGCTTTGGTTCTTCAAATATTGGTGATATTCGTGTCATTTTGAAGGGCTAAAAGTAGCTAGATTTATCAAAATATGGCTGAAATAGGGTATTCCATTTCCAGGTAACCGTATACACTACCAAAACTGATACAAAGGTTCAAAATGTAGAGATAAACAATTTATTGATAAGATATTAATGCTCATAAATCATGTTATTCTCAATCTGAAGATCTACACCTTGAATAATGTTCTTGATCTAAATATATTGTTCTTAATATTTATATAGAAATATTTCTTTATATTTATATATACAGAATAATTATGCTACATATTGATCAGTTATTAACAAAACAATGAAAATAAAACTTTTGTTCTAGAGACTGTTTTCCAAATCACTTACAATGTTCTAATTTAAATCTAGCCGCTTTTAGCTATTCAAAATGGTTGTTCAAGAAATCCAAGATTATGAATTATTCCAAGAGTTGTCTCAGTGTTGTCTATGCTTCCTTAATATTGTCGAACTCTTGTCCAAGTCAGAGACCCCCTGCCAGCCCTTAATGGTGTCAAACTCTTGTCCAAGTCAGAGCCCCCCCAAGCCCTTAATATTGTCGAACTCTTGTCCAAATCAGAACCCCCCCCCAGCCCTTGCCTAACAAAAACAGAAAATATCCTCACCCAATTCAATTCTTAGTCTTCATGGTTCATCTATCCCATCATGTTAAACCAAACTGATACATAAAATCAACATTTCTCTGCCGTGATGTTAAATCATGACCAAGTGATTGGTAACCAGCTCTCCTACCGACTGAGCCAAACTTGCAAATCTTACATATCTCTGAGGAAAAAAAAAATTATAATCATTTTATTTATCATTCAATATGACGAAAGTTGCAGTAATCATTTCAGTTGAATTAGAAATTGGCTTTGAGTATGTCTCTGCAGCAAACAGGCTTGTAAACAATATTGTCATGTTTAACTTTTAGAGGATGTTTCATAATAAAGTTGGTGTTTTTGGCGAGCAATGCCAAATCAACATTCTCAATCAATATTTTTTAATAGATTCCCAAGTGATTTCATGCTAAGTAACTCGGAAGGTCACCCCACATTGTACTTATTACAATAAAATTAGAAACTGTCAATCAAAACTGTCAGCATAGGTTTTTTTCAGTTTTTAAGTTGATTTGGCTGGTTATACATATTTGTATGTATATATATATATATATATATATATATATATCATACGTATAGGCTGCACTGATGGAGCTAAAATGTTGAATATTTCAGTATTTTCTCTTTATCATGTCCCGTGAAAAAATATTTTTTTAACCTCAATGTAATTCTAACTCACTACATCAAATACATGAATGAAATTTTATTTTAGTATGTCATATCCTCTAGTATGACAGAAGACATCTGCACATTGATAATTATTTTACGTGTGAATGAAAGTTTTGTATATTAAAAGAAATTTTTCAACATCCATTGTTTTTTGTGTATGTACTTCTCATTTGATCTACCTGGTGAAGTTAATCCAAGATTTATTTTTTTGTTATTTTCTAGAGCAGCAACATCGTCTTTTATTAGGAGTGGAATTCACAGTTGGGCGCAAAAGTTGCAACCTAAATCTTGATGATCGTTCTGTGAGTCGAAAACATGCCGTTCTCATTGCAACAATGCCTGTGAGTTGGTCCTGAATTTTGAACAATTTGTTTCCTAAGTTTTATATGTTGTATTCTTATGTGACTTGGTGTAATTGTCTATTTTCTTTTTTCTTCACCAACTGTAAACTCAATTTGTGGTGTTAGTTTGAGGTTAAATCCCTACAGCTATTTGATCCTGGAGAATCAAAACATTTCCACCTTTCTCCCTTTAGTTGCGTACCAGATCAGTCAAGATGTTAGATTTTTGCAGCTTTGCCCAGAGAAGAGGCTAATGCTTTAAAAAATTTGAAGTAAAAAATTCGCAGTATAGGGCTTAGCATTTTAAATCCTTTTTTTGTTGGTCCCCATTGATCAAAATTTTCATAACCAGTGCGAGTCAATATGTTTAGTTTAATTTATTAATCTCTTTATGTTTTCAGCCCTCAAGCTTCATTGGTGTGGCCTGTACATACCTACATGCCCAGCTAGCCAGACCAACTTGAAACCTGAAGAAACCTATGCTGACAGTTTTGGTTGACGGTTTCTAATATGGTATGGAGAGATTGGAGGGGAAAGAAAGGATAGGTTTGAAGGATTAGATTTGATCTCTTGTAAATGGCGGCTCTATTAGTTCAATCAATAGAGCAATTGCTGTATATAGGTCGACTACTCTAGGTAAAAAGGATGCAAGTTAGAGTCCCACCTGGAGCATACTCTTTAATTTACTATCTGTGTTGTTTATTCATTACTGTAGACTGAAAGGCTGAGAAGTTGCGATGAAAAGCAACTAAAATCAAGATGAAAGAAATCATCATCATCATCATCATCAGTCTTTAAACATTCGTCGTTGGACATAGACCTTCCCCAGGATTGGCCACAATTCCCCATCATGGGCATCGCAGAGCCAGTATTTCCTGAATTTGTCAAGTTCATCTCTCCATCTTGTGTTCTGTCAGCCACGGTTTCTTATGTGATCTCTGGGGATCTATGTTGTGAGACGTGATGTCCATCGGTTGTCTTTCATTCTTGCAACATGGCCTGCCCATTGCCATTTGAGTTTTTTTAATAGTTTCTATGATGTCACGTACACCTTTTTTCTTCCTTATATACTATGCTGTCTTGTGATCTCTCCATGTAAGGTTGAGCATGATTCTCTCATATGTACGTTGCATACTTCTCAGTTTGTAGGTCTGTCTCTTGGTTAGGTTTGATGTTTCAGCTCCATAAGTGACTATCGGGAGAATGCATTGGTTGTATACTCTTCTTTTCAGGATTATTGGGATCATTTGGTTCTTGAAAGTTGAGTTTGCTCTGCCGAAGGCTTGCCTTCCCAAAGTGATTCTTCGTTTGATTTCCTCCTCTTTTGAGGGTCTCATGGAGATTCGTTGTCCTTGGTAGATGTAGTGGTCTATCTTGCTGAGTTTTGCATTTTCTATCTTGACATTTTCTTGTTTCTGTTCCTTCTTCTGCATAACTACGAGAATATATGTTCTTGATTTTTCTTAAAATTGATCCACTCCATTCCAAGTCACTGCCTGAAGTTGACTTCAGTTTTCCACCGTAACAGGGAGAACAAGATCAGTCCTCACCTATTTTAGGGAAGGCAACTTTACTGATTATATTTCAATGCAATCAGTGGAGAGTTGCCGCCCTGAAATGTTTGTGTTCAACAAATAATAATCTTCAGTTGGAATAGAAATAAGAGTGGAGTTTGACTCTGTAGCAGCCAGGTTTCTTTTTATCCAAATTTCAGAAGGTTTAATATTTGTATGTTTTTTTTTTTCTGATTCAATAGAACCCATCATCTTCCACAGCCCAACCTTTGCTCCATCTGAAAGATACTTCTTCATTTGGGACCCGCATAAATAAAAAGAAAGCCGAACAGAACGTGTCTATTCCCTTAAACGATGGCGACAAAGTTGTATTTGGTTCTCCCAAATCATCATACAGGTGAGCAATACTCCCTTGAATTTTTAGCAGTCATTGTGTATGAAAATCTAATATGGTGCAATTTTTATTGTTGTGACAAAAGTATGTATACACTGAATACAGAGACACACACAAGTGTATACTCACATAAACACCACACACACACACGTGTACTCATATCCACATCACTCCACACACGTGTACACACACAAACACACAATGCATGACTCAAAGAGATAAAAAGAGAGTAGGAATTTACTTTGAAATAATCAGACAAAACGTTTTTCTAATTCAGTGATTTTCATTTTAATTCTATTTTGCTTTTGTTGTACAGGGTTCGATTCTCGCCTCTGGTTGTAACTTCATCTTGCCTTGAGAAAGCCCTGAAAGTTGATTTGGAAAGAACCCTCAGGACTCTTGGAGGAAAAGTTGTTGCAGAGTGGGGGCCAAGTTGCACTCATCTTGTCATGCAAAATTTATCCATCACTGTTAAGGTAAGCACTCGCTCACAGTTACTTCCACCAATTTCCTTCAACTTGACGTTCTAAAACCTTTTGGGGTCAATAATTTTCTCACACCAACTGTGGTCAAACAAAACTATAAACTATCAGAAACCATCAACCAAAACTGTCAACGCTGATTTCTGCAGTTTTGGAGTGATTCTACGTGAATGTGTCACGCGTATAGGCTGCACTGATGTAACTTGTGGGCTGAAAATTTAAACGTTTACCGTAGAAATTTTATTTTTGTTTTTTTGCCCCCCCCCATTTTTAGTGGGAGGCTCAATTTACAATGTAAGTTCATGTTAAATTGGTTCCTTAGTTTGTGCGCGTGTTCACGTTTATTTTGTGAAAATTTTGACTTCTTTATGATCACTGCCCAACAAAAAGAAGTAACTTATTTATCAATCACAGCTTTTTCTAAACTTTATCATTGATATCAACCCCTTCTCTTGAAATAAGACTTTGTCCAACAAAATGGTTTTGCAAACTCCTAAACAAATGATAGTCACTGGGAGCAAGGTTGAGAGAGTATGATGGATAAATCATTTATTCCAAGGCTGAATTCCTTTATGAGATCTTTGGTCATCCAAGTGGTACGAGGATGTGCATTATTGTGACGAAGAATGAGCCCTTCTCTGTTCACTAAGGATGGGCTTTATTCGTCTAAAGCTATCAACTAATGCCGAACATGTTGGCAGCAAATACATTGTATGACATGACCTCTGATTTACTCATGTGTCATGGAGAGATGCTTACTTTACTGTGATGGTTAGAAAACTAATTCTTTACTGTGATGGTTAGCAAACTAATTTTGGAGACCTTTACTACTGAAGTAGTGAGTTTGATCCTTACCCGGTAACCCATACTTGCAAGTCTAACCACAGCTTATATCAGTATATATCTACACCTTATTGAGGAGTCTATTTCTATTCCTTAGTGTAATTCCCAATATTTCTCTCTCTATTCCCAACACTGCATGGTGCCAAATGACATCAGTAACATGACTGTTTCTATTGAGTGACCAACCAGATGAAGCAGTGTTAACCATTATTGATTTATTTGATTTGTATTGAGAAAAAACTAAATAGTAATAATGTTACCTCTCAATTTGTTCCAGGTGATATGTGCCCTTGCTGCCCAGCGGTCAGTCGTCACTAATAACTATTTTAAGACATTGGTTGAATCCATAAAAAATGTTGATGTTCCATCTCCGAAGGAGAGCAGGTGAGGATATAGAGATGGAAAAAATAAATCAGTAATCAAAAAATTATTGAATGGAAATAAAATGGCGCAAAGACAAAAGGTTAAATTTGATCACTAGGTCAGTAACTGTTCTGTTTGGAAGGAGCCAGGCTTTATGGTGTGTTGAGCAGTGTTTTATTCATTTATTTATTGAATAGAAATGCCTTCATGGGCACCTCCTTAAACAATCTATATTACTTGAATGAATGTATATTTTAGTATTGAACAACATTGAAATATACATTCATTCAAGCTATAAAAATGTTTGAAACTTGATAAATTTCTGCCTGTCGTACGTGTTTCAATCTGCTCTCTAAAGAGAACGGGTCATAGACATCAAAATAAGACGCATCAGACACACATATGCTATAATGGGAACAAGTATTCTGTTCTGTTGTGTTGTTAGATATACAAGCATACTTATGCTCATGCAAATACACTACTTAAGCAAATATGTATTATGTTAAGCCAATCAGAAAGCATCACACAACCAGATGTAACTAAATGAGTTCTTCATGAAACTACGAAACTACGGCTTCAAAGTACTTCGGTTACTTCTCTTCAGTGTTGTCAATTTGGATATTTTATATCTAAAATTAGATGTATTGCCTATTTATATATATTTTATATCTAAATTTAGATGTATTGACAATTTAGATACAAAATATCTAGATTTGGGTGTGTTGTCAATTTAGATAATTTATCTCTAGATTTAGATGATTATAATAGATTATTACTATATTTTTTTCAGTTTTCTACCCAAAATATCTAACTCATTGGCTGTTCGACAAGTTTCCATCTTTCAATCAAACATCAAAAGAAAAACTCTCTTTGATGGAAAGACATTCATTTTCCTCAGTGCTACACAGGTATTTTATACTATTTCTTATATATTAATTTATTTTGTAGGTTTTGTATTCATTAAATTTCTCTCACAGAGGCAATGTGTTGCAGTTATTGTTACTTGAAGTATTGCATGTGACCGAGGACATGAATAGAGATTCTGTCCCAACTGCTGCAAACTTGATTCAGAGCAGGGTTTGCCAAAGTGGTTGATATTAACCTCTGGGGGTCGATGGGACTATCCAAGGGTTGAGAAATGCCTGGGAGTGTTGATGTATGCCAGAGCGGTTCTATTGAACTTTTGGGTTGAAATTTGACACTTTCATTTCTGATTGATGTATAACTAGTTTTTATTCTCTATCGAGTCACTATAGAACCACAAATGTCCTGCCCACTGATCAACTAGTGAATCAAACTACATGTTTTCCCTTTGCTTGTTGGTTTCTATATATGTATATATGTGTCTCTGGGCACTCCCAGTCTCGTTTTTTGGGCTGCAACCTGGCATACAAATTTGCACAAGTACAATACTTGTCACCATCTAAAAACGTTTTTGTTTTTTCAAAGCCAAAATTGTGTGCTGTTTTTTTTAGATAATTAGTTCTGGTACACATGTTGGCTATGGTGATTCATTTATGTGAGGTACAGATATTTTTTTTTCATTTTCTTTACTGAAAGAAAAAGAATCAGAGGGAACAAGTCTTAAATCAATAAGATATTTCTTCTTTAATTTTTTAGTATATATGATATACTGATATTACAATAATTGTATCAGTTGCTATGGATTTGGTATGTTTTGGGGAGATTTGGTACATTTTAAGCTCTGATATTGGTACATTTGATACTTTTTTTTTTTTGGCAGCCTTACATAGTTGATAAAGGATTCCATGAAGAGGTTAATAGTCTAAAAAGTTTTGTGTAGAGCTTCTGAATTTGACAATTTGCATTTATTCTCATGAGTATTTCAACATGTGAAGTGTTCAACCGAATCATTATGAATATCCTTGGGGAAAAACAAAAGAAATTTTTTCAACTTGGTAATTTTTGACTAGTTTTTCCTTCATCTTAATTTTGTTGCTTTTTAACTTTGGAGGCGACTTTTCCAACCCTTTCTGTTTACTCAAATGTTGTAAAATCTAATGTTCCCACTTTTTTGATTTGATTAAATTAAATTTTTTCAGATGAAAAAGATGCAGGACTCCATAAACTTGACTGGTGGCTGTATGAAACTTTACCCTGAGAAAAATGATGACATTTCTGACCAGGAACTAGCAGCAGATGGTAACCTCATAATGTCTCCTCCTTCCAGTGGGATAGATACGCAGTGGGTGTCACATATTCAAGCTGTTCTTGAAAGGTGATACGGAATTTTCCTGTTTTTGAGCTTGTAAAAACTATCCAGATGCCTTTTAGTCGATCGATTCTGAATGTTGGGCTTGTATATGAATATTGGGGCTCAAAACTGGGTTGTGTTAAGGTTTAATTGTTCAATTCCTAATTATACAATACAATTGATTACTAATTTACTGTCAATTAAAACTGCCGCTTAAATTGTCAACATAGGTTTCTTCAGTTTTCAAGTTGGTCCGTCCGACTGGTATCACACCTACAGACTGCACCAATGGAGCTAGATGCCTGGAAATTTCACATTTACTCTTTATTATGTCTAGAAAAAACTTTGTTTTGTTTTTTGCCCCCCCCCCTCAAAGGTTTTAGTATGGGGCTCAATTAGCAGTGTAAGTTTATGCTAAATTATCACCATTCTGTGTTGAGCAGCATTGAAGTTTGTTTTTTGAAAATTCAGACTTTTTTTTCCCATTGATCAGTGCCTAACAAAATGTGAGAGAAGTAACATTCACTGATCACCACTTTTTCCAATTTTTAAAAAATTGATCACCCCTAACATGGCATGCTGCCAAAAGACATTAGTCACATGACAGTTTCTAGTTAATGAGTAACCAGACCTGTTACTAACTTCCGTGCGATGAAGTAATTACAGAAATTTTACCAAGTGCACCTAAGTTCTATGTACTAGTATTTTTTTTACAAAGAATCTATTAACAAAAGGAAAGTCAGTCAGTATCCTGAGGTTATTTTTGCCACATGATTTATAATTTAATCATCAAGAATGAACCCTTTTCTGTTCACCAAGGATAGGCATTTTTTTGTCCAAAGCTATTTCTAAATGCCGAAGATGTTGGCAGCAAATACTTTGTATGACATGACCTGATTTACACTTGTGCCATCGAGGGGCGCTTACCTTGCTGCAATGGTTTGCAAGCTAATTTTGAAGACCTTTACTACTGAAGTAGTGAGTTTGATCCTCACTGAGCGCCCCACACTCGTGACTCTGTGCAAGTCAGCTTGTTACATATCTACACCTGATTGAAGAGTCTTTTTTTATCTCTTAGTGGTATTCCTAATATTATCCTTTCCATTCTCCCTGATTTTGTTTTCAAGTGATAGCTAATATCAGGCATCCATTGTTCATTTTACGTTTTAAGCATATTGGCAACACAGATCAGAACAAACCAAAGTAAAAGACACAGAAATTATTTAGTCAAAAATGGCGACGGACTGGACACTTAGCAAGATGAAAGATAAGAGATTGTGTAAAAGGTTGACTGATCAGTAGTAAATGCAGTAGAAGAAGACTCGGCATAAGATAGATAGGTTTGCAGATAAGACATGACAGAGGTTAGCACAGTCATAGTCGACATGGAAGGAGCTGGCATAAGCTTTTATCTAGCAGTTGACCTAGAATGGCTGATGTTATGTTATTTTGTGCCCGTTTCGTAATTGTCATGTAAAATAAGTTTCCGTCCGTCATACAAAACTACGGCTTCAAAGTATTTTGGTTACTTCTCTTCAGTGTTGCCAATTCAGATATTTTACACCTAAATTTGGCGTATTGTAAAGTGCAGCGGTCAAGGGCAATAATTTATAGAAACTATCAAGAAAGATCTATAATCTTCAATTTTTTATTTTTCATTGATTTCTCGAGAACTGCTGATCTAACAAACTTCAAACTCGACGCTGCACTGCCTCGTGTGCTGACTAATACATCTGGCAAATGTTGGATAATTATAGCATACACACACACACTTCTTTAATCATGATTTGATATGTATGCAGTGATTTAACTTGGCATTACTTACCAGTATTTTTTTTCTTCCAGTTATGGTAAACGTATGATCACTGATGCTGAGATTGGACATGCAGTATTATCTTGCAGTATTAAACAATATTGTAATCCTGATGCAGAACCCGGTTTGTAACTTTTTCTGGGCCTGATTTTTCTAATGTTTAGATATGATTGCTATAATTTTTTCAAAGCCATTTCACACGTTCAGTGTGTATACATATATATATATATATATATATGCCATTCTATAGGAATTGAGCACTCTGGTGGATGAGGGATTTCTGTGTAATTTAAATATAACGCTTAAATTCAGCCTTACTGCCTGTCCAATTCCGTAGTCCAGAGGTAGGATATCGGCCTATGGATCTGAAGTGGAGCTTTCAATTCTGCCTCGCGATACTGGATGGGATAATGGAAAGTCTATAGCCACACTGAAGAGATGTAATACATCAAAACAGCTGTCTGTGGATGTCACAATAATATATATATATATAAGTAGCACAGTACTTGTAAAAATGATTGGAGTTTTTGTTATTATAAATTAAAAAATATATTTTGGCACTACTTGAAAACATAAGTCCTGATTTGAATTCAGCTGATGCCACATATGTATTTGCTCCAAGTCACACAAAGTCAGCATTATCATTCCTTTTGCATTTTGTTGTCTTGATTGAGATTGTTATTTTTCTTAGATACATCCATGCAGCCCTATGAGACACATTTTGGTCTGTCATTCTATCGGTCCGTAATATGTTAAATATCAATTTCCTCAGTTGTATCATGTTGGATTGATATGAAACTCATATAGATGGTGGATGCATTGTTGAACTTATGGTTCTTGTTTTATTACAAAAGAGAAAAATTCTAGAATCAAGGCAAAACAATTGAGCGAACCAATTAGTTTATCTGAATACAAACTCAAAAACAATTCGATTTATTTAAATTCAAAGAAGCAAAATAATTTTGATTTTATTTATTGTTTACTATTGGGAAATGTAGCCGATGGACATCACGACTCACATCATGGATCACTAGAGACCATATGCAAGAGGCCGACAAAATACAAGATGGCGAGATGAACTAAACAAATTCAGAAAATACTGGTTCCGCAACACCCATGATATAGGAATGTGGAGGATCCTTTGGAAGGTCTATGTCTAGCTACGGATGATAAAAGACTGAGGATGATGATCATTGGGAAATGCACAATAGATGTCTCTGTGTGCATCCGTATTGCATATCTGATGTTAGCTGAATTCAAATGGGGACCAATGTTTTAAGTAGTATCATATGTTTTAGTACAAAAGTATTTATTTATTAGGATGAAATTTCAAATGATAAGAGCTTTTTCTTTTAATGTTTGTGATCCTCTGATGTCTTTAGTACAAAGACAACAGCAGCAAACTAAATTAGTCAATTTGTAATTTAAATTTCAATAAGTATTAGGCAGTATAAGTGGATAGACTGTTTGCCTGCTGATCTCTTAGTTTCACATTCGATTTATGGCAGTTTCCTCTTAATTTCATTTATCGGTTTTCTTTAGAGTGACATAGTGATAAACAATCTGCAAAAACAAATCCACAATAAATATGCTAGGGACTTTTATACAATGATATTTTCCTGTTTTTTTCTATGGTTTTTGTTAAGGTATTTGAATAAGCAACTGGCATTTTTTATTATGTTTTAGGAAGACTGCTGGATCCTTTGGCTTCTCAGACAATACGATCACAGACCCAAGATGTATTCAACTCAAGTACACAATCATCCCTGTCTCTCACGTGAGTAGTGTGGCATTTTGCTAAAGAGAAAAAATAGAGATGAGTTTTTTCTAAAATGTACAGTGCCAAAATTTGGAAATAAATTTCATAAAAGTCCTTCAATTTCCCCTTCTTCCAGGGATGTCCCTTATACAGGTTGTATGCTTCTGATCCATAACTACAAAAGCCAAAATTTTCCGAAATCCCAAACTTTTTAAAACTTAATACGATGTCTTGAGTGGAAAATTCAACACCTAACCTGACTATAGTATGATTCATAAGATGAGAGATTTCCAAGGCAATTAACTCTTTTAGCCTACAGTGGAAGCATGGTTGTCTTTATGTAACTATTTAAAAGCGTAGAACTAGATTTACATCTCAAATGGTGAAAAATGAAACAAGTCCCTATCAGGACAAATTAATTGTCACTGCCAGACGTACATGAATTATTCACTATTTTTTTGTTGGTTCTCTCATCTGTACATAGATATTATTGAAAGTGTTAAAAAAGGCTGCAGATATGAGTGACAAGGAAAAGAGAAAGTGTTTACATTTATCTATAATGCAGTCTCAGGCATTTTAGATAAGGGGTACTTGACCTGTATATTATTAGAACCTTATCCTGGAACGAGTAATGTTAACCCTTCTCCCTCTACATATGATCTACCATACCAGACTTTTATTTGTTTATGGATTTGTGCTCTAATCAAGTATATACATTTCATGGTGTCATTTAAATTTTTTTTTCTTCAGATTAAACCATTCAATCAAGTCTAAATTCAATGAAGTAAGTCATTATTTTCTTTTTTCTTAAGAGGTTGCCAGATTTGACCACAAAGGAAGATTATCCAAATTTAATTTACGGGATTTACCTAAAACAGGCATTGGAAATCAAGACCTGCCTCATGAGGCTGGTATTGAAGCTCTGCCTCCAGCTTCAAGAGATTAGTATAGAACTTCTACCCCCAGACTCACTTGACACTATTCCAAAACGTAATTTCAAGGAAGAAGTTTGAATTCTCCCTTTGTAGCTTAATCTGGCAACTGAGGCTTTATATAGGTTTCTGTTTTTTCTTAATTGGAGAAAAGAGTTGAAATTCAAGATGAAGTAGAAAAACAAATGCCACTTTCAGATTTTTAGAAATATTTTGCGAACTTGACGGTTAGCAGCAGTTTTCATCTCGACAAAATTACGAGAATTTTCATGACTGGAAGATGATTATTTTACACTTTTTTACAGTCATTGATATTTCAGGAAACTTTTCCATGTCTTTAAGTTCCATGAACTTTTGGATAGCATCTTTTTTTTACTTAAAACCATCAACCAAAACTGTCACTGTAGGTGTCTTCAGTTTTTAAGTTGATCTGGCTGGCCATGTACCATGTGTGAAGGCTGCTCCAATTAAGCCAGTGGACTGAAAATTGAAACATTTACTCTTTTTTTTTTCTTCTAAATTTTGAAAATAAAAAGGTTTTCAGTGTGAGATTCAATTTACAATGTAAGTTAATGCTAAATTGGTCCATAATTTGCGTTTGGCAGCGTTCACCCTTAGTTTTTGTAAATTCAGACTTTTTTAGTGATCACTGCCCAGCAAAAGACAGAGAAGTAAATCATTCATTGATTATCTCTTTTTCCAATTTTTCAATTGATCACCCCCAACATGGCATGCTGCCAAAAGACATTGGCCATTTGACAGTTTCTATTAAGTGACTAACCCGACCTATTTCTCGATATTTTTATTCATTTAATTTGTTTTCTTAAACAACTGCAGAGATCAGGGATGATGAATGGTTCTTTCTTTTTTTTTTTTTTTATTTGTGTGTGTTGGTTAATGTATTTGTACTCCTGGCCATACTGTTATGTCTTCAGATTTGGAATCTGTTATCAGTATTCCACTCTATCTGAAAAGATTTCTTTTGATTTTGGGAAAAAAAAAAATCTTTCGACTTATTCATTAACAACATCTAGATTCTCCACAATCCAGATGTTACTTTATTCTATTATACATGTTTTCAAGTGGAAAACGCCAGTGATGTCATAAATAGAATTTATTCTGACCCTATCTATTCCTCAACGGAATATTCTTTTTATTTGACTTCAAATTTTGACGCTATGGTTGTTTGATTATTAACTGTGATGGCGAGTTAATATCATTTTCATTTATTTTCTCATTGTGATGCTTTCTATTTGATTTAGACATTTATTGACCAGTCCGTTTCAGCCACTGATTTATTAAACGCAATAAATGCTGTCTTTAACAAGAAAATTTATCGATGATTTTCCCTTACTATTTTCAGAGTACTTCAAGTACTAAAGCTTCCTCGTCCCACCATGAAGATATCACGCTTGCAAAGAAAGCATCTGAGCACACAGAAGAGAATACAATTGAACCGGTCACTAAAAAGAGGTTAGTCACCTTTTTATTTATTTGCTTTATAGGCCAGACACACACACACACACACACACACACACATGGAACTACCATAACTCACACAACCAGCATATCATTACATACTCACCTACGAACCCACTGATCACTGCTTCACACACATAGAATCAGTATGACATACACTACCGCCCTAACTTCAAGCCGAATCACACGCAAACACACACTTACGGATATTATAGCTTCTTCAAAAAGAGACCCATACGCATATGCTCACATATACATCATCCCAACAAAGTTCCCTATCCTTAACTTTGACTCAACTTGGTCATCCTACACCACCCCATAGATAAGAGATCCTCATTCCCTGCTCTGCTTCTCTGTCCGTTAAAGCTGTCCCCCGTAGACATAAATAAATAACTTATATTTGTATCAGACTCAGTTCCTAGATTGTCTATTCTCAATTTAATGTTGCATACAAAACATCCTCTCACACACCGCATACATATGTATAGATAGATAGATAGATAAAGTTTGTAAATAGTTATTAAACTGGTTTTGTTAGTCACTCAATTCAAGCTGCCGTAAGACCAACGTCTTTTGGCAGCATGCCATGTTTGGTGTGAATAATTAAAAAATTAGAAAAAGGTTTGAGCAATAAATAAGTTACTTCTTCCACCGTCCAAATTTAATAAAATAAATGTGAATGCTGCTGGACTCAAACTAAGGGATTAATTTAGTATAAACTTTCATTGCAAATTGAAAAAAATTACCTATCTAAAAACCTATATATGAGGGAATTTAAAGAAAACAAAAAAGTTTTTCTTGATGTAAGGAATAAATGTTGGAATTTTCAGCCATCTAGCTCCATTGGTGTGGCCCGTATGCTCTCCTCGTGTACACATAGCCAGCTAGACCCACTTCAAAACTTATGTTGACAGTCTCTAATAACCTCTAAATTTTCAGCCCTCTAGCTCCATTGGTGTGGTCTGTATGCTTTCCACATGCATACATAGCCAGCCAGACCCACTTCAAAACTAATGTTGACAGTCTCTAATAACCTCTACTATTCTATTTTCTCAGAAGACGCGATTCAGATGAAGCAGAGAAGTTAGAAGAGAACAGCAATGAAGAAGTCTCTGCAAAGAAGCAATGTCTTTTCAAGATTCCAGTTTTAGACGAAAGCCCCAATTCTACCAAAAAATCAGCATCGGCAATGCTGGTACCAGACACGGAATCACAGCAGACTTTCATCCGGCCAAAACCAACGACGGTTGTCGAAGATTCCGATCCAGAAGACGAGGAACCAAAGACAACTTTCCATGATAACCGTGTTGATCCTGCGACCTGTTCTAGAAGAGGTTCAAGTCTCCTCGGTCAAGACAGGAGCAATTCGGACGGTAAAGATTCTGAAGAAAAGAATTCGGATTCACCAGCCACGATCTTAGAGCAAGACACACCATCAACTTCCAGTTTTAGCCTGCTAGGGAAAAAGAAGCCATCATATTTGGTTGTAGAAGATTCGGAAAATGCTGAACAAGGGACAAGCTTAACTGAGCAAGAAATTCCTGTCCAGGTAAAGAAGGAAGTCAGGGATCCTACTTTTGAAAATGCCATGAAGCAATCAAAACCGTTGTTCCAGGAATCTAAGATGCAAGATATCAAAGAGGAATCACAGCTTGAAAATTCACCAAAGGTAAGCTGAGGAATAGGGTTGCCAGACCTTTGCAGGAAGGGATTATCCAAGCTTCATCTCAGAGACTCACACAACGCAGGTATGGGGGTAGTGTTGAATTCGGAAATCAAGTGAATCCGGTGTCAGAGATTCAGTACCTGCCTCAAACTTCCAAATTTGATGCCCGTGTTGAGTAAGTCCCTTAGCCCGGATTATCTCCCTTCCTGGCAATGTCTGGCAACCCTGCTTAAGAAAGTGTTGATCTAAAATTATTTTTACCATACCCTTTATACAGTGGTAGCCGCCTATTGTGATTACTTTGAGACAGGTTCTTTTAGATAACAATAACTGGCTGATAACATTAAGCAAAGGGATTGAAAATTAGAACAAATCACATCCAATTAGTTAGTGTTTCTCTGAATTTTTCCCCCACACCTACCAAATGATACCTGATGAAGGCCGTAGAGTACAACGGCTGAAACGTTGTATGAAAAACAACCAAGATGAGGATAGTCTGAATAATAATAGAAATAAAATAAAATCACATCCATTTGAAGATTTTTTTTGGATGATTGAACTCCTGGTTTATGCTGACATTTTGGTTGATCCATTCAGCGGCCTTCTTCAGGTGAACCATCCAAATGTAATGGTGGTAAACAGAATTGAAAAAATGTTCAACTTTCGTTGCTATAGATTTATATTCATTTTTATGCTATTAATTTCATTGATATAAATAACGTTACATCATAAAAAAACTAGCTGAAGTACCTGTCTACAAAGGATAAAATATTTAATGAGTAAAAAATGAAAGAACTAAAGCTTTTAGACTGATAAAAAAAGTTTCCCTTAACTTTTAACCCTTTAAAGTGGAGAAGAGTTTTCCTTCACCTCTGACCACTTGTGGGGCAGGATAAAGTCTCCCTTCACGATTGACCCCTTGAAGAGGGGAAAAGGTCTCCTTTCACACTTGGCCCCTTGAAGTTTCTTTTCACTTTTGACCCATTGGAATGGGGGGAGGTTTCCCTTCACTTTTGACTCCTTGAGGGAGAAAAAGTCTATCTCCACTTTTCACACCTTAAAGGGGGGGGGGTTCTCTTCACTTTGGATCCTTTGAGGATTTATACATATAAATGTTGTTATATATATATCTATATCTATATCTATATATATATATATATATATATACATGTATTATATACATAATGTATGAAATAATGAAAAGATACATATCTGTATATATGTATATATTGACAGAAAGTAAGGTTTCACTTTGGCATTATGATTACATAGTATATAGAACCCCTTATTCTAAATCCTTAAAAATGTTTTTTCTCAAAACTTTTTACTTTGAAACCTTCTAGGTCCATCGAGTATACTTACCAAATTTTGTTGGGCTGTGCCTTTGTTTAGGTTGTTTCTATAATGTGATAGGTGGGCAGACACACGCACACGCACACACAGACACACAGACAGACAAATGATATGACACTTTTTAACTCAAATAAAATAGCTGATAGTTTGACAGTCAAAGTAAAAGCAATCAACACGGAACCAAAACTCAAACCACAGACGGACTCTATAGATTGTTACTTTACTGACCTAATAGTGTTTTTTATGCACACCAGTCTGATTTTAACCTGACAGTCACATTTTTTTTAAATGCATGCCAACCAAATTTTTCAAAAATTCTCTTTGGCATTTTATTTTCCATAGTCAATATTCAAAATAAGTAGAAAAATATCTCTATTTCTAGAATAGAATGTATACTTTTTTTCTTTTCCCTTTTTTGTGATTGGCTTCATGATACTTGTTGCTTGCTCATCTGATTAATTAGTAAGAGTCTTCAATTTTACTAGTTATCATAAGATTTTAAAGCAAAGATTGTTAAAATTACTTCAACATTGAATTAAATAGTTGCTTCCCTTAGAACTGGTATGTAGATGAGTATTGAATTACTCTGGAAATTGGATTTCCATTTGATCGTGTTTGTGTTTTGGTTTCATTGTGTCTTTTTAAAAGAAATTATGTTTTTTTCATTACAGAGAGATGTCTCCAGCAAGAGTGCCATACAACACCCGGTCCTTGCAGACATAAATCTTCCGGAAGGATTCCTGACAACAAGGCTGCCAATACATGCAAGCAATTCAATCTATGATATTTATATAACAACCGTTTCTCAGTTTTTTGTTTTTTGTCCAAGGCAAATTCAGTCAATGTTTGGTAACATTGTATGTAATTTGAAGAAGTTATCATCCGCGGTCTATCTATCTATATTATAAAGTACCAATGTATATATGTATGTACTCTAAAATGTTGAGGACCCTGCATCAAAGAACAGAAACGAAGGCATATTCAAAATCAGTAGTACTCAAATTACCTACAGGAAATCACGTTCAGGTCGAATATTGTAAAAAAATTTTGTCAGTTTTTACAAGGTTTCCTTTCGCTCTCTCAGAAAACAGAGCTATCGAAAAAAAAAATATATATATATATATTGAATTGACATCATCTGGGGAAGATTTTTTTCAGTATTCATTCAAACCTTCTCACATGTGAGGTGGGAGTCAATATTTTTGAAAAAAATTTCTTTTGTCTGTGATTTGTAGTTTCAGAGTCATAGTGGTTAAATAACTGAGTGGTTAGAGCTTCTGAAAATAGAAATGGCAGACTAAAATCAAACTCAAAGTTGTTTTTTTTTATGCTTCAAATTATTTAAGCTTCAAACCCCAAGGAAATTTATCAGTTTTGATTGAATAATTGTTTTCAGGTTTTAGAGGGTTGTTCTATTTACGATCGAGTTATATTGTTAAAGTGGACCCTCACTTTCCATTTGTCATTGGAAAACTGTGAATGTCCGTTTTTCTTTTGTTTTTTTTCTCTCAGTGCTAATGTAATTTTGGCTGTATCTATATTATATTATGTACCAAAGTATATGTGTGTCTGTGCTTTAAAAATCAAGAAATACATATCACAAAGGAAAAACAAAGGCGTATCCAAAATGAGCTGGTTACAATTTACTTACAGCACTCATTTTAGGATTGAATTTTACAGCTTGTTTATTTCTGTGGGGTCTGCATTTGCACTCATGTGAAAAAAAAATTATAGCCAAAGAAATCAGTTGGAGAAGAATACAACAGTGTTTTGAAAAGTGGGAAATATAATTAGCGGACTGAGTTCAAAATCTAATCTTGAAGAAAATTTTCCTTTTTCCTTTTTAATTTTTCTTCTTTTGATTTCAATTAGTTAGACTGTCAAGCCTTTTGGAAATTTGAGAAAGAATATTTTTCAAGGTTTGATAAAGGGGGTTCTATTTACAATGTGAATTCCTCTTTCTCTTGGCACTTAAGCCAGTATGGAAGTGTTTCTCTAAAAAATATAATCTCAATCTGACAATAAAACAACTTTTTTCCAAGAGGAGAAACTGTAATAATCCTAACCCAAACCCCAATGCAAAATGAAACGTGGTCAAAATGTAAACACGATAGTCCATTTAATGTGCAAAGTATTATTGCCAAAAGTGAGCATGTAAATTAATTTTTGTGGCTATAGTAAGGGATATGCAGACCTGCTGGAGGTTCTACTCTGGCCCAACCATTCATGTTGGGGGTGCGCGTGAGCATATCCTCTACCTCATCTAATTTCATGAAATCTCAATAAACTATCATTTGTTCTGCAGTGTTGTTAGATTTAGAGTTTTTTCTTCTCGGGCAATGCTGGGTAGCTCAGCTATACATATCTTTTCAATACAAAATAAGAGTAAACAATTTTCTTGGTTATTTTATCAGTATATTTTGATATCGCTGGCAGAGAAAGGAGAAATATTTCTACTCAATTTTTTTTTCTTTTCACGTTTCTTCATTTCTTTGCAGAAACAAGTGACCAAAATCAAAAGAGAAGAAGACTCTGAAGAAAAGGAATTACCGCAAAATTGCATTGAGACTGTTTTCACCAACTTGATCTCTAAACGATCATCAAGACCATCTTCCAATCCAGACACTGCTACTTCAAGCCAAGCCCCTGAAGGCTACGCATACTACCGTGGAGAATTAGTTAGAAATTTTAAGAAGTTTAAAAAGGTACGTTTGAAGTCATATTTTGTGTGAGTGTGCATGTGCAAGTACGCTCTCGTTCTTCTCTATATTTTTATTCATTTATTGTTATTCCTCTCATTTTTGACGCTGCTTCTCCTCTTACAGTTCTTGAGATATCAATGGCACTTGCTGCATCTTAATGCTGTTTATATACCATTTTGAAAAAGATTTCAGACGGATATCCTATTGTAACTATAATTCTAAACCAGTCCCTCACTTTCTGCCATTTGTACGGAAGTACAATTTTGAAGTGTTCGGTCACTTCCTTTGTGAAGGTAATGTCACCCCCAGGCTCTTTGAATCTATAAATTGCGGCTGTGGAGCAATCACATTTGCACTTTCCTCAGAAAATACACCCAGTCTAGTTTTAAAATGATATCTTAGAATATAACATACAGAGGCAGCTGGTTATTACAGTTGTGGATAATGTTATCAAACGGTTTATGTTATCAAAATAATTTGGTTCCAAACATTTCATTTCAAATGAATTAAAAATGATTATTAAATGTTTTATTATAATCAAATCTGTGTATAATATATGTATATTTGTGATTTTTCTTGTAGAATGCCCTTCCCAGAGGCTTTTCTCTACCTAGGATTATTGGGGGTTCAGATCTTGTCTCCCACATAACGTCTCATAGTAAAGAGATCGATGAATGGATGCGACAAAACAAAGAAGTAAGCGGAATTATCATTTATTCATTTCTGTTTGTGTGTAATTACTTTTTATTCCACCTACCGGCCAGTTTCACCAATCCTTTGTTTCGATATTTATTAAGCTCAGTTGAATCAGGCGCAAAGGCGGGACGCTCAATGAAGGATCTAACTCACTACACAGTAGTATTGGTTTTCCCATGGCAAGGCACTCAGTGAGGTATTCACTAAGCTTAGCTTAGTCTGGCACAAGGCCACAAATGTGAGGCATCCGGTGAGGATCAAACTAAATTATTAATGGTCTGTCTGAGTGACTAGTTTGCTAATGATTGCCCTCATGCTGAGGCTCCCATTAAGGTATTTGCAAAGCTTTGCCTCATTTGGCTCAAGGCCAGAGGTGTGGGGCACCCAGTGGGGATTCAACTCGCTACACAATAATAATGAGATTTATTACCTCTTCAAGGAAAAATATGACATATAGGCAGTTTTAGTCTGGGCTACTCAATCATGATTCAAGATCATGAGGGGTCATCCAGAAAATTGCTCTGTTCCCTTGTCTATTGCCATGGGCATCAGGGCATACCATTAACCCTTCCCCACTTAATTAGCGAGGAGGTGCTGTCAGTGTTCCCATACACCAGGCTAACTCGACCCCTGAGTGCAGAACTGGTCTGAGGCATTAACAAACTGTGCAGCTGCTGAGGGCCCCGAGAGGCAGTGGGAAGGCATTCCAAATCAAATTCTGTTTAGGCTTGGACCGGACCTGTTCAAATGCTAAGACACAGTGTGGTTTTTGAAGGGATTTTCCAGGAAAAAAAATTCATTGTATCGGTCGGGAAATATAATAATTGGTTTTTGTATCTTGTTTCTCCAAATTTTATCGAATTTAAAGTTTTTGATGGCAATTTGTAATGCAAAAGATATGTCATTAAAAATGGAGCAAATATGAATTGACTTTGAAAAAAAATCTGTATACATTGGTTATTCATGACTGCACGGGAAACATTTCCAATAATAGCATGTTTTATTTCATTAATGACATAGAATTTAGATGTTTGGAACTGTCACCCAAAACTGTCATCATAAATTTCTTCAGTTTTTAAGTGATTCTGATTGGCTACATTTGTATGCACCAATACAGCTACAAGGATTGAAATTCAAATATTTACCCCTTATGTTTGGGAAAACATTTTTCTTGTTTTTTTGAAATTCTCCCCATAATTGGCCTTTAGGGAGGGGGTTGTATGTAAATTTATGCTAAACTGTTAAAAATGCTAAAGCTTAGTTTGTATCCATACATTTATTTTTGTTTTTTGGAAATTGAGACTTTTCTAATGATCACTGCCCAACTGAAGGTGAGAGATGTAACTTATCCATTGATCACCACTTTTTCTAATTTTCTAATTGATCATCCCCAACACAGCATACTTGCAAAGTGAAATTGGGTACATGATGGTTTATAATGCGTGACTATCCAGACCTGACAACGCTAAAATCGTGCTGTGCCAAATATGAAGATGGGAATGGTTTTGGTAGCTCTCCTGATTGAGAATCGCTTTTAGTGTCACGTGGATCTAGAAGAACTTGTTTTCTTTCTTTTGATATTTGTTGGTTTTAATCCATTAGATCAGTGGTTCCCAAACTTTTTTTCAAACCACGGCACCCTTAGTTTACTTGTATTTTACCAAGTCATAAAAAAATATTCAACAGTTGCATTTACAATCTTGTGGTAAGGTTATTTAGGTGAAAAAAAATAATGAATCATGTAATTCAAACCTATCAAGAAAAAGTCAGTACGTTTCCTCTTTTAAAAATCACTACATAATTAAACAATAAATGAACAGTTTGATTTGCGATGTGCCATGTTATATGTCACTCCCTATCACTGTGACCATGCATCAGCGCATTGAATTACGATTGCCAGCAAGCATTTGGATAGGGGTGCCCCCCCCCCAGGAGCCGTGGCACACACTTTGGGAATCACTGCATTAAACCCTCAGAGCCATCCAGAGATAAAAAGCGAGAGAAGTAACAATCATTGATCACCCTTTTTACCAATTTTTCAATCGATCACCCTCAACATGTCAATTTTAAAAAAAATATCTGCCAATTTATGGATTCTTGATGACTCCTGTATAATTCATTGCATGTGCTTTCCAGTTTTCTGAGTGGCACAGTTAAATAGCTGCTCTGATCTTTTATTTTGTGTACTTGTCATTTCAGCAAGAGAGTCAACAAAATGAAGATGAAAGACGAGCAGAAGAACTTTTCAAGTAAAGATTTCAACCTATTTCAATTAATCTGTATTGATCCAATTTGTGTTTCACTGATCAAAATACACTCACCATTTGGAACAATGGACTCTTCCACTTGATCGACTTCAGTCACTTTTTAACTCTTAAATTCATACAAGAAGATCTAAGTATGAATATCTAGTGAATAACTACTGATTTAAGTTATGTCCCTTTCACCTTTGGGTAAATTTTTTTAAAGGGATCCATTATTTTCTTCAATTCTATTCACACAAGTGTTACACTGCAATTATGGTATCCAGTGGTTTATGACATTTGAGGGTTGATGAAAATCTTAAATGAAGTAAGATTTAAACATTGGTTTGTACTTCTAGCACCTTCGAAGTTGTGAAGTTCTCAAAGGAAGAGAATGTGAAGAAATCACTCAAACTAAAGAAAAAAACAAAAAAATCCTGGTAGATTTTTTTACCAAATTCTTTATGACCTCCAGCATATATCTTTTATAGTCAATAACTAGTATATTCAAATTTTTTTCTTACAATATTAACTCTTTAAGTGCTACCATTGCCAAATGGTGACCTTACACACCCATTCAGTCAGTATATTATATATACGAAAATATGGTTAGAAATTTGCTGGTACACAGATATTGACATGTAATTTTGAAGTGAAAAAAAAATAGGCAGGGTTTTTTCTAAAATGATAAAACAGCTGTTCTAAAAATTCCTAAATCAAAGATGGTCTCCACCAGATAACATCATATGCAAATTAGATAATATTTTTTTCAACCTTAACCTTATGTCACACTTCTTATGCCAGCCTTCTATCATTAATCACTCTCCCTCTATAGCCCTTTAAAAAACACCAAGTTGAATTCAAAAAATTTTCCTCAAAAACTAGGTGTCTAAAGGTTTAAAGATTCTTGTCAGTTTCTTTCTAAGTGTAAACTTCTAATCTTCATTTATTCTGTCTCTTAATGGTGATTTTATTATGATCTGTTTAAGATAGTTTGAACCCAATGCATCCAATATGAACTTCAAGATGAAGATTTAGTTGCATTACTTGTAATTTTCATTGTTATTGATGGAAAATGAAATAATAGCAAATTTGCTTCATTTATTTTTTCTTAATTTTTTTCAGTTGGGATTCACGTGGCAAAGGGAAGCGGTCTCGCTGAAGGAAAAACTGATCTGCATTTCATCCTGGCAAACTTTTGTAAAATATTTTCATACAAAATCTGTGGTTGTTTCTTGGAAAAAATAAAATATTTTTGTTGAAAATCTAAATAAATCTTCTTTTCATTTTCTCAAAACAAAAAGCTTTTTTCAACATTAAAAAGTACTTTAGGACATCAAGGCAAAGATTGACAAAAGCCAGAAAAACAATGAATGCTGGCTCTGTGGAGAAAGTGATGGGAAAATAAACTACATAATCTGTGAATGTAGCTGAACAGTCGAGAAGAGTACAAAAATTGGCACAACAGATTACGACAGTCATACACTGGGAACTGTGCAAATGACTTGGGTTTGGCCATGTAGACAAATGGTATCAACACATCCAAAGAGTCCTTGAAAATAAAAATCATAATATACTTATGGATTTTGACATCCAGGCTGATCACCACACTCAAGCAAAAAGTCTTGATCTGATTGTCGTTAACAAGGAAAGTAAGGACCTTTCAGATCATTGATGTTGCTGTATCAGCAGACCTTAGAGTGAATGTTGAGAAGGGTAAAAAATTGTAAAAATACCCGGGAACAGAGAGTTGTGGAATATGAAGTTTAGGGTAGTGCCCATAATAGTTGGCACACTTGGGACTGTGCCCAAAACTCTTTAATCAAGATTAGAAGAGTTTGAGATTTGCAGAAGGGTTGAGACTGTATAGCCTACGATGTTGCTGGAGATTTCAGGAGACTTGCTGTTGCTCAGTCTCCAGCGATGACTACAGGATATCTAGTATAATCATACAAATGCATGAATATAATGAGGATGATTCATATCCAATAGAATTTTGTTACTAAATACATTTTATGACTTTGCATGCAAGTAACAAAAGTAAGGTCCAAGTTGTCCACATCAGATAGAAGCTGTACATTGTTTAGGGCTTCTAGAATTACTTTTGCTGTAAGGGCAGCTCTAGATGGTTCCACCTAGTGGACAACCTGTATGACAAAATCAGAGAAGATGTCTAGGAACCACAAATAGAATAAAAAAAACGATGAAAATGAACCAGAAAATAGAAAGCACTGGTTAAAAAAGGTAAAACATGTAGATGCATCAAATCCATTTTAAAATTGACAGCAGGGGAAATCTATAAGTTTTATTCGGTTGTTGGCTCCATCAAGGTAGGATTTATAGAATAGTATCAGAAGGTTCCCACAGATGAAATTAGGTGTGTGCTTACTACTACTTTAAAGGGTGTGTGGATGTATCATAAGGAGAAAAATAGGCTTGTAAGTTAGGGAGAGACAAATCACAGAGGAATAAATGACAGAATTTTCTCATATAAAAATGCTACACTATTTATTGATGTACATAATTTATAAACTAATGAGAGAAATGATTTTGTATATTGCGTAGTGATTGTAAAGTCTTTTCAAGGTGTAAAATGAAATCTATAATCAAATTACTTAGCTTGTGGTTGAGCCCTTGCATTATATGCACCCGTTGTTTATCAGAGGAATTTTGCTGGACTCTGTGTTATCATTTGGCTTTCCCTGAATAAACTATGGGTTTTGTTTTCTCAGAGCTTTAGACCTTTTTCTGGGAATTCTTGCCATTTATAGTAAATGGGGATAATTTCCAGAAAAATGTTTAGTCTTCATCAAATTCTAAGGTGTGTTCTGTTTCAAAATTTAGTTTTATGTCTTTTCAGGTAAATTGACAGATGAGAGTAAGAGAGAAAGAAATAAAGATTGTATATGTGTATTATATTTAATTGAGATATTTAATTTAATTACATTCTTATTTTTATAACTCCTTATATCTATTAATTTGGGATCACTACATCATGGGATCTTTTATGAGGCTAAGTACAAACGAACATATCTGCTGAGATAGAGAGCAGAAAATTATTCATGTTCAAAGCTCACCGCTTGTTCATATCAGTATCCCTAAATTTGTGTATATGTGAGTAGTTGCAGATATAGTTGACACACTCAACCTTAAAGATGTAATAAGAGAAGTGAAAGAACATCTGTCAATTCCATTCAACATACCGTTTATCATCTGGCCACCTACACCTCCCTTCCTCTCAATATCAGAAAAAAGCTTGGCAAACAGCCTACAATAGAATAAAAACAGAATCAATATTTATTGAATAGATTAATTGTTAGAGCCCAAGAATGCACATGTAAAATAAATCGATGTAACTCCTCAAAAATTAAAAGCCCCCACTTGAAAAAAAAGCAAAAATTAAATTGTCTTCATTTTTGGGCGGTTTCTAACATTGAGAGTATGAAATATTGAAAGTCCTTTTTTAAGGTAATTTTTTTTGGGGGGGGGCACAATTTTTAAACAGGAGATAAGCATTTGTTGATTCCAAGGCCAAGAAGAGTTATCTCCACTTTACAGCCGTATTTTACGAATCAACCGATTTATCATGTTATATCCATTCAGACCACTTAATTTATCTTAGCCAAGTAAAGCAAAGAAACCTGGCTGTTCATATCTGCTTAAACTGTTCCAGAATGTCTTATATAAATTATTCAATTGTCATAGATTCTATCTTTCGTGGATTTGTCTATGTAATCAAAACCAATCAACCAGAACAGTAAATATAGGTTTCTCCAGTTTTTTGATTATTCTGGCTAGCTGACTTTGAATGTGTCATGTGCATTGGCTGTGCCCATGAAGCAAAACATTTCTCTTTATGTCTAGAACTTTTTTGAAAAATTCTCTAAAAAATTAAGTTTTTATTGGGGGCTCAATTTACAATGTAAATTTATGCTGTATTGATCCCTTAGTTAGTGTCTGGCAGCGTACATGCTTGTTTTTCAAGAATTCCAACCTTTTTAGTGATCATCACCCAACAAAAGGTGTGAGAAATAATTTATTCACTAATCACTCCTTTTTCCAATTTTTTCATGATCACCCCTAACATAACATGCTCTCAAAAGATATTTGTCAAGTGATGGTTTCCATTGCATAATTAACCAGACCGGTTTTTCTTCCAAACAATTAGGAATATTATTGAACAGTTGAACATTTGGGCGGTTTTAACTCTTTTTCAAGTTGGATTTTTGATAATCAGTATACTTATAGGTAGGAATTTTGATCTCAATATGTTTTCTGAGATTTGAAATAATGTATACTTCCAAGAGACTTGCTCTCTCAGGCCATATCTCCCCATTGTACTTAAATTCCCTAACATCTATGGTATACCCAACACAAAGATATGAAAAATGGACAATCTATCTCCACATATATATGGGGCTCCAATAAAAAAAGCTATAAAGATGTTAGAATATCATACACAAAATAATACAGTAAAATTCAAAAACCAGATTTCTTTTACAAAGGGGAAACAATTTGTGTCGCACCGTTGTGACGTCATTTCCGAGTACCTTCGGCGTTTTTGGATTGTATATTTCCTAAAAGTATATTTTTGGTAAGTTATTTCTTTTTCTACAAACCCAAACCACTTTAAATTTGTATATATTAATTTAACTTTAGAATTAATTGAGCAGCAGACATTGTTTAAAACAGTTTACGAGAAATAGATTTTTTCATTAAGGCTTGCCAAATTCGAAATGATGTTTTTTCACTTCATATTAACAGGACCCGAACCGTAACAATAACACATCTTTGAAAATGAAATCAGTTTAATTTTAATTTAGTGCTAACCTTATCCATCACTTTATATCACGTGTACATATTATATATTTTAACTGTAAATAAATATATTTTTGTTTAAGACTTGTTGATGTGTTTTTTTCGGTTTATTGCATCTGTAACACCAATATAAACAACAGCAAGAATTTTACTCGTTTGATGCAGTACACATGAGAGTGCTCATTAATTGGAAGAAAATTCTACCAAAAATTGACATGAAGTTGAATTAGATAGTAGTAAAAAATTGATTATGATGATTGACAATTATTCATCTAAAAGAAAATAAATATAATTCTTTGTTGCGTACAAGTCGTACTTCACAACACAGCGGTTTTTATTCTCTCGTTACTTTGAATTTGAAATACATTTACTATTTTGATAGTGTATCCGGGATAGAGAGACGTCAGTCCATTTCAAGCAAAAACTCGTCATTTCCTCTATAAACTGCCCGTAAAACGGTCACTTTGCTATGTAAACTCAGATTTGGTAAAATTCTGAATTGTTGATAAATAATACCGAAAAGGTTATTCATTTTTTTTTCTGAAGAAATCTTTAGTGTTTTCAACCAACAAAACCGTCGTTACCTCCGGGAGAAAAGTGTCAGTTTTGGGGAAGAAACTTGTAATAGTCACCTTTCCCGTTTTAAAATGGCTGTCGGTAGAATTAGGTTCTTTGATTTGAATTCCGTCATCAGCATCTGTTATTCTGACCTTTTGCGCCATTCTTAACATATTAACCGTTTTACTTTTTTAAAGACTGACACTTTCCAGAAGTAACAAAAGTTTTATTGATTGGAAGCAAAAAATTCTTCAGAAAAAATTTGAATACAATTTTTTGAAATTACTACCTCTTCCAAACCTTAACCGTACGTTTTTTTCTTCTTTTAATGAATTGTTATTATTCATTTGTACGAATGGGGTATTCTTATTTTGGTCAAAATGGTAGAAAGTAAGTGCCCATTTTATCATTATAGTTATGCTGTAAATAGAACATCCATCTTGTAAAATGTTAAAATTGATTTTCTCAAAACTAACAAATTTGTGGACTGCCCTAGGATCTAATGGATTGAAAGCACCTAATTTTGAAAGAAAGAATTTCTTCTAGGATAACTGCATGTCACTAAAAAGTGAATCTCTATCAGGAAAACTACTGATACCATTCCTATTTTCATATTTGGTACAATGTGGTTTTACTGTTGTGACTTTGTAGTAAGTATATAAAACAAAACACTGAATAAATGTCCCAGTACATGGAATCATACAATTGAAACTAATTAAATTTTAAAAAATTTCTTTTCTGACAGTAAATTTTAATCCCGCTCATTAGGGTGGATTTTTAGCTATTAATAGAAATATTTAAAACTAGATTAAAAACATCTTATTGTTGGAATTTCTTCTCGTTGATTTCAAACTTTCTCTTTCTAATTTAAAACTCATTCCAGAATTTGACAATGTATTATCATACCTTTTTCAACACTGAATTTGTTTTATAGTGATGGGGACATGAACATATTTCAGCTGGACATGGAGCAAGAAAGATTTGCTGGTTTAATGTATGAAAAGTTTTCTGATCGTATTCTATGAAATGACTTCTTTTTTGTTTTAATGTATTTTTCAGTTGTCATCGACTGTTTAAGTCATGGGTAAAAGTGGAGGTTTTCTCACCCCCAAGGCCATTGCTAATCGGATCAAGGCTAAAGGACTCCAAAAATTGAAATGGTATTGTCAAATGTGTGAGAAGCAATGCCGAGATGAGGTGAGGCATTCAACCGATCTCTGAATCAATTTTTGTTATTACAAATCTATTTGGTTAGCCCTTAAGTTTGTCTTGTTTTTGTCATTAGGGTTAGATAGCTTTAGGAATGTTTAGTCTCAATTAACTTCAATAAGAAGATTGCTTTTGATTGTATTGTGATTGTTGTCATGTCAAGGTTCATATAAAAAAGAGATTGTTGTATTCTTGTTCATCCATTGTAATATTGAATGTGAAAGAAAATAATCTAATAAGCTGAAAATATTGCTTTTTTTTATTTTAAGAAAAGTAAAAATGAGACCCAAATAGATTTGCTGTTTATGAAGAAGGTAGTCTGAATGATTGAATGGCTCAAAGGTGGTTTGTGCTGGAGATTTCTGGCTGAATGATGTTTCACAACTGGGTAAACCAGTTGATGTTGATATCAATTGAATCAAGACATTACAGTATTCAATCAACATTATTTGACATAGGAAATAGTCCACGTGCTATATTCAAATTGAGTGTTAAAAATCATTTACACCAGTTTGCTTTCATCAGTTGCTTGGATGTATTGCTTCTTTTCTTGATGAAGAAAATTCAGTACCTGGAAGATTGCAAGAGGCACTTAGAGTAGTTCAATTGCTCAGATAAAATTAAGATCCCATTAATCCTAAAGAGAAGGGTGTATAACCAATGCATCCTCCCAATAGTCACTTATGGAGCTGAAACATGGAACCTAACCAAGAGACAGACCCGAAAATTGAGAACCATGCAACGTGCACATGAAAGAATAATGCTGGGCCTCACATGGAGAGACCACAAGACAGCACAATACACCCGAGAAAAGACAAGACTTAGGGACATCATACAATCCATTAAAAACCTCAAATGGCGGTGGGCTGGCCATGTTGCAAGAATGGCAGACAATCGATGGACATCGCGACTCACAACATGGATCCCCCGAGACCACATATGCAACCGAGGCCAGCAAAGTGTTAGATGGAGAGACGAACTAGACAAGTTCAGGAAATACTGGCTCCGTGACGCCCATGATAGGGAAGTGTGGCAAATCCTGGGGAAGGTCTATGTCCAACGACGGACGCTAAAAGACTGATGATGATGATGATGATGTTGAATGATAGTTTACTAATTTTGTAGGTTGTTGCTAGTGAGCTCATGGTAGTCACCATCATATATTGTTTGCAGATTTTTAATACTTAACTTGATTACAGATTCTTTCCTATAAAGTCATATGTACCCATGCAAATTTTGAATGATGTCGTTTATCCATCTTTTTATTACTTAACTCATTCAGGTTTGGAGTGCACATAGGTGCAGTTTCATCTCCAATTTGAATTCATAATGAGGTCACGTGACCATTATACAGGAAGTACCTGGGTCATGAACAAGTCCCTTTTCTAGGTCTGTTCATAAGTCAGAACACTTATGTAAGATGTATATCTAGCGCTAGGTAGTCAACTGTTTGTCTTAGTATAGTACTCTTCTATGTATCAAAAAAAACAAAGAAATAGTAATAATGGTACAGTAATTATGATGATATTTTTTTATTAATTTGGATTGGTTTTTACCTTCTTAATTTTTATTTGCTTTTTATGATAACTTTGACTTGGACCATCATTCTGCTGCATTGAATGAACAGTGCGATCTGAAGTAAAGAGTATTTATTTGTTGGTATGATGATTAAAAGCAATTCATATTGCAAAAAATTAGCTCAAACATACGTCGATTTGAAGTAAATCTTATGTCATTTTTCTAATTTTATTATGGTCTTCTTTTGCCAATCAACCTCCTTTTTCAAAACTGTAGTTAATTTGAATTAAGTTGACAGTTTTTTCTTGATTCTGTTAGAAAGAAAAAGCCCAAGTTGTTGTTTAAAGAAACCAAAAATAAATTTTCATTATTTATTGAGTAAAATGGGACATTCCAAAGTCATGGTTTACTTTTAAATTATCAGCCATGTGTCAATATGCTTTGGCTGTAGTTGATGATTGACAGTTTATTTGATAAATTAGCAAATGATACTTTTATGTACAAGTTCTGTTTTTATCATTCCTAAGGCTTGAAATTTTTTTTTTTTTCTGTTATTGATTTTTCTGTGTATACAGTTCTAAAAAAAACTTTTCTTTCAATCAATTCGAGAACCTCATGAACTATCCGAAAATTTCACAAAGGGGGGGGGTTCTATTTACAATGTAAGTATGATGTGATTGTTGGCAAAATAGTTTTTTTAAAAACTAACAAATTTCCAGATGGTTCTTGAGTCTAATGTATCAAAAGCATCTAAAATTGAAAGAAAAAAATATTTTCTTCAGGGAGAACTGTATTGGTAGGAAAAAAATGACGAAATGTAACCCCTACTTTTTTTTTTTTGTTCATTTAGACAAAAATTTGGGCTTTTTTCTTTCTAGCAAAGCCAAGAAAAACTTGGGAAGAAAATTAAAATTTTTTCAATTAATCACGTTTAAAAATGACTAAGCAGCTGCTTGCAAACTGTGTTGGAGAAACATTATTCTGAAAAAAGTCCGAGAGTCGATCAAATGTCAAACTAAACTAAAGAAACTAAACCGTAACCATACAATTAATTGAATGAAGCTATGAAAAGTGTCCACTGAGTTTTTCAATGTTATTACAAAATGTTACCGAAGAGGATGTGTGTGTTAATGAAAAAAGCATATAAAAAAACCCATTAAATTTGAAATCAAATAGGAACAGGTGAGAAACTTTATATGACTAAATTTTAGATGTATATATTCTGATATAAAAATCATTTCTGTGAACAATATAAACTTGGTTAAGTAATAATTAGTACAGACAAATTTATTTTCTGCTGAAGACAGGCAATGTTTTGATTACGAACTGTCGTCTGTAACACAATTTTAAAAAAATGATTCATGACTGTTTGTTTGTAAGCTCGAGTTGTTCCTAACTCGGGGATTACCTGTATTGGCCATAAATGAAATAATGTCTTATAATCTCCAAAATGGTGCATGAATTCCGAGGGTTTCTCAAGAAATATAAAAAAACTTGAATCATCATGTCATTGCTTTGTAACCCTTAAAAAAAAAAACATTCCTGAATGTTTAATCACTTTTTCTATTTGTTGCTGTTTCAGAATGGCTTTAAGTGTCACATGATGTCAGAGTCACATCAGAGGCAATTGTTGTTGTTTGCTGAGAATCCAGATGATTACATTGACTCTTTCTCCAAGTAAGTTATCTTCTTACCTATAAATTATATACTTTCATAGAACCTGTAGATTATCTATGTGTGGATCGGCACTTCTGTCTAGGATATGTACTTCGATAATCAGCCAGACCCACCTAAAAACCGAGGAAACCCATGTTGACGGTTTTGGCAACAATTTCCAATTAGGATGAAAAGAATTCTATTTGAGTTTCAGTTTGGAACAATATATTTTAGTATGAGCAAGTCATTTGCTATCTCATGAAATACTTGTTAAAGGACAAACACAACTGCCCTAGGTCCAATGTAATCAGCAAGGGAGTCGTATCAAGTGCTACATAGGGGGATCTGTCAAAAAATATTTCATAAAATGTTTAAAATCAAAATATATAGAGGGTTTGCAATCTGAAAGTGACCATCAGATTGCAAATCCTCTAAATACTTTGATTTCACAACAATCATATAGATACAATACATTACAATACCAACATACAAGGTACTGGCTAACAACCCAGAGTCAATCTGGAAAATGGCACGAGCATACATATACTACCCATTTAAGAAAAGTAAAAAAATCTTTCCCACCATCAACCAAAAAGATTAAATAAAAACAGCACACCCACTTCCACCCATCCCCATATGTACCAACACCTATCCATCAAATGCTAAACAACCCCGCTCCATCATATGATAAAAAGTAATGAAACCCACTTTCTCTGGGAAATGATGATTTTAGCCTTTCACCCAAACGCCCGCAGAGACAGGAAACAAATACCACCTTACCCCGCCTCTTACTGATTCATCTCATTTCAAACCAAATATTACTTTCCTCTACACAGATACAAACACCTTCCCTCCTGCTCCTATTGAACAACCAAACAACCCAGAAATATTCCCATTCTCTTCTTTAGCATGAAACATGTAAACAGCAAATTTTTTCTGTGAAACATTGCTGATATTTTTCTTTGGAAAAGATAGCTGGCCTCTTCTGAAATGCATCTAACTACGCCTACGGAATAATTAAAAAACTTTGAGATTTAACACTTATCACTTGAGTTTTTATCTTCACTTTCCAATCGTCATTTTCATTTACATTCTGTCCGATCACTTCACATCCACTATACGAACATATACATATATATATATATATATATATATATACACATACATCCTGCCTAGGAACAGAATGTAGTATTAATGCCCTCTGTCTAGGGTCAGGATGTAGGGTCTCTGGCACTACTGCTAAGGATTGGAGTGTAGAATCCATGCACTCACACAAAAAAGTATATATGATATATATACATTTATATGTGTTATTATGAAATGGATATATGATCTGGCAGAATGATTATAAATTGCGTTATATCATATTGAAACTCCTATTTGAAATGATTTTCCGTTATTACACTGAGAATGTATCACTAATCCTAGACAACGTAGACAAAAATAGAATAAACAATTAAAGAATTTCCTGGTGCTGCCCTATTTTCTTTAATTGCTTATTCTATTTACATTGACTAGGCTAAGTGATACATTCTGTGTAATAATGGAAGATCATGTCAAATAAGAGTTTCAATATATCATAATCATATTTATATAAATACCTGAAACAGCTTAGAAATTATCCTGTAATTTTTCATGAAATTTTGCATGTTTGTTTGATGAAAGGTTTTATAAGTATAAAATCTATTGGTATACTTCTGTATTGTTATTTAGGGATTTTCTTGAGGGCTTCATGGAA
Source organism: Thysanoteuthis rhombus (assembly GCA_963457665.1). Classification (NCBI taxonomy): domain Eukaryota; kingdom Metazoa; phylum Mollusca; class Cephalopoda; order Oegopsida; family Thysanoteuthidae; genus Thysanoteuthis; species Thysanoteuthis major. The sequence goes on from OY735225.1 coordinate 29,328,792, forward strand.
GTTTTACGGCGCAGATTTGGAACGAAGAGGGTCCATGCAAATATTGTGTATCAAGAGTATATCACAGATCGACACCATATCCATATGAATTCCACTCAATGGGAAACTTTGACCGACTTTGTCAAATGGACAGGGCGAGAAGGTAAGCAAAACAAAAAAAAAATCAGTAAGAATTTCTTGCATGGAAATCATTATTTGAATTTATCTGTTTGGAATTTCATCTAAGTTCCTGGATTACCAGATTGTGATACCAGGGGTGTTGATCTGAGCTTCATCTCAGAGATTTATGCAACACCGGCATTTGAATAGGCTTATTAGGAAATCTAGCAAATCTTTAGCACAAGTTCAATACCAGCTTCTTGACGCTCAGCCGGGTATTGAACCTCCGGCTCCAGATTCACTAGATTTCCAAATCTAACATTATTCTAATACTTGTGCTAGGTTAGTTTTGGTGATAAACTCGGATTATCTTCTTTTGTAGCCCAATCTGGTAACCCTATGTATGGAAATCATTATTTGAATTTATCTGTTGAAAGTTTAAAGGCAAAAAGCTCCAACAGACCTTCCATTTACCCATACCTAGGGGAAGATGTAGATTCATACCTTTTCCCAAGGGAATTAGTGTAAAGTGAATGCGAACTGCCTTGGTTCAAACTCAAACTGATACCATTTTATGTGTTGGTAACCATTTTACCACTTAGTACCTACTGTATATAAATTGCTGCATATTAATTAGTTGGGAGTAGAAGTGATACTACCTGGTTGGGCTAATAGCATTTACTAGTTGACCCTGTGGTGTTGTATATATTTACTTCAAAATGTTCCCCTTGGTTCATTGAGCATGCATACCAAATCTGGTTCGGCCGATCTGACTTTAAGTATCATATAAAAATAGATGGAAATAAGGTTATTATTTTCAGGGTGAGAGCAAATGCAGACCCCACAATTTTTTTTTTTTTTCTCTCTCTCTCTCATTGCAAAAGGGGAAACCATATGTGAATTTTGCACACATATACAATCTTTTTGAGGCCTACTGGAACCTTTTCAGGAACTGTGTGAAGTGAAAAGTAAAAAAAAAAAAGAATTAATTCAACCATTGTAAAATAATGTAATGGATATTTGACCTGAGATTTTCTGTATTGCTTGTTGTGGCTGAGATTGTTGAATGATATTTCTTGTGCTACTGCAGGTTACTGTGAGGTTGACTACACGGAAAAAGGTTGGTTTTGTCGTTACATTGATCGAACTCCTGAAAGCATTCAGAGGCAGTTGGCGAGCAAAGCAAAGGAGAAAATGGAATTGGATGACGAAGAAAAAAAAGCCAAATTTATTGAGAAGCAGATCCAACGAGCAGCTGAAACCGAGAAGGTGAAAAATAAACCTGAATTCACAGAACTCAAACGGGAGAATGAAGAAGAAAAAGGTAAGATCAGTCAGTCATTATCAAAAATGTTTTCCATCTTCAGGCAATATACACCCTGAAAAGATGATGAATAAACTGTGTTCGGGAGTGCCAGATTTGTCCAGAAGCAGGGGATTATCCGATCTTTATCTCGGAGACTTATCCAATACAGGTATTAGAATAGTGTTGAATTTAGTAATCAAGCAAATTTGGAGGCAGAGCTCCAATATTAGCCTCTTGAGTGCCTGGGCCCAATATTCAACCTGGCTTGATTTTCAAATTCTACACTATTCCAATGCCTATGTTGAGTAGGTTTTTGAGATAAAGCTTAGATTATTCCCCCTCTTAGACAAATTTGGCAACCCTGCCTGTATTGCCTGCTGTTGTTCTATCAAGTATGGGTGTTATTCTTTGGGGGGGGGCGTTTAACTGCAATCTATCGAATAATAGAATTCGTATGTGTGTGTGTGTATATGTATATATATATATATATATATATATATTATATGTGTGTATGTGTATTAGGTTCAAGAATTCCCAACATTTTTTGACAAATATTGATGCATGCCTGTGATGAGACTTTTTTTTTTTTTTTGTCTGTTGGCACAGAAGATATATACCTTGCGCAAGGGCGTTTGTGTGAAGTAAACATAGACATCTCAGCCTGAATTCGGACTTGGTTTGCCCTGTCTATTTTCCATATTAATAACTGTTACTTTACTCCACCTTGAACCTAACAGTCTTCTCATAATTCCTGATTCCCTGACAATTGTAGCAGAGTAAAATGAGTGATTCTTATTTGCATAAGGAATTTATTGAATGTACAGAATTTCGAAGCTTCTAATTAAGGCAGCAGCTTTTTTTTTCTTTTTTTTACCAAATCAGTAATGTACATTTTTTATGCTGGCTTCGTTGGTTGTGAAAAGGGATTTTTGACTTTGTTAGAGTGTCAAACTACAAAGAGCATAGAAATTGGCTGACCAACTATGTAATTCTTCTTAATTGCTGCTGGTGCAAAGTAAAGAATTTCCATTACTTATACAAGAGTGGGCTCCGATGACAAAGAAGAAAAGTTATTTCCCTTGATATTCTAAAAATATTTTCAAGGCCATTAATAGATGAAAATAATCCCTTTTGAAATTTTTATTTTTATCCGTGCTAAATTTTCAATATAAGATGTACTTACCAATGTCTGTGGTCTATGATGTCCTGCTTAACGTGAGTTCACATTATATTTGCTTAATTATACTCTTGTAAGATTGAATTTTGCAGATAAATTTTCTTCACACATTTCCTGAAGTTTTGTTATATTTTTTTTCAGTGGCTTTTAACCTTGCTGCTTCTATGAAGAAAAAAGATGATGACCTCAAGAAGTAAGTTGACTAGCTTTTGTTCTGTGCTTTTTAAAAAATAAGAAAATGGTATTGAACTTCTTTCTTTTTCTTGGCTTGATTTTTGAATTTGATGCTATTCCTATGCTTGGGTGAATAAGTCTCCTCAGTAAAGCTTGGATTCTCCCCCCTTGTAGTCCATTTTGGCAACCATGCATGTCAATCCAATACCCACTTTGAATAACTAAACGTGTTTTGTATCTTGCGATGGTGGGAATGCAAATAAAAACTATATAGAAACATATCAGGGGTTCCCAAGCTTTTTCTTATCATGGTGCCCTTTATGAATTTATGTTTTTTCCCTGGTGCCCCGAGTAAGAAAATACTGAGCGATTGCATTCATGTTCATGTGGTCAAGTTTAAATATAATAATGAATCATGTAACTTAAATTCATAATGTTGAAATTGTGAAGTTCATCTCTAGTGGGACAGTGATTCACAATGTGCCAGATAGATGTCACGTTATATCATTGTGCCTGTGCATCAGCATATTGAATTACGGTTTTTTGGATTCATCAACATTTTTTAATATCTTGCAGTATCCCCATGAGCTAACCACAGAGCTCCAGGGCACACAGCTTGGGAATCATAGCTTTATACAATGAACGTGTGTTTCTACCCGTAGACTTCTTTTTGCTGTAAGCAGCCAAATCCTGTTGTGTGTAAATCTTTTTTTTTTTTCAATTCTCACGAAGCACACATTGTCTTTTCAGAATGGAAATCAAGAATGCTTTGAAAAATGTTGGAAAGCAAGTTGCTGAGAGCAAATCTAAATCGAGCAAACCCTTTAAAGAACCCCTTCCCCCGAGCGGAATGAAGAGGAAATCCTCTGCCTTGGACGAAATCATGAAGGTCAGTGGTTGACTTTTTTTTTTAATACCCCCCCACCTCTGCCCTGTTTTATTGCTAGAAACAAGAATGTATTTTCAGCTTCTTTGAGTGTCTGAAGTCAAACAAGTCACTATAACATATCAAGTGAAAATCTTTTTATCAAAGCTTTAGCTAAAGTGATGATTTCAGTTGATATTTTCTTCTTCTATGTACATCTGAAAGTGCCAGGGAGTGAACTTGTGTATCTATGGCCTGACTTTCAGACTTGTCTACTTCTGTCTGCGCAGTTGGAAGAGATCTATGTATTCATTCATGTATTTCAGACTGTTTGTACAATATCTCCTGAAGTTATCAATGAATTTCAATGACATTTAGTGGAAGAGTAAATCATGATTAAGGAAGAACTGACTGAAATATTGGATGGATCCAGGAATTTGTTTTTGATTGAGAGATATTTTTTCATATATTAAGACGATGGACTGAATTAAAAAAGTAGATTTTTATTTGCATTAAGTAAAATTTGTCTGTAGATATTCCTACCTTGCAGAAATGAATCAAAGTTGAAAAAGTATAGGATTCTTAAACCCAAGTTATCTAAATGTTTGAAAGATAACAAAAGTACTGATTTTTTAAAGTCTTTTAGTTTTGCAGAAAGTTTCTCATTTCTAGCATTAATCATTTTGCTGTTTATACGGACATAAAATCATAACCTTTTATGTATATCATCATTTCAAAGTAATTTTGTGTGTATTGTTGATATTACATTTGATTTGACTTTTCAGATGATAGTCATTTATGCAAGACTATTGTGAAATTTTAGATAAATGACCCCAACCTAATTTTATTCTTGTTCTATTTTGATTGAATTTGGCAATGTAAACAATATAAATGAGATTTCAGTATTTCTTGCTACTTAGAAGAATACATAACTCTTAACTCTTACATTCATACAAAGGAAATTGAATGTAAATTTTAAAGGGAATGAAATGTTTGAAATTATCTCTCTTTAACCATTTTTGAGTTAAAAAAAACTCCATTCACAGAAGAGTTCTGCTATTTTTATGCTATTTATTGAAGAGTTTCGCTGTCAAATATAAGCTGTTTATGAATTGAAGAGATAATTGGATTTTTGTGTTTACTATTAAGTTACTATATACAAAAATCCAATTAGAAGACTTATGTATTATAAGTGGCTAGAAATTTTGAGATCTAATTTGTATTCTTAAGCCAGTAGGTTGGCCTTACTATCAGTATACACCTCTGAATGGGTGGTGGTCAGCTCTGTCATCTACTTGGGAGAAAGAAACTCTAACCTCCAACTTTTTGACATTGTTTCCATCGTTCCCCCATGGTGGGCCATGGCATACAAGTGCTTGGTTTAAAGAATGGGGTTGGTCACTTGCACACAGCAACTTACCTAAAACTCTAGCACGCAGGCTATAGGGATGTTCTACATACAGGCCTCGCTGGTACCTGTAGGCCTGCAAGATGAGGAAAACCATCTCAAATTTTCATCTATGAAGCCTATGTTACTGTTACATTCATATATATCAGATGAAGTATCCACTTGTTTGTGATGAATGCGGATCCCCAAAGATCCTTTACAAAACTGTGGCTGGCAGAAAATAAGATGGCATGACAGACTAGACAGGTTCAGAAAGCATTGACTCTCATGAAAGAGAGGTTTGGCAAATGTTGGGGAAGATCAATGTCCAACAATGGATGCTAACAGGCTGATGATGATTGATGTCAAGAGCGGCTGTCTTTGAAGTATTGATGCCTAAATGACTTTGAATTTTTTTTTTTTTTCTTTCAGTTTGAGGAGATGAAGCGTGAGAAAATGAACAGAAAAGATAATTGGCTTCATGAGAACATTGTTGTCAAAATAATCACCAAGAAATTAGGGGAGAAATATTATAAGAAAAAGGCAGTTGTAAAGGTTTGTACTTTACTCTTTAGAATTTGTCTGGAATTTTATTATTATGAATGTATAGGTATATTGAATAGAAAGTAAGGGTCCAGTTCAGCATGATAGTTACATAGTAAATAGAAGCCCCCCCCCTGATATACTCTAAACTTTTTCTTTAAAACATTCCGAGGTGTCTATTGAGTATTTATGCCAAATTTTGTTGATTGAACTACACCAATGTCTAAGAAAGGGGCACAGTGACAGTCTGTTATTTTATATAATAGATAAATGAAATGACTTGTTGCTTGAATGAAAATGGCTTCTAAATTCATTTATCTTTTGGGCTAATCTTATTTTGTCATTTTTGTCATTGCAATTAAATAAATGTAGAATGTTACAATTGAAGTGTTGTTTTTGAATAGTAAGATAAAGGATATAAACAACAAAAAAAGTAAATATCAAATCAAAATCTTACCCATTTGAAGCAATAACCTTTCTCTAATAATCCTCTAATGATGATACACCATCTCTATAAAAGTTTGAGTTTAGTGGTCACAAATTTAGTCAGAAGCATGAATTGAGGCTTCCCTATTATTTAACCTTTTATTATGGATATGAAGTTCAAAATGCCTAAAACGATAATCTGTTGGAGATATATAATGCACTCATGTACATAGAAGATTCCGTTTATTAATGAATGTTCCATGATCGTGAAAATAATTCTGTGGTATATTTTGTTTTGTAGGAAGTGCACAATTTTTTTGCTGCTGTTGTGAAAATTTTAGACTCTGGAGAAAAAGTCAAACTTGACCAAACACATTTAGAAACGGTGATTCCTGCTTTAGGTTAGTTACTTTCATTATTTTTATGTCAGGTGCAACTTGATTAATCTTACAAAAACTTTATGAATTACAGAAGTGAAATGTTTTGTTCTGTAGCCAGGTCTACTGCTGGACTAAAATGATTTTTAATTGAAATACTGTATATTCCTTGATAAGTTCAGTTAATTCATTCAAAGTTTTTCTGTGATACTCAAAATTCCCCTAGTCAGGGTCCCAGTATAATTCAGCATTTGCACTAATCAAAAAAAGTACTATTCGAGATATTACTGTACCATGAGACAAATGGTTTACAGCGGTATTTGGAGGAAGACTGTTTACTTATTCAAGTTCCATAACTATCCAGGTCAAGCTTCAGTAGATGGCCCCATGGTCATAATACCAACAGATTGGACACGCTATAATATTTGCATAGTTTTGAAAAAAAATGTTTGTCTTATATATTAGCATACATGGTATTCAAGAGCATGAAATTTTGAAGTGTAGTCTGACGTTCTGGGATGAAGTGTTGTCATTACTCTATGAATTCTTTGAAGTTGCATCCTCACCAAACCCTGAAGAATATCGGGTACAACATTAATCTGAAGAAGGCCAGAGAGCTTGTTGGCCGGAGTATAGAGATAAAAATAATGATGAGGATGCTTGTTCAAAAAGATTTCTAGATTCCTGTGCACATTCAGTTGTATTGTCTTTTCAATGTTGAAATCTATTTAGATCAACATTTTCTCAATACTCCTTTGGGCACAATATTACTCCCACTGAGAATGACTACGGTATATTATCTTATACATTTAGTCAGATAGATACTCACATCAAGTGGCTTCATTGTATATCTTCCAAAAGGAAGGTTATTTTCCATTATGTTATGCCTTTGGCTTTGACAACTTAATTTCATGTAAAATTGATTACAGTGGATAATTGGTACTCCAAGATTATGTGCCTGCATTATGAAATTACATGCTAATGGAAATAGATTAAATCAATTTTTTAAAAAAGTACATATCTTATAATTCACCAAGTAGGAGTAGCTTCCTATTATTTCTTGACTTTTTTTTTTCTTCAAAGAAAATTTCATTTGCATGTGACAATCTATCACCCTGCTCCAGCTTAAGAATGAAAAAATCTAACTTGTGAGTGTGTTTTCTATTTCAGGTAAAACCGTGTTGATTGTGAATGGTGCTTATCGAGGGAGTATAGCAACACTGCAATCGCTGAATGAAGAAAAATTCTGCTGTACAGTAACAATCAAACAGGTGAGGTTGTGCAATGGAGGGAGACTTCTCTACCTGATCTGTGTAACGTGTTTAGCAATGTCATTTGATTGACTAAGCAGCTCTCATAGGACAACATCATTATGAAAATAATAATGATAATACAATTCACAAGAGTTGAGTAATTTAATAAGATGCTATAGACACAGCTCATATATTTTAGAAGTAAATACCACTTGAGAAAACATAAGTGTGACAGACATGGCATTTACTATGTAGTTCATAATCATGAAGACCTAAGTCAACATGTGTGATTGACGTAGCTCTTACTTCCTATGTTAAGCGTTCATCTCGGCTGCTATTCGATTCTATTTGTGCAACAGACATTGTTGTTATTATATATATCATTTCCTCCCACAGAATTTTGTACTTTTTAAGTGACCTATAAATTATTAATCCACTTATTTAGCCAATTTTACAAAAAAATTTTTTATTTATTTCCATTATAGATTTTAATGTACATATATTAATTTTATGAGTGTTAAAATTTACTGTTTTGGGTCTGGATTCATTTGTCAGATTCCCCCTGAACCTTTCACTTAATTGGTCCAAACTCCTAATCTGTTCTAATAATAAATAATTTGTAAATGATTCAGGAATATTATACCAAACAAAATTGAAGCTCTTTTTGTTTCAATTTGCAGGGCCCACTTGCTGGACGTACTATTGAGAACACACAATATGAAGATATCAGCAAAATGTACCAACCTTCATGAGGAGAGATGACTGATATGTGATTATCGTATAAGCCAGACTATAAAATGAATAGTTTACAAGGATATTTGGAGAACTCTCTCACTGCAACTCCTCCAAGACCAATGACTGTCCCTATCGGGCCTCGGGAGGCAGACCCCTAGTCATAATACCAGTGGATTGGACGTAGTGTGGTATTTGCATTTAAATGAAAAAAAATGTCCATCTTATATCCTGGCGTATACAGAACAAAATTTCTCAGGTATTTAACAAATAAAGGTCACTGCCGTCACCTTCATATTTCCATTGGAGTTGAATAAAAAAAAAATGATTTGAGTTTTAGCCTATGAGCAGGTATTTAGATCTTAGGTTTCATAAAATTAATCATTGAGAATCTGGTGCAGGATTTCAAATCATTTTCATTTTTTTTTTCTATTTCTGTCAATGTGAGAAATACTTCATTTACCAGTAAACATCAAAGTAGTAATTGAGTGGTAAAGTCGTGACATCATGCCTGGACTTCTGGTTCCACATGAGATCCAATTCATACTAAATTAGTACTAGAAGAATTTTACTTGTTTCGGAGTCAAGAACTAAACAACCAATTTGGTTGTATATTATGAGTTAATAAGAGCCTGTATTTAGCGTATGTTAAAAAAAGGATCCTAATTTTTAAAATGAAAAAGGATCAACAAATATTATAATGGAAATTTTTTACTTGCGTAGTCAATTTTTCATGTTTTCTTCATACAGCCAGATAATGTTACAAGCTTTTTTTAAAAAAAAAAAGTATGAGGTTTTAATACACAACTTTATCCAAGTTTATATTGTTTACGGAAATTCCACTTGAAAACTTTCTGTAACCATTCTTCTAGATAATTGCATAATATTCATCACAATAAAATTACTATTTTCAATCATTTTAATGTTTGTTGTCAAAACAGTTATAATAGCTAGATAAAGTCCATGGTGAGAACCAGAAGTTTGTCATGACGTTAGGCTGTGTCACTCTTTTATAAAAGTGATTTTTTTTTTTTTTTTTCTAGTGTAATGGAGTAAATCTATAGAGAATATTCATGTCCTGCCTTCAAACAAAAAATTAAATTTATTGTATGAAATTTCTAATCTCAATTTTATAGATTAGCCTGGTTTAGATCAGATATTCTGAACATTTTCTTGGGCACAGCCCTGTCAAGAGCTCTTCTCAGGTCCCTTGGCCCCCAGTCAAACAGGGATACAGCATGAACAGATACACAGAAATCCATTACTATTTCAGTCTATGGCCCCCTTGGGATGTGTCACCCCACCAAAGGGGTTTGTATTCCACCCCTTGAGAATGTCTAGTTTAGATGATATGCATTTTTGTAATCTCAAGAAATTGTCATTTGTCAGAGTATGAAAACAGTGGTAGAAATATAATTTTCAAAGAAAACTGATGAATATTTTGGTTTACTCCTGTGGACTCCCTGTGGAACATAGGGCGGTAACCACTCGGGGGCAGTATCAGTAGCAAGTAAGTTTTTTACCAGTTAGAGTTGCTAGCTTCACGCCAAACCCTCCTCCTTTATCTGGGTTCGGGACCAGCTATGTCAACTGACGAGCTGTAGGTTTTTTTTTTTTTCTGACTGTTACTTTCTGTTATATAGGGACTACCTTATAGGGCCGAACGGCCCCAGCTGCCCTGCTATGCATCCATCACTGGGGAAAGAAGTGGATTCATGCCTTTTAATGCCAGTAACTGTTACACCACTCCACAAGTCCAAATTCTCTCTCTTACAAACCCCAATTTCTATTTTTCACCAATTGTTTATACATCTTTTTAAATTGATAATTACTAACAAAAGTGGTATTGGTTCCTCTTTTTATGTTTATCAGATATAAAAGAAGTAAAAACAAGAATTGTTTTGAGGGGAAAATTGTATTTGACTACTGTAGATTTTACAATCACATGAATAGACTGACTGCAATTTTTTTAAAAACATGTTTTCAGAGTCCCAGGTTTTTTCAATTCCCCCAGGATTTTTCAATTCTTCCACCATTTTGAATTGTCATCAAGTTATTTTTTGCCATTATACTTTCCATTATACATTCAACCCCTAACATTAACTCCTCCTCTGAAGAAATCCCTTCCCTTGGAGTCAAGTGGCTCCCATTTGAGAATCACTGGTCTAGGATCTGTGCATACATCTGTTTCTAGATTTGAATTTAAATCTGCTGTATTTATATCAGTATGAACATTTTTATGATGAACAAGCATCTTTAATATTGATAACCACTTCTGACTGAAACACTCCCACCACCTCTTATTTTTTCCTGTTCTCCAATATATGTCTCCTGGTGCAAGCGATAAATTGTGCATCTATGGTCAGACTTACAGGCTTATTATCAAATGACCTCTGATGTTTTATGCCACTCACTATTCCTAAAGAAACCAAGAATGCTGGTGGTGGTGGTGATCAGAAATGTAAATATTTGGTCTCTTTCCATAGAACACAATGCATAGAGACTCTCAGCCTTCAACCTTAATATAAATGTAAACAGAATGAAAATATCTTTGTGACTCATGAGTGGAACTAGACAAAGTCTTTTTATACCTTTTTGGAAACTGGACAAAAATTTTACCAGTGGAGCTAGTGTTCTGGATACTTGAACATTTACTCCTTATGTCTAAAAAAAAAAAAACCTTATTTTTTTTCTCTTCTTAGAACTCCTCCCCCCAATAAGTTTTTAGGTGGGGGTGCTTCTATTTAGAATGTAAGTTTATGCTAAATTGTTTCCTTTGTGTCCTGCAGCATTCATTCTCATTTTTGATAGTCCGGACTTGAGTAACTTATTCATTGATCACGCCCTCTTCCAATATTTTTAATTGATCACTCTCAACACGGCATGCAACTAAAATACGTTGGTCATGTGATGGTTTCTATTGAGTGGCTAACCAGGCCTGTTCTCAAATTACTATCATTTTAATGAGTTGTATGGTAAATCTAATTCATTTTCGAAGTCCATGGATACCATTTTTGAGAATATGAGTGTGTCGGGAATCAAGAGGTTTAAAAAAAGGTGTCTACCTTAAAACTTTGTGTATATATTTATGTATATCTGAAATAAAATCCATTAATGATTCTTGGTAAAAAAGAGAAAGTTGTGAAAATATGGTTGCTTCTTTATCAATCTTATTGAAAGTGGAAAAGTACTCAATATATAAAATAAAACCCCATTTCTCCTCCCTCAGTTTCCCTTTCTCTCCATCTTTTTTTAGTGAAATCCCTAAAATTCCCAACTGTTGTGTAAATGGTCAAGTGAAATTTCTGTAAAAATTCAAAATTATTCATTATGTTGTGTGCACAAAATAAAACTCAATTTGATCTTTTGGGGTTTTTTTGTCTTGTTTGTATTTAAAAATTTTTTTTAATGAATTTACCACTACTGAACCTGTATGAAAGTTTCACGTTTTTTGGCAGCCTTTCATACTATTTCAGTAAATTAAACAAAATTGTATCGAGGTAAGTGCTTGCATTCTACATCTGTCCATCAATATATTAAACACATAAAATTGGGTCTTTTGGCTATCGCTGGGCACTAATCGAGAGTAACCTCCCCTTATTTGTAATTTTCAAAATTTACATGACCTGAAAGATCAAACTTTTTTTTTTCTAAAAAAAAAAAAAAATTGACTATCTAATTTTCAAAATTTGGTTAAAATGAGCCAATGTTTCCTTGTCGGACATACGACTAAAAAACAAAATAATCATGCATTAAGAAAAAGATATCAATGTACCAGAAACTTTTTATTTTACGACAAAGCTAGTTGGGGAAGAATGGTAATAATGAAGATGAGCATCTAGAGAGATACTTTTTTTCAGGGGTAGCAACCCTTTCAAAATCAATTAAGGGGGGCAACTAAAAATAATAAATGATTACAATTAAAAGGGTAATGAAAATAATCAAAAAGATTACTCATCGAACGAATTACGAAAAAAAAAAAAGAAAAAGAATATCTCATAAATTTGAAATACTCGAGTGCGACGATTTTATGACATAAATGTCACGAACAGAAAATAATTTTTAAAAAGAGCAATGAAAATAAAATGATTTGATACCGGACATGAACTTTTTTTTCATCTTGGTCGGTTAGAAGAAAAAAAAAAAGCTACTAAAAAGAAAAAAAAAGACCAGGTTAAAAGGTTGATAATGATTTATAGTACTTCATAAAAAACTAATGCTGAAGGTAAAGAGTAGTTAAAAAAAAATAATGATTTATAATACATCGAATAAAATTGAATGAAAAAATGATGACTTGGTTCTGCGAACGAAGATCAAGGTGGGTTTTCACGTCTTTACGGGTCCTAAGCCGGTAAGAGCTATACAAGAAGAGCCTTGTGATATGCACCATAAACTTTCAAGGTGAGGTGCAACATGCGTCCTACTGACTCTAAACTAAGGGTTTGGTTAAACAAAATACTTACCTAACACCTAACGTCGGCTGTATCCTTCGAGGAAACGTATACTGCAACTCACAAAGAGTGATGCAGATAGAAGGTGGCAGTAAAAATCCGTACTGCATTCGGGTTTTCCTAATCTGTCTTGTCTAATAATTACCACTCAGTACATTAAAAGGTGTTTAGTGTACTGAGTGACTGTTAACTGAGGTATAGCCACCAGCCGGCAAAAGTTTATTCTGGTACTGTTTGATAACCACTGGACGGTGAAGCTGAAGGTGGTTGTCAAGAAACAAAATGACTTCCACGGCACACGGTTCTTCTTCGGTATTTCTTTCATGTACAACGAATGCATCGAGGATAATGGCACAATAGTCAAAATCAAAAACGTAAAGTTGAAGAAAGTAGATCGCTCACATCTACCCGGGACAACATATCTCCATGAAATCCTCAAAAGAAGAAGAAATCAAAGAACCGCCCTCGGTTGGCTCGCTTTCAGTAAATCAAACTCGACCTTCAAGAAAAAGAAGCTCCCATCGATATAAAAAAAACAAAAAACGAGTCTTCATCCAATGTGTCCTCTAGATAGTTACCTACAGAGCTGAAATATGGAACTTAACCACAACGTTAGCTCTCAAACTCTAGCTTTATTCGACCCACATTCACCTCTCTAATTTCATTCAATTCCCAAATAGTTTCGTGCAGCTTTTGGTGAACCTTTTTGAAACACAGAGTTAGACCACATTTCCCCGTGGTTACCAAGTCAAAGTTATTACAGCTTGGCTTGTGGTTCACTGTTTAGTCAATTGGTCTTGCTGGTCGTTTGATTATAACCATGTTCCCCATCCGTGTGGCTTTGTGTCAAAAGAAGGCAAAGCTTAGTGAAAGTTATTGAAAAAAGGCCCCAATTCTCAGAATTACTTCAAAAGGCTCTTAAAGCAGTCTCTCGTTGAGAAAAATGAAACGTTTTGTGAGAATCGAATTGAAAAGTCACCTTGAAGATGTCAGAAGATAGAATAGTACACATGTTGTTTAATAAGATAAATAGAAATTACTTGAACTGAACGAACTTTCTGACCAACCCAGTCTTTGATACCATTATAGCGACCGGGGTGTACATAGCCTCTCTCTCTTTCAAAGGAAACGCTTTTTTTGTCAAACTCCAGTCCAAGTCTGGTGTTGACTACCGTGACAACAACAACGACAAGAGCAGTAACCAACAATCCTCACTTAACTTAGGGGAGTGAACTCTTCACCGTTTTTCCGTCCGGTCATATTGAACAAAACCGATGTATAAAATTAACATTTCTCAACAAAGTGATCGGTAGGCGGTTTTCTTACCGATTGAGCCAAAAAGATGAGTCTTGCATACCTACGGAAATTTATGTTAGAAGTACGCAAGGGCTAATTTTATTCTAATGAATAAATATTCACACCAGAAATATTAAATTGCTTTTTTTTCCTTTTAAATCTATCATGTATATAAATTGCAGTAATCATCTTCCATAGAGATAGAAGTAGTAGTGGAGTTTGACCCTGCGGCGGCCAGGCTTGTTTTGGATTAAATACCAACCAGACACTCTAATATTTGTACTCTTCATTAGCTCTACCGTTATATCCAGTGTGTCTGTCTTTCCATCTGTCCACTAGATATCTCCAAAAGTACCCAATGAGTTCCAACGAAGAGGATTTGGGGGGCTTTATTAGAGATTATTCTTTTCAAATGAAGATATTTTTCTATCTTTTCCCCATATATCTCATGACTGTCCACACGACATCTTCAAAAGTTCTCAAAGAATCTACAATTACTCTTGTGTGGAAGAATGGGCAACAGACTACGAAAGAAGTGGTTAAATTTTGGCTGATCCATGCACAATTACCTCCCCTATTTCGAAGTCATATGCCCACATCACATACTATTGTTAAAATATCATGTATATCCATACGATATCTCCAAAGGTTCTCCGTAAATTTCAATGGAATTTTGAAGAAGGGGCGACCCATGCACAATCACTTCCCCCGACAATGAAGTTGGCTGATGTATGTGCTCTCTGAGTGCTTCCTAGCATTACATTGGAAGTCTATATTCCTTTCAGACCACTTTATTCTTCTAATATGACGTGTTGAATAGTTTTTACATATCTCTTGAACCTTTCGTTGATTCAACACTTCGTCACGAAACCTTTTGCACACGTGTAAAACAACATTTCTTTTTTGTATCTATTGTACCAATACAAACCTTCTTAGCCTGTTGACAAACTGCCCTGTATAATTCATTCTTATACTTTAAAATAAAACTGCCATTCAAGACACTTCTTTCTCACCATTCTTTCCATTCCTACTACTGAGTAGAAGGGGAAAGGTGAAATAACACTGTTCAACGTCTCTTGCATGCATAGGAACGTGCGTATAAGCTACAACTGATAGTTATTTCAACCTTTTTTTAAAAAGATATATAAAACATTTATAGTAGAATATTACTTAGGAACAAATCTAATCAAATTTCGTTCGATCAATAAGGCTGAGAATTACTGCCGCTACATCATCATATTTGGACGCGTCTTCTCGTTATACTTTATGCTATTAATAGTACGCATCGATTATTGTATTGTAATTAAGATGCAGCGAGGATTGCCTTCAGGTTCGAATAACGGAGAAATTTTGCAAGCATTGAAGTAAAAAAACAAGCAAGTATTTTTTACACATGAACTGTTGTTCTGATTAAAGATTTTATTATTTACAGAAGAAAGGGTACAAGTATTCATTTGTTGGTATATATCCCCCATCCCATCGCTCCCGGAAGAAGGCATTAGTTTTAAAGTAATTCAAAAGAAATAAACCAAGTTTTTATTATCTCTGAACGAGTAAAACATTCCATTATCTGCCTCTTTGGATATGAATAGTAGTAAGTCTTTCTCACTCATCGGTTGGTAAAAAAAAATGATCAAAGGTTTATATTATTTACTCAACATCAACTTGGCAAATGTAAGAAAAACGATGTTCAGTATGATATGAGGCATCGAGGTTTTGATTTACCAAAATGACCTATACCAACCGGAAGCAAACTCCGTCAATCCCAGATCACGACTAAAGAAAACGCCTTCGCTGTATTCTCTTCTAAAAGTTAATTCAAATCTGCAAAACCAATCACAACGATGCAAACTTAGAGAGGAAGTGGGCAAAGGGAACATTCCCCCCCTACTCTTGGAGCAGTCCTTCACGTCAAGGGCGATGGGATTGAAAGTTATAAACATAGTCAATAAACGATAATGATGCAGTACAACTGTTTTATGTAACCCCAATGTAAAGTTACCATATAAAAAGACTATCTCTATTCGCTGGTTCTCATTCCATCATAACCGCTTAGGAACAGGTCGTGCGTCTCCATCTGACGTCTATCTCATACAGGGGGCCGTACTTGCTTACACTACAAATGGTGGTAGAGATGCCAATCGCGTAACAGGGTTACCACCAAGATATATTCCGAATATACCTTGATTCAAAATATAAATATCTTGCTCTTATTAAAATCCCGTAAAAGACCATAGACTAGAAGTTAATTAAGGAACGTTTCCATGGCAACGTACCATGATACCTTTTCCCGAGCAAATTAAGAAAATATGTTACCCAAATTCAAAACTACAGCAACCAAATTTTGAAATACGGTGACCAAATTTGATAACACAACAACAAAATTAAAAATCCACGCCATAAATCAATGCACTTGTCTTTTTCAATTTGCAGGGTGTATTTCAAAATTTGTTTTTTTTTTTCAATTTGACGAACACAGTTTTTAATTTGCTTGGCATATTTTAAAACTTGGTCGCCATATTTGAAAATTTGTTTGCCGTACTTGAAAATTTGGTTGTTGTATTTTTTAATTTGCTCGGGAAAATACCTAAAAAATTCACTTTTCTATATTGAATTTCTTTCCTGTATGTTATTATTATCTCAAGTACAGTATTTTCCGGCAGGTAAGACGCATTTTTTCCCTGAAAAATATTTGATAACGGGTCCAAAATGTGATAATCGACTGTGCCAGAAAGAAATGCAATGCTGTAGAGTTGGCAACTTAGACTTACAAATGCGATAAACTATTTATTCCTCAGATATTTTCCGAAAAATACACAGCTAATCACCAGGTGCGTCTTACCATTTGTTGCATCTTATCAGCGGGGAAATACTGTGAGTCTTTTGGTTTCCGTAGTTGAAGACGAACTAACTATAATCCTTTCAGTTGTTTCTTGAGAATCTCGTATTTCGTGTTGGCCAGGGTGAATTGAAATGTTGAGAATCATCATTTTCTATGTCAGTTGGTCCAGGGCTTCTCAAACTAAGGTTCCCGACCTCCAGAGGGGTCGCAGAAATATTTGAATATTTTTAAAAGAATAATTATGCAGCTAACTTTTTTCAAATCCCTACACAGATGTACATCTGGTGCTTATAATAAAATGTCTCGATGCTATCAACAGATTTTTTAAAAATTGCACCTGTTACGTTTTTATAATTCATTTTTGAAAAGTGATGTTTTTTCGTCATAAATATAATAAAACTTACCTATTAAATACGTTGCAATTTCTGACATTTTTTTAGTTTTTATTTGTTTCTTTGCTTAATTACTGTCAGATTACGACTAAAGACTAATATAGTCTTAGTACCCATCGCTTTTATAATAACGAGTGAGGGGCCACAAAAAAATTGTCTCATCGAAAGGGGCCACGAGAAAAATGTTCCATCAAAAAAAGGTGCGAATGAAAAAAGTTTGTGGAGCCCTGAGTTAATTAGTTGGAAAGAAGAGACAATTCACAGCTCGATGAAATTCCTCCTCTCAGATCAACGACTGATTGGTAATCTATTGGGATGTCTGTTTTTTATTCTGCAATAAGAGAAAAAGATTCAGGATCAGTTCTTAGAAAATACGAAAAAAAAAAAAAAAAATTCAAAAGGTAATAGCCTAAAAGCATATTCAGGAATATAAAACCTATACACATCATTTAACACCAGATAACTTTAAAAAGGTTATGCTTACGGTAATAACGGGTAAAACCAACATTCAAACTTGGGACAAAAGCATCAGAAGCAGCTCGTAAAATATATACTGCGTTTATTGAAGGTGTAATTAGTGCCTGTGCTACTCCAAAGTGGTCCAAGTTTGTTTTTTTGATTCAACTGAAAATGAATCAAACGAAGATGCACCTCATGACGGACGGCCAGTAAGCATTTATAGTGACGAACTGAGGACTTTTATCCGCTAAAATGTTTAATATGCTTGCATTGAGGCTTAACACAAGAAGCTGAATATATGTCTGCACCTGCTGTATCAGAAAAAGGAGATATCCTCCGAACTCAGTGACGGATACAAACAGGAGAGAAAATTTGCAAAAAACTCTTTTGGTTACATAATATATAGAACAACTTGAAAACTAACTCAGAATCGCACAGAAAGCAATGCTTGGAATAACCTGAAAAGATAGAAAAAAAGGTAATAATGGATCTGAGAGCGGATCAGGGTGAAGGATATCATACCAGTAATTGAGACAAAAATGAAGGTGGGTTGGACACTTAACGAGGAAAGACTGCAGATGGAGCCCGAAGTCAACTGATTAGTACCAAAGGGACAGCAAATGCATGAGAAAAGGACTAGACACTAGACGGAGAGATGAGATAGAAAAGTGGGCTGATAAGACACGACAGAGGTTAGAACAATCACGGTCGTCATGAAAGGAGTTGGGAAAAGCCTCTGTCCAGCAGTGGTCTTATGACAGCTGCTGATATATATATATATATATATATATATATATATATATATATGTGTGTGTGTGTGTGTGTATGTGTGTGTGTGTGTGTATGTGTGTGTGTGTGAGAGAGAGAGAGAGAGAAAGAGATAGTATGTGTGGTTGTGTGTGATTATAAATTAAGTTGTATTACATAGAAACTCTTATTTGAAATTATCATTTGTTAACTCGGTGAATGTACCATTTGGCCTAGACAAGGTAAATAGAATAAGCAATTGAAGAAAATGGGGCTACTGCGAACCTGCGACCAATAGAGTAGCCACTTCAACGTAGTGTTGCTCCTACCATCTACCTAGACATTAATCGTGTAATAACGGGGGATCATTTCAAATAAGAGTTTCTATATGATATAACGCAATTCATAATCATTCTCTCGGATCATATATCCATTTCTTAATAATGTATGTATGTATGTATGTATGTATGTGTGAAGAGAGAGAGAGAGAGAGAGAGAGAGAGAGAAAGAGAAAGAAAGAGAGTGAGAGGGGGAGGATGTAAGGAATACTTACGCTAATATTTCTACATTATCAATTGCCCATTGGTCATGGCCTTGACCTCCATGTTCCGGTTGCCACCATCGGAATTGTACGCCAACTTTACTCAAATCTCTTGGAATATCGTACGCTACTTGTTTAGGATTCAAATAGTCCCGAGGTTCATGACGTGCGAGAAGTTTCCATTCCACACCCTGTAATAAAAAACATATTTTTCAAATCTAGTCTCATATTTCGAATGCAACTTCCAAAGAAGAATTTCAACAAAAATGTCTACGAGGAGTTTCAGTCAAACATTTTCAACAGAATCCATAAAGCGATCATGAATTCGGATTTCGGATCATTCGGAATAGAGTTAGATAAGATAACTTATTTTGAAATAAAAGCAATTTTGTATGGACATTTTTACAAATGCAAGTTGCCCACCCCCTAAAAAAACATTATCAATTTAATTTTTTTGTTTTTGATACTATAAATAGCGAAAGATATTGTACTGTTCCCAGAGAGAAAAAACTTCCTTATTTTCAAGTTCCCAAAACGTTACATTTTCATCGCAAAGCTCGTCAACTTCTGCCTGGCAACATTCCAGGATGCTGGGTTCATGACCAGCCTAAGGTACCAGCAACACAGGTGCACCTGTTATGTGCCTGGGGAATTAAGACTTTCCAAATACGAATGGAAAATGAGAATATGAATGAATCAGATAGAATCGATAAATGAATTAAATAGAAAAAATATAGAAATTCCTTGATGTGGAGTCAAATTTCCCGGAATATCTGATAGTGAAACTAAGAGAAACAATTTACGAAGGAAATTCTTAAGGCCGACAACAAACCCAGTAGGCTTTAAAGAGCCCTGGAGTTCCGCTTGCCTGGGATGCCAGGAAACTTGGAGCCGGCACAGGCTGGATAGGAAGAAGATAACTTTTTTGCTTCCTGTTCTTTATCTCATAAATTCATGAATCGGAAGAAACTGCAACTAAGCTTGAATGTTTAAAAAAAAATGAATTTAAGAGTTAAAACACGTCTCTCTTTATTTGTCATTTCTTAGAAGTTGGTCTGTTTTACCTCTGGTATCTCGTCATGGTATAACGGTTAGCGTGAGGGGATCGTTGATCATTACGTCTGAGTAGTGTGTTCAATCCTCACTGTGTAGTCCGTACTGGTGGTCTTGTGCCCGAACTAAATTAAGCTTGATAAATAACTACCTTGTTTACTTCTACCAATCAAATTGGAAGAGGTATACGTATTCACTTATTTCTGTCAGTTTGTCTACATGATATCTCAAAAAGTTCTGAATGAATTACAATAAAAATATCTTGAAGGATGGGCCATGAGTTATAGAAGAATTGGTCAAATATTGGAGCTGATTCAGGAATTTTTCTCTCGATCGATTCCTTTTCATATATGTATATGTGTATTCAATCAAGTTCGTACACAAAACTTACCCAAACATCTTGAATGAATTTCGATGACATTTATTCGAAGGCTGAGCTATGGATGGGAAATACTTGGCTTAATTTGGGGTTCGATCAAGGGATTTTTTTCGGTTAAAGATATTTTTTCCTATATCAAAACAATACTTAAAAATTATAGAAAATCGAAACCTACACAGCTAACCGCCTTGCAACATACTTACATAGATAATGTATAGTATTCAGTTTCTAGATAGTATATGGTGTTTGTTAATTGGTCCTAAAATTCGATAGCCAAAATGTATCACCCCTTGATGACAATATTTTCATTTTTCCATTTCTAGCTAGCCTTATAGCTGAAATTATTATGTACGAACGTATGTTAGTTTTAGGGTAGGATTTCGAGGACGATATCTAAGATTTGAAGAATGTTATATAATAGAAATGAAAGATTTAATCATTTTTAGCCATCAAAAAAAGGTAACTTTAAGCAGTCTTTATGTTATCGTATTTTAGGATCAAATTAGCAAGGATTGTCCCCTCACTGTATTGTTACAAGTGGAAAAGGTTAGGTAAGAGATTCTTTACCTTGTTATCACTGTATTGCAGAAGAACACCGCGGAAATAATCTTGAGATTTTAAATTCACGTTGCAGTCAATCGTTTGCGCTTGGCAACCAATTTGTAGAACGAAGATAATTTTGCTGGAAAGATAAAGAAAAAGGAGACAAATGTTGAATTGAATAACGATTTTAATCTACTTATACAATGAAGTGTGCCTTTCTTGCTTCTCTGTTCGTAACACTAAACTCTCTCGCGCGAAGGTAACAATTTTGCCGATGAAAAATACATCCTACTCACCTTTTGAAACTACGGTCATTCCAGGTAAACGATTTTTTTTTTTTCTAAAATAACATCTCATAGAAATTCAAATATATCTAATATTCGTTTTCACCAGGATTAATCAGTGGATCAAGTAGAAAAAGGGTACACGTCTTAAAGCGAAGATCAGCAAGCTAAACTTGCTTGGCATATTAATGGGTTCTTCCACTTAAAGAAATTCAACATTCTTCTCAAAAGATCACTTCATAGGAATTCGAATATGTCTGTGAATCTTTCCATGTGTATTTACCAATTTTCGTAATGTTTAAGAGTAGAAAATCACAAAACCATCCAAATCTGATGAAACCTTTAATATGAATTATATTTATCCAAATAGTATTGATGAACTTTATTAATGTACATCTGATATCTATTAGTCTCATCATATGATTATCTATCTATCTATCTATCTATCTATCGTAGTAATAGTAGTGGTAGAGATAGTTACGAGGGTTATTCTAGTTATCACTACACTTTCTTTTTTATTTACCACCATGGTATGCCGACAACAAGACATTTTTATTGGGATATCTAGTGATGGTACAAAGCAAAGGGGTGTAAATAGGCCCGTCTTTGGGCCAATGTGCAAAGTAGTGTCAACCTTGATTTAACACATGGATGAAACTGATTTAAACATGATTATGAATGTACGTTTACAGAAGATTCTCTTTGTCTGGTATTTAATAATATGAATCTTTTCTCCCAGATGAATTTAGAGTTCCCTTAAAATCGTGGGGTCCCTGGGAAACTAGTATTCCCATGCGATACGACGGCCCTAGAGTGAATTTTCAACGGCTTTAGTACTTAGGGAACACAAGCAGCCTTGCCCAGAAGAAACTGAACAACAGATAACTTCGAAGATGGTGAAGGGTTCTATCCATATTTTTTTAAGTGTTTGCAGATTTGTTTATATGTTTGTGTGTTCCAATGCCCCTGGCAATACCGTTTTGTCAACAGACTTGAAAATTGGCATCAGTACTTCACTAAACCTTTTCTGAGATTTTTTATTTTATTTTTGGAAAAAAAAAGAAAAAAAAAGAAAAGCTTCTGTGCCTTTTTTTGGACCCAGTTTTGGCGGGTTTAAAAATAGATTTATCAGTTTCTGGAGAATCTCGATGCTTCTAGATGTTTTGACTCCATTTTAGACGTTTTCTTGTAGAAAACACCTATGGTGTCTTAAATAGAATTTATTCTGACCGTATTTATTTTTGATGGATTTCCTCCTTATGACTCCAACTTCTGACGCTTGTTCAATTATTATTCAAAATTGTTTAAAGTTCCGCAAAATCAATCATCATTGTAGCTTCAAGGTTACTTGGGACTAAGAAGTGTGGGTGGATCTGGGACAAGATGTCTTCAGGAAGGAACCCTCTCTTGAAATTCTGATATAACAATATAACAAAACTCACCCTCCTGTAGATAGATTCAGTGGCTGGCTAATCGCTTGGCGTTGTCCACAGCCGTTGAAGTACAAGGATTTGCCGTGAGCGTGTGGTCGTAACGCACCACACCCAATTCCGATGACACCACCTCGAACGGATTCCCAGTAATGGGTGTAGATGGCACCCTCAAATGAGTCCACCAATCGCTTTAAGAGACTATCGCGGGCAGGTTCACATGTTTTGCCTAGAGTAAAATAAATAAACATGTTGAGAGAGAGAGAGAGAGAGAGAGAGAGAGAGAGAGAGAGAGAGAGAGAGAGAGAGAGAGAGAGACTTTGAGACTTTGAAAAAAAGAGAGAAGAGAGACACAGAAAAATTATCTAAAAAAAAGGAAGAAACAAATTAGTGCGCACGCTCACAGTATAGACCTACAAGTCTCCTCTCATTTTTTTCAATAGATAATAATTCTCTTTTTGTCTCTTACCATATGCACCAGAGTCACAAATACAATGACCATTATGACAATCTCCCCGTCCATTGCACATATCAGGGCAGGCCTCACCAATATAGATGTCATCTATGGCCCAAGGCGGAAAGTTCACACGATCCAATTTTTTCTGCACCCAACGGATCTGAGACGTACTGGAATCGAGATCAGAAATAAGGAATTAGAAATTCGCAAAAAAATATTCTAGGGATGGTGTGAATAAACATCGAAATATAGTGGGAGCCATTTATTAGAATCACTGATAATGTTATCATACCGTTATTGCTATCAAAATCAGTTGTTCCAAAACAGTTTATCAGATCTTTTTTTTAACCATTCAAAGGTTAAATAAACGAAGGAAAAAAACATTTCATAAAAATAATTTTTATTTTACATCTTAAATGACAATATTGGGAGGACGTGATGTTACATTATATATTCTATAAAAAGAATTTTTGGCAGATCAAAGAGATATCCTAGCAGACATGAACAACGTACCTTCGAAAAGAAATAAACATTTAAAAAAATAGTCTATGAATTTTTGGGCTTTGCTAGAAAGAAAAATACCCAAGTTTCAGTCCAAAGAAACGATAAACAAATTAAGTTGGACGTCCCAATGTTTCGAAAAAATCTTTTCATTTACTTTTATTATCGGCAGCATTCAACACGCATACAGTGTAGTCAGTTTTTTGTTCAGTTAATAGCGAATAAAACTTTTAGGGAGCGAGATTTTCTTCTCCTCAGGTGACAATTTTCTTCTTTTTTATCATTCCTAGGCAATGAAAAAAAAAGTCTCATATAAAAGTTTTATTTGCTAACTCAACTATAATTAACTACAGTGTATGTATTGTTGCCGATTATAAAAGTAAATAAAAATATTACCACGAAACATTGCTATATTTTACTTGATAATTTATGTAAATTTGTTTTTAGATACTCTTAACTATAATTTGGGCTTTCTCGTTCTAGCTCCCCGACCCAAAAAAATTTTTTTTAAATCAAAAAAAAAAACGCAAGGATTAATTTTTTCAATGAATCAATCACTTTTTTTCTAAAGTATGGGGGGCGATATCTACTACAATATGTATCTGACCATTCGCAAGACTCCATTAAAAAAATGTGTTTTATCATCCTGATCCTCCCAAGTTGTTATTTAAGACGTAAAATAAAAGTATTTTTATGGAATTCCACTGTTTTTTCCTTTGTTTTTCAACCTCCAAATGATGCAAAAAAAAAAACAAAACAAAAAAAAACAAAAAAAACTATTCAACGAAACGGCAGTTAGCGAAAAGC
Source organism: Thysanoteuthis rhombus (assembly GCA_963457665.1). NCBI lineage: Eukaryota > Metazoa > Mollusca > Cephalopoda > Oegopsida > Thysanoteuthidae > Thysanoteuthis > Thysanoteuthis major. Next base: position 29,353,313 of record OY735225.1, read on the forward strand.
CAAGTCGACAAAACATCACTTCATCGAGAAAGTTGTCTACAGATTAATTGCAGGGCGAAATTGATGTCAGTTGACTGTGTGTCGGCGATTAGTCGTTCGACGAAACGACCGAGAACCTTCCGAATATGTTATCATGTAACTTTCATCCTCTGTGTACATGCGATGTTCTGACGATGATGTTAATGAACATTGGAATATTGAGAAAAGCAATCAAATTCCATGTTCTTCATCATGGCTTACTTACAAGTATTTTTTGGTGTATTTTTCATCCTTTATATACGCACGATGTTTTGGCGATGATCTTAATAAAGATTGAAAATTGGAGAAAAGCAATCAGATGTCCGTTCTCTTAGTACCTCGCATAAATATCAAAGCTACCTGTAGCAAAGTTTCTTTAACACCCGACGCCAAGTGTCACAGTCTGCTATCATTTCGATACCAGATTATTTTCCTATGTTTGCTCTCTTCAAAGCTTTCATTAGACCATGTCCATAAGTAAACTCAGAGAAACCAGGTGGACGAAATGCAGACAGCTAGCTGGTCAGCATTTTACGAAACAGTCTTTTTGATCGCATTCACCATAACTGGCCTGTCCTTTGAGCTGTTGTCTAGTCTTCTGAACCTCTAGGCGCAAACGATGCTCAAACTTTTTGAAAATGCGCCTCGTTTCCAAACATTTGCTGGCAAGAAGTACAAGAAAAACCGATCACCCAAAATATCTCATCCATGATTCGACGACGATCTTCATTGATTTTTTTTACTGATTTTCGTTATTTCGACTTGTTGAAGGTCGGCCAGATCGTGGTTGGTCTTCAAGTGACAATTCATCGTGTTTGAAACGCGAGTATCACTCGAAAATTTGCATTTTACCTTTAGCTTTTTGAAGCATTGAAACAGTCTCAGTCGCCGTTATCCTGAAAAGAAAGTGACGCTTCACGCATCCTCTCAATTTTATTTTATCAGCCACCACGAAAATCGCAAACGTGCTTGCAAACACCAGAAAATGGTAGCAGGAAACAAATCTGACAATCCAGAAGCACGCTAGTTGGTAGATCAGCTCTGAATAGTGTCGACACGAAACACCTAGCAGTGCAATATGTAACTACGTTCTGTTCTCGCGCCAAGTATGAATTCATTTTGTTGTTGTTCAATCTAAGTGTTATACAAACATTGATCAGTTTCATATGCAAAAATCTTCCTACCCCCTCCCAGTAAGCTACCTAACTATTTTTCAGCCTTCCTTCTTCTAATTCCCCTATTAATCTACATAACTTTATTTTCGCTCCTCTCCTATCGCATCACTTATTGAACCCCCTAAACTTTCCCTTACGCCATTGCTGCAAGCATAACATTCAAACGCAGGTAAGGAACCAGTATAATATTATTGATAGGAATAATGTTCTGGGGATGATGCACCCCCTAAACAAACAACGAATTATTAAAAAAAATTCAATCAAATCTCTGTCGGATATTTTTTATACATCTTTTTCTCATTTCGTAATTTTTAAAATCTTACTAACGAGAGATAAGCCTGACTTAATTTTTACCATGTATCATTTCGGTGAAGGAATAAGATCTTACCCGGAATGTGTCTTTTCAGGCAGTTTTAGTGTGTACCTTGTCCACCTGGGGTATTCGTCAGCGTGTAAGGCACTAGCCCTGTGGTGAATATCTGGACGACAGCTCATCAGAACGTTGTTGTCAGGAAGGCAAACAGGTAGAATGTGTTCCCAAACACGGCTGCTTGGATTCTTACGGAACTCTAAGTGAACTGGGCTATGGGGCTCGCACGTATTGAAATTTCGTTGGCATCCGATGGCGATCTGAGAAAGGTGATGAGAAAACAAATGAAGATATAAATAAAGAAAAAAACAGTTAATTATTTCGCACTAGCTTACTATCTATAGGATTTATATTTTAAAACATTTTCCTGGGCAGGACATGTTGCAAGAATGAAAGACAAGCGATGGACCTCACGTCTCATTACATGGATCTCCAAAGATCACATAAGAAACCGAGGCCGACAGAACACAAGATGGAGAGATGAACTAGACAGATTCAAGAAATACTGGCTCCCCGATGCCCATGATAGAGAATTGTGGCGAATCCTGGGGAAGGTCTATGTCCAACGACGGACGTTAAAAGACTGATGATGATGATGATGAAGATGAAATAAGGAAAAGTGCCCTTTAATCGGCATTTAATATATCTGCAGTTATCCCCCTTGAGAGATCAAATACATTATAATATGAATTAGCGAGATGAGAGTGAACACAACCACCCCACTATTGTGATTAACTTTCAAGTGAACAGGAAATCGATCTATTCCCTTGCAGTATATCCCTGAGAAAAATCTCGCTACGATGTGCAGTTGATTAAAACACTTTTCAGTAAGACGAATATCATGGGCAACAACTATATCGTAGATAAAAACACTAAGATCAAAATTGAGGACACAGAACAGGAGGAAGTAGACCACTACATCTACCTAGGACAACGAATCTCCATGAGACCCTCAAAGGAAGAAGAAATCAAGCAAAGAATCACATTAGGGTGGCAAGACTTCAAAAACAAGAAGATTCCGTTAATCTTAAAAAGAAGGGTGTACAACCAATGCATCCTCCCGATAGTCATTTATGGAGCTGAAACATGGAGACTAATCAAGAGATAGATCCGCCAATTGAGAACCATGTAACCTGGACATGAAAGAATTGTGCTGGGCCTCACATGGAGAGACCACAAGATAGCACAGTGCACCTGGAAGAGACATCATAGAATCCATTAAAATCATAATGGAGTAAGGATTCCCTACACAAGCACGTTCATGTTTTTGCCCTGTTTGTGTTTCTTAATTGGGAAATACATTCAAATAAGAATAAAATACTCTCAGAGAGGAACATACCACAAAAGTGAGAACAACCATTTACTGATAACGGAAACACATCCCTGGTTTGTAATTTACAACCACCAACAGACATGTATTCCTTTAAATAAGACAAAAAAAAAAATAGCAAGCGTTAGCCAACCATTAAAGTAAAACATATATAAATAGTATTCAAACAAAATAAAAGAAAGACCCTATCACCTAGAATGGTAGATACCCGTCCAAAATATCCCAAATAGGAATCTAACATAAACCAAATCATTCGCCTGAAGAAGCCCAAACAGAGCAGAAACATAAACGAGTTTTTGTAGTGAATCCTTATTCTATTATATTTTAAGCTCTGCTCTAAATCAAGTTTATGCTTAAAGTTGAATGTATCGAGCACTCAATGAAATAAACCAATCATACATCGGACATTGCATTATATCATATTGCATCCCTGATTTGTATTGTGGTATATATATATATATATATATATATATATATATATATATATATATATATATATATATATATATATATTGGCGGCTGTAGTTTAAGACTTGATAGTTCGCTATTGCAAAGCTGTTGATAGAGTAAAGAAATGTTTAATTCTCATTAATTTCATCTGAGGTTCTATTAAACAGTGACTGAATTCGTTCAAGTTGAAGAGTCCATTGTTCCAAATGGTGGGCAGGAGATATTTTTATTTGCAAAATATAGATTCTATCTTATTTTTATAAAGTATTACGGACAGAATCACGAAAAAACAAACTGATAAAAGACACAGTTCATTTTATAGTTTAGGGGTCCCTAACCTTTTTTCATCGCGGACCGGTTTAATACTGACAGCATTCTTACGTACCGGACAACAGGTTGGTTGAAGTCCGTTATTCACGACCGGAATACAGATGTCAAATATAAGTCACTCATAAGTAGCTAATACACTCAATTTCGTTTTTAAGAGTTTATCTAACAAAATTAATATAAAGATACAAGGAAATGAATTTGCTTTAAAAAAAAAAAAAAAAAAGAAAAGATATCGAAGAATATTTATGTTTTACGGTAGCACAGGGTTTGCGACCCGGTATCAGTTCACGACACAGTGGTTGGGGACTACTAATAAAGATAGATCCTTACCTTAAACTGTAGGATACTGTTTTCCTGAATGATCAGCTGATTTGTCGTTAGACTTTTCTCTCCAGGACCTTCATGCCATTGCAAGGATTCTTCTGTTTTGCTGCAGAATTCCTGTTGAACTTTGCCCTTCGGGGAGAACTCCCAATTGCCGCTGATTTCGTTCATTCCTTTCGTGAAATTCAAGAGCAGAGAACTCGGATTAATCTCGGTCCCACCGATAAATACGTTATCCAACGCCCAACTTGGTGATGTGGTAATGCTGTCCCCGTTGAGAGGTTGCCACCAACGGATACGGGTACTTCCGGTCCTGGCCGGAAGGGGTAGAGGCAGATAATCCCTTTTCGGACGGATATATTCTTTATAGTCAAGGGTATAAAGTGTGTGCCAGTTGATACCTACAAAATAGATAAACATATTTCCTTGGATAAGACGGCTTTGGGGATTATCAGAATTAGTCCATCATCTGTCTCTTCGCTGACAGTTATCATAAATGAACAACAACATGCCCAGGTGATAATATATGTGACAGACACGGTAGGAAAGTAGAGGAGAGGAAACAAAGTTCGACAATTTAGTAACAGGTAGGAAGGTAGTGTTTGGAGCTATATTCTAGTTTATATTTTGACAGAGGTTTGGGGGCAGGGGAAATTACAATCAAGCGATACAGAGTTGAATGAATGAACAAGCCATTGAAGAATAGACCACAAGACAGCACAGTACATCCGAAGAAAGAAAAAAGTCAGGGACATCATAGAATCCTTTAAAAATCTCAAATGGCGGTGGGTTGGCCATGTTGCAAGAATGGCGGACAACCGATGGACATCACGACTCATGACATGGATCCCCAGAGATCACATGCGCAAATGAGGCCGGCAGAATATTAGATGGAGGGACGAGCTAGACAAGTTCAGAAAGTACTGGCTCCGTGACGCCCATGAAAGAGAAGTGTGGCAAATCCTGGGGAAAGTCTATGTCCAACGAAGGGCGTTAAAAGACTGATGATGATGATGATGATGATGATGATGATGAGGAAGGTAGAGAATAGTGCAGCCTAGATGGCAACCAATAAGAGGACACCTTGCTGAGCATGCAGGAACAGACTCAACTGATTGCTGCTACTGATACTAAAAGTGTAACAAACATTGTACAACAGGAGAGGGGAGAAAATAAAGTTAGGAAGATTAAACAAAGGGTAGGGAGAAAGAGGGTAGAAAAGAAAGCTTGGTAGTTTGATAAGAGGGTAGAGTAGCCTTGATGTAACTTGGCAACCAATCGGAGGGACTTCACTGCGTATGCATGAACAGACACTTTCATGTGAAGTGAGTCAGTTGGCAGTGAGACGCTATTGAGTGAGCTTTTTTACTGTGTGACTATCGCATTCACAATGACCAAGGGAATCATTCTTTACATCTCATGCAGGCTTTTTTAGCTCTCTTCGACATCAGGGATTTCCTGAATGTGACGATGCACCTGATGGCGATCTTGAGAGAGGACTTTGCAGACTGCTTTTTAAAAATAGAAGGGACACTGAGACAAGTGTGTGAAGTGCATTGGACAGAACTAAGGTGCCACTGCCCTAGGCAGGCTATTTTCCCCCGTTATCATAAAATTGCTAGATGCTTTACGGAAAGACATCTTACTAATTGTAGGAGAGTCTAAAGACATTTCCGGAGAAAGGTAAGGGAAAAAGAAGAAGTCATGTACTTACCTCCATTAGTAGAGTATTGGACGATAACGCTCTGATCTCTACTTTTCGGTATAGAACACTGAGGGTCACTCCGATCTCCTCCAATCAGCGCAATGTATTGGATGAAGCTAGAATGATTATAACAACAAATGATTTATATGATTATCACAGCAAAATTTCTATAGTTCAAAAACAACATACGTTACCTCGATTTAAGACTAATGTAATAAAAGCTGATAAATTTCAAGAAGGGAAACGTTAGATACACTGGTTCTCGTACGATTACAGAAGTTAAGCAGCGTCTTGCCTTGTCATTACGTAGATGAGTGACTGTCTGTGAATCCAAGGTGTCGTGTGCAGCAACAAAATTGTTCTGCGGTCGTTTCAGTTTTTGTTCTTTACGGATAAGTTCAAAATACTTGAAAAGATGAACACCCGGATAAAAAAATACCTGTCACCTAAGAGCCGTGGGGTGAGGCATTGTAGTGGAGTATTCCATCCAGTTTATGTGGAATCCATTTGCCAACTTTTTAATCTTTCCTAATGCCTTATGATGGCGTGATATTGTGGCTGTTGGAGTCTTGGTTTGCAGAAAGTGCTTGATCAGCTTTCTGGGGGACATTGGCCACTACGATCGATAATTCTTAATAATTAAAAATAAGTTTGAGCCTTCTTCAAGATTTTTTTATGGGTATCCACATTTTCAGACATAAACATATCGAACCAACGTTGAACAGTTCGCCTTGTAGTAGTGTTTACTCCAAATGCTCAGCGAACTTTTCCACTAGTTTGAGTAGCACTATTTCCTAATTAGAGATCGTATTTGAGACTTTATCCAACTTTTTACGCCGTTGTCATTGCTGTTAACGGCATCGAGAACCCCCAATAATAATGAATTACATAAATCTCAATTTACAGTGAATCCGAAAAAATGCAGTAACATAAGTATATCTTTCACTTGGCATTATTTTCTATGAAGAGGGGGAAACGACATTTCATGAGTAACGACTGATAACAGGAGACTAACCATTTTCACTGTTATAATTTCATAGAAACACCAGCCAAATAAACTTACGTTGCGTCTCTGAGGTCCAAGTCGATGGTCTGAGCAAGTCTCATACCTCTACCAGCAAATACCAATGCAGTCCCATCGACCAGTTCTGTACAGGCATTTTGGATTGTCGCCCCTTGCACAAGAAACCATTTAGTTTTGTCAATTTCCGTCTCATTGAATGTGTCTTTCAACTGAGTCTGCCAACAAAGAACGAAAAATACTCAAAATGAATAATGAAAAACAATAATAATAAAGAATGAATTAAATAATGTATAATTATGATTTATAAAATATCAAACTCTGATATCTCAGGATCACCCATTCTAAACAGGGGAGGGGCAGATGCACCCCGTCATTTTAAACCCCAAACTTGAATAATTAATGAGTTTTTAACTATCTGTTCCTGATGTGTTCCTATTTGACGAGGGTCCCTGGAACCTGAGAAGAACCATGACCCAAAAAGGTTGAGGGTGGCTGCTCTTGGAAGTGCATTATTATCACAGCTAAATATTCTACAGTTCAAAACAGCATACGTTTTCTCTATTTAACACTGATATAATGAAAGCTGATAAATTTCAAGAAGAGGAACATTAGATATATTGGTTCTCATACGATTACCGAAGTTAAGAAACGTCGAGCCTGGTCATTACCTAGATGAGTGACCGTCTACGAATCCAAGGTGTCGTGTGCAGCAACAAGATTGTTCTGCGGTCGTTTCAGTCTTTGTTCTGCCGCCGATTAACAAAACATCTTGCCAAGCTAGGACCTGACTTAATACCCGGTCCTTCCTCAATTCCTTACAATGATGTAAATTGGCAGAGAAATTTTGGGTTCTATCCTGGCTCTCTGTTCAATGGTGAAAAAGGGTAAGCGAAACTGCAATATATTATGGGAGCCTGTGACAATGTCAGGGTTTCTGTTGCATGAGTAAGCTTGTTCTGAATTTTGGTCAAGATCAAGACTTTATCATACATAGTTTTTACTCAATCAGCTGCAGAATGTACAGGGAAATTTGGCCAGATAAATTTTTTTCCACACATTCAGCTCCTATCGGGAACTGAACACACTGCAGTGCGTGACGCAGAGTGCTACACATTACATTATCCAAGGCTTTAAATCTTATATATAAGCACTGTCGTTTATTCGTTAGAGTGTCGTTTTGGGGACCGCCATAGAAAATGAAATCGGTGACGTCAGCCTAGTGATCTTTGCTAGTGTCAAGTCAGATCGAGACCAGGACATTACACTTACAAGTTTGTTTGTTTGTTTGTTTTTACCAAGCCCTTTGCGGTTCACTAAAGGGATACCTCCACTCTCATCACGCAGCTTAAAGTATACCTGCTGAGTGCATCAGGAAATTTGTTCTAATGAGGAGTTTACTGCACTCTTCACTCATACCAGGGATCGAACCCAGTACGTCCTGCGCGAGAGGCACCATTACACTATCCGAGCAGAGTGTTTGGGGTAGTAAGCGGATGATGTAAATATTATCTTAAAATTTAGGAATCCCTCAATTCACTCTCAAATGAAAACCTAAAAAAATATCACGAAGAATAGAGCGTCGCCTTTGAAATTACCGGCTGAAATCCGGCACCCCTGGGGTAGCAAGTACTCCACATATAACCATCATCACATTCACAGTGTCCGTCTTCGCAGAAGCCATGACCCTGGCACATCATGCTACATGCAGGTCCAATGTAGATATTCTTGATCGCCCATTCTTTACCATCTTCGGAATTCTTCTGAAGACCCGGGGAATGCTGAAACCACTGGAACCTTGTTGAGCTGAATTGAAAAGAAAAATCAAAATAAAACACCAAATTAACTCTTGAATTTATGAAAGAAAATTTGAATGATAATGTCATGGAGAATAACTGCTGATCTTTAAAGCCGTTGGAGATCTTTTTAGAAACCCTTAACCAAAAATCTGTCTCCCATACTGTCAAAATAGGTTTCTTCTGCTTTTGTTTTTTTTTTAACAGAAGAAACGTTTTCTTACAGTTTTGGTGACCAACTCGCGTGAACATATGTACGTATATAGTCAGTTTAAAATAACTTGTTCAAATCAGTCGGATTGACTATCAACGTATACATGTTCGTGCGCACAGGTTACATCAATGGAGGTGAAGGGCTGAAATTTTTAGCTCATACTCCTTACTGTATCTGGAATTTCTTTGGAAAATCTCCCTGTATAGTTATTTTTCAAATTTAGTGAGGAGCTCAATTTGCAAAGCGAGTTTATGCTACAGTGATCCCTTAGTTTGTGTCTGGAAGCATTCACGTTTGATTTTTGAAAATTTGGACTTATTTTTAGTGATAACTGCCCAATTATATATAATTAATTACCGCTACCCACATAAGATCAGTTCAATCACTGTTGCTGGATTCAGGTTATTCAGATGTTCTGATACTTCTATCTATCAATCAATCTGAACTTCGCCCAGCCATTATAGTTCACAGTAGAAAATTTTGTACATACACACCTCTCGATGAGTGGGAGAAAAGTTTTGTTTTCTTTTCGATTGGTTTGTAGTTCATAATTTCCTTGGGAGCTAAATACCCACTTCCCACTTGAGAATCACTGTTTCAACCGCTATTTTTGATAGTGAAAATAGCCCATACTGATTACAAAGCAACAATCTCAAAATAAAATTGTTATACATAATGATTTTAATCCAGTGTTTCTCCAAGTCTCACGTCACATCCCTTCCCGAGCGACCCAAGGTTCCCTCGATTCCTCCCCTATTTCGAAATATCATATAGTAAATTTTTTCACCATTATACTCTCTATTATATATTCCTTCCTTGAATGAAATTCCTACCATATCCCTCCCCAGGCTAAAATTTCTCTCCTCAGAGAATTCCTCTCTTGGGAGCCAAGTACCTACCATTTGAGACTCAATGTGCAAAAGCAATCCCAACTTCTGCTTACCTTGATACCATGTGTCCCTTCAGGGGTATAATGATTCTTTCCCAGCCATAAGTTGGGTAATACACAGATTTGGTGGTTGCATCGGTATCGCACTGAGGGTCCTTGGTGATACACTGAGGGGTCACGTAATACCAATTTTTGCCATAGTTTGTCGAGTATTGGAGGTGTACAGGAGAAATAGAACTATTCCATGGGGCGCCGCAGCCGACGTTGATAGAAAACTGGAGTATGTAACCCTCTTCGACGTTAACATCCCGACTGGTCAGTGTGGCTCCTTCGCCCTCAACGGGTTTAGCCACGGCCGCCTCTTGTTCACCGCAGTACTCTCCAATTTCCAAATTTCTCGTTGTTAACCATTCGGGTGGGGTGAACTCGGACGTCGTGAAGTTGCTTGTCATGGCAAATGGGTTTATCGTGTTACCACCGATTACAATGTCATCAACGGCCCAGTCACCAAGAAGTCGCCCACCATGCATAGGTTGCCACCATCGAATGCGAACACCTTCTTTTTTGGCCCCAGGGGGAATCTTGAAATTCACAAACCTTAATTTGGAAAATTGAAAAACAAATTTCAAAAGGTATAAACAAAGTTTGCATCTACGACTTAATACTGAATGATGGAGTTACAGGATTCAGGTCTTGTTATAAAAGAAGTTTTTAAAGGTCACATCGATTAATACAAGAGATGGGGTTAGTTCTTATTAATAACTTCGTGATTTTCACCAGACCTTCCAAATAAACCGTTATAAATCCAATTAGATACTGTTCAGTGTAACCGATTTAAATGCTTTCTTTCCAATTTTTCGAACCTGGAAATCACTTCCAAATTCGATAAACTAAAAAGAAAGCATCTAAATCGGCCACACTAGGCTCCAAAATTCAAAAATTAAAAAGTTTTTAAAAAAAATATCCATCTACACTGGCAACTTTGGTACCGCATTTGACGACATATTAGACGCCTACTTTCCCTTGCTCAAGAAAAAATGTCTCCAAAGGTGACATTCGTTGTCCAGTCCCACATTGTCTAGAAATTGAGGAGCAATGAAGAAAAAAAAAACTGGGTGATAAATGAAAGAAAATCAGGGAAATACGGTTTTCTTATTATTCCCTGCTGAATTGAAAGGTCTTATATACCATTAAATGAAAAGTTTCGTTAAAACTCGCCCTAGGAATTCAGAAAAAAAATCGAGTTATGTTACAGTATGAATGTGAAACTTATGATTTCATGAAATTCCGAGGGATCTTGTGAAATCCATCGAAAATTCAGAAATTTCATGAAATATCTATTTTCCACAATCAGTCTAGTAATGGTTAACATGTTTGTGATGTTGAACAGAATAGTACTGTAATGAGTTCCCCGGTACAGTGTCCTTGAGTAAAACCAAGCCAAAGTTAGTAAATATCGAGAATATTCTACTTCTGTATTTGCAGTGTATATACAGTTTAGTTTGAAACAAAGTCATAGTGCTGGGGCAACCTGTGAGGATCGAGCACATTACAGTAATGGTCGGTATCACAAGCCTTCTCATCATTACTACAAAGACAACCGATGGACTTCACGTCTCATAACAAGGATCCCCAGAGATCACATAAGAAACCGAGGCCGACAGAACACAAGATAGAGAGATGAACTGGACAAATTCAGGAAATACTGGCTCTGCGACGCCCATGATAGAGAAATGTGCTGAATCCTACAACGGACGCTAAAAGACTGATGATGATGACACTGATCAAGCTCAACCTTAAAAAACAAGACGATCCCAATAATCCTAAAAAGAAGAGTATACAACCAATGCATCCCCCCGATAGTCACTTATGGAGCTGAAACATGGAACCTAACCAAGAGACAGACGCGCAAAGCTTGCAGCGTGTGCATGAGAGAATCATGCTCAACCTCTCGTGGAGAGATCATAAGACAGCACAATATATCAGAAAGAAAACGTGAGTCTGGGACATCATAGAATCCATTAGAAAACTCGAATGGCAATGGGCTGGTCATGTTGCAAGAATGAAAGACAACCGATGGACATCACGACTCACAACAGAGACTGCATGCGAAACCGAGGCCGACAGAACACAAGATGGAGAGATGAATTAGACAAGTTCAGAAAATACTGACTCCGCGACGCCCACGATAAAGATATGTGGCGTATCCTGGGGAAGGTCCATGTTCAACGACGGATGTTTAAAGACTGATGATGATGATGATGATGATGATGATGGACACTGATTGTGAGACTACATATTTATTGAAATTACTGAAATGTTCACGGATTTCATAAAATCGTTAGTTTCATAATCTTAGTTCAACAGTAATACTTACGTCGGTGTTTGATAAAGGTTATAATAGAGTTCTGTGATGTGAGACCAAGATATTCCACCGTCTGCAGAATAATCTATCAAGACACTTTGATCTCTGTTCACTGGGTAAGTGTTGCAGCCAAACATGAAGTAAAACTGAATAAATTTGGAATCTCTCAAGTCGAGATCCCTACTGATAAGGATTCGGGTACAACCCTACAAGAAAAGAAATAAAACAACATCCAAATAAGAAATGCCTTCAAACCTACACATATTTTTTTGATAAGTGTTGGTTTTGATTTAGTACAGTTAAGGTATTGCTGTACAAACTAATGTAATTGAATACAAGATAAAAAAAATATACATATTAAATCATGGTAAGATCTTGAAATTTGCTTTCGTAAGCTTCGACACTCTCCGGTCTGTACTTGTGCATTTCAAATCTGAAAGAAGTGATTCTCATTTGTGATAAATTAATGCAAGCCTTACTGACAGAATAGGACTATTCTGTGAATAATGTGCGTACATTGCTACTGATTTTACTATAGAAATGAAGTGTAAATAATTTTACTGTAAAAATGTGTAGAACTTCAGGAAAAATAATTTAGTGGTAAGAAATCAATGCAGTTGTTGTCGACAGCACAAGCTATCGTACATATAATTACTCAACATTGTTTTGACAACCGAAATCGTTCTGATATATGATCTGTTTCAAATAGGGTTATCAGATTTAGCCAAAGATAATCTCAAGCTTTATGTCAGACACTTACCCTGTGCTTGCATAGGAATAGCGTCAAATTAGGGGACAGAGGTTCAATACCAGCCTCATGACGCTGACCAGAGTCGAGGGACTGGTTTTGAACCTATTTAATCAATGCTCAATGAGTAGGTCTCTAAGAGAAATATGGGATTATCTCAACCTCTAACCAAATCTGGCAACCCCGAATCGGATAATACTCACTTCGATGAAATGTAGTGCCTTGCCAGATGCAATAACCTGACATGTTTTGCCAATTTTGGCCCCGGCTAATTTCAGCCAGTTGCCGTTCGAAGTGTCAACATCTGTGAATGAATCTTTTAGAATAGTTGGCAACGGTTTCGTGGGTTGATGACAGTCCTCACCCATCCAGCCTGGATCGCACCTGACAAAGGAAATTTATTGAAAGTTTTAAAAGTAAAATTGTTGAGATGTTGCCAATAAATTTTCTGGTTAATACTTTTTTTTTTTTTTTTTTTTTTTTACTTCACACAACTGGAGAAAGAGACCAGAAAAAGAGACTCTCTATCGTTACGGATATTACGTATAACCCCCAAAGAAAGCCGAAGAATGAATTGGCCAACTCGTCGTATGAAGAGCATAAATAACTGGAAGGAGTTATTTTGTCCGAAAAACTATTTGAACCCCCCCCCTCAAAAGTTAAATTGTATATTGATGGGACCCTTCGTTTTTTCGTCTTAAATGAATTTGTATTTAAATATTAATGATAAATTGATAGTCATATTATCATCTATTCATATGCATAGATATACAATTATTAACATGTACACACACACACATCCCCCCACACGAACACACACATAGATATTATCATAAATCGCGTTATATCATATTGAAAATCTTATTTGAAATGAGCTCCCATCATTACACGCTTAATATATCAGTTGGCCAAGACAACGTAAATAGAATAGACAATTAAAGAAAATGGGGCTGCATTCTTCTATTTACGTTGTCGAAGCCCACTGATGTATTAAATGTGTAATGACGCGAGATCATTTCAAATTAGATTTTCAATATAATATAACTCAATTTATAATCATTCTGTAGGATCATATATCCATTTCCCTTATACACACGCATACTCTCTCTCTCTCTCTCACACACACACACATATATATACATTTATGTATTTGAATGAGGTCTGTACATAGAGTATGCAATCATTTGAAATTAACAATAAAATAGCCTACCTAGGTTGATGGCGCTTTAGTCCCGTCACAAGACATCCCCTTGGGATCCCACTCACTTATCCAAAAAACAGTCCGCAAAATCTTCTCTCAGTTTGGCCATTAGCTGACTCGTCACGATATCCTTAATCTAAAATTGATCTAAAATCTCCTCCCTTCCAACAACGAAAAGCCAGAAGTCAAATCTAGACTGTAAGGACTGTGGCAATGGTTTGGCTGACAGACTTAAATAATGCACTATTTTATCAAAAAAAAAAAAAAAAAAAAAAAAAAGGAAAAAAAGAGGGAAACCCTGCACCAGGCGTGTAGAATGCGCAGGTCCGGTCTTTGTGAATACGTCGTCACGCATAACACAAGCCTTTTCAATGGCATCTTACTGCGGACTAAGTAAGCCAACAGGTCTCAGAACAGAAGGGTATGAAGAAAGATGGTTGTCCCGTTGATTGTGGTGCCTCTACGGTCATTGATGATGATGATGATGATGATGATGAAATGACGTGATCGGTAACCGATGTGCCTCCACGGTCATTGATGATGATGATGATGATGATGATGATGAAATGATGTAATCGGTAATCGATGTGCATTTGTGCGTATGTGTGTGTATCTGTGTGTGCGTGCATTGAAGTATTAGGCGTGTGTGTGCACAAGTCGCCAGCGTTCTCTTCTGAAAACTAGAAACTGAACACAGAATCGAAAATCGGTTTCCTGCTGGAAACTTTTGCAGACACCCGATATTTAAGAAAGCTATAATTTTAATTACCTGCAATAGTCGCCATTACACCATCCATGCCCACTGCACAACTGGGCGCATCTTTTGCCGATGTAGAGATTGCGCAACGCCCATGACTGTTTCTGGTCAAACGGTGCATGTTGAATCCATCGGAATCTCGTAGATTTGGATCTGGAAGACAGAAGAAAAAAAAAAAGAAGCAAAAAAAAATCACTTCATACATAGATAGCAAGGGAGGTAACTATGTAAGTTAAATAGGAAATCACTGTGTTTCGATTGTCCGTAATCCGAAATGAAAGTTATACAGGCAACTGGTGTGAGATTGCAAATAATAATAATGATAATAGATTACAGAAAGATAGCTTCAAGTTTCTTCCTTACTTTGCATAATAAGGCACCGGAATGGTAACACGATTCCAGCCATGGTACATGTCCGACATGAATCTACTGCTCTGATGGTAACTGGTGCAATCAATCTGTGAAGGAATACAGGCTTCTTGGAACAACTTCCACGTTACACCCATGTCAAGAGAGAATTGCAGTTCCATTCCTGGAAATTTAGAATTATAACCGTTATTGATAGCACACAAATGATATACACAAAGAAACGAATACACGAATTGTATAAGTATTATAGCATTCATAGTAAGCACAAAACGTATCCGATACATCTAAAAAAGTTTGTTTTTAACATCTGTATACAGCTCAAAAATTGACAGAATTCGGACCAAATATTTCTGACCTTTGTACGTAACTTCTACGTTCAATCTCTTTTCAAACTTTTTTTGATTTTTGTATTTTCTAATCTTTGGTTCAAAATTTGAAGCTTCACAAGGATATCAAAATGGACCTTTTTGTACTCCTTGTATATAGTAATATTATTTATACAATGTGATTTTATAATATATGTTATTTATGATATAGAATATTAGCTTTAAGTTTCAGCGCTCTTAATGAGAAATGAAGACCAAATACACAGCTGAAAACCAGTTTATATTTGATACAAACATTAACAGTTAAAGGTATTTCAAGAGTCATTGCCATATAAGCTGAGTTTTTTTTTTCAATTCAGGGATCACCGCTGCTGTCAGTACTTAGCCCTTTATTTACCAATCACAAGAATTTCAATTCTCAAATCCCGAAGCTCAGTACAGTGTTTTCAGTCACCTATAGTGTGTTGTAGGGACATCCATATATTCAACGCTGTGTCTCCTCATTCTTATTCTTTATGCTGAGTACCATTTTAAAAGCCTTTGGTTTGACTCGGTCATGGATTGAACCCACGATCTACAGAACCAGGAGACGAGCACTGGTTCACGTTAATTGGTACAATTTCTAGCACTCCTGTGTAATTTTAGTTCAGATAAAATCACTTGTCTTTTCTTTTAAATTAGACTCTTGCCGATTCAGGTCAGTTTCTATGAACCAAATATCATCAAAGTTGAAGTGATCGTTGGACAACCATAAACTAAATAAATAATTGCTATAAACTCGAGGCCAGTGGATGCGTAAAATTCATCTATTATAAAATCTAATTCACCCATAAAAAAAGAAAAAGGAAAGAAATTAGAAGGAAGAAAAAGCTGGCTATACCGTAACATTGTTCAGTTGGTTCACATCCAATTGCAAACTCAAATTGCAAGAATGTCCCCACACGGGCCGTTACATCTCTCGAGATCGCGTACCTCATTCTGTCATCACCTTCATTTGGGGAAAAAAGGACGGAAAAAAGAAGAAAATTAGCACGGTAATTCCATGTCTGGATTTAATGATAAATGAAAAAATAATTAAACAACTCAGATAACGTAACAGTTTTATTGAAGCTGTCAACAGATAGCTTCTTAGGTAAAAAGGAGGAATATGTGTGCAGGATTCGGGGTGACAAATTATGTTCATAAAAGCTGTCTGATAATGAAACCAACTTTTTCTGCATGCAATACCAAATTAACGTATTAGTAACACTTCTTCATTGATTTCCCACATAATTATCATAGTTCCACCGGTAATTTCTATGCTTCTTACAAGAATGCTTTAAGAATGGAAAATGTTTCACCTTCAAAACTCAAGGTGTCGGTTGGGGAGTCGCAGACTTTTTTGATTTCTGCTCCAGGTTTGAGTAACCAACTTGAATCTTTTTGTATTTCTGGTTCGTCCCGAAGCATTTCTGTGCCATCAATATCCCCGCCCGCATAAATCTGAAAAATGTAAGAGAACGTTTTTTTTTTTCCTTTTATTTCCCCCTTAAAAAAAAATACCAAGGCATTTATTGCATTTTGGATCAAATGTAGAATCTGGACCCCAAAATTGATTCGTGTGAAATTCCCAAATTTCCAGACGACATCGTGTATGATGTTTCAGGTCACATATTGCATCAAAGTTTTTAATATTGTTAGATTATTTTCGGACTTTTCTGTAAAAAAACAAATCAATGCGTAGTTTTTATCTAATCAAAGTTCAATTTGATTTTATAAAAACTAAGATCTCTTACATTGATTTAATAAAAATTTTCGACGATTCCAATAGCTTTCGATTATTCGTGTGTTCAGTATTTCAGTCTATAAAGCCAAGCAAATAATTCATAGTTTTGCAAGTGAGGTGTCAAAAAAAAAAAAAAAAGAAGCTTTCGTCAACGTTCAGTGTTTTCACCAAAATCTTCACCGGAATCTCCCTTTCATTAATTCTCATATTTCTTTTTATTTATGCATAGTTTTCAACATCGAGCGTGCACTGATGTGAGATTTAGAAAATTACTCACCAGACTGAATCATTTGCTTTGTTTTGTTAACAGAAAAACTCAAATACATAAACACACAATTGAAATCGATCGGAATCGTCCAAAAAAGTTGTATCAAACGTATGCTTGGATGTAGGAGATTCTTGTTTTTATTTGATTAAATTGAATCTCGATTAAATCAAAACTACATTTTTATTTACTTTGTTAAAAAGGTCTTTAAACAGATATTTATTAATAGAAACACCCTGACGCAACATGTGACATGTGACGTCATATACGGTGCAAAAAATTGGGGACTTTCACACAGATCAATTTTGGGGTCCTGGTTCTACATTTGATCTCCGTTCCTGAACGTTGAAAAGATTTTAAAATGATTTCCAAAATCATTAGTATCTTCAACAAACATAAAATTGCTGAATTTTAGTCATGTTTGAGTAAAATACGATCACATACATACTTTTATATGAAAAAAAAACGCATCAAAACATCGTGTATAATGAAAAAAAAAAAACGAACTTGAATTTAGAAGTAAAAAAGCCAGACGATAAACTTATTTATAATGCGATTCCTGGTTATTAGACGTAAAACGTCTGAAAATGAGTCATTTTTATGTATCATACGATTTTTAAATAGGAATTTCAAAAAATTATCGTGAAATGCAGAAGATATAGATAGATGGATTCAAACCTGATCTATAGCCCATTCCTCTGGGAATGTACCATCAACTGACGGTTGCCACCATTGAAGTTGTGTCGAATTCGTCCGTGATTTCTCTGGCAGATGAAGTGCTATATATTCGGGTTGGTTACTTTCACTTGAAAAATCGAACTGCTCGAAAGTTGTCCACGTGATACCACCATCGATGGAATATTGTACGTAGATGGGGGGCGTTCCCGTACTAGGTGGAGAATCCTTGCAGCCAAGCCTTAAAAAGAACTGCAGCATGCTGTAAATATTGAGAAAGAAAAAATAAGGGTTTAATCCCATAAATATTCGTGTCACTATGAAAAATAGAATCTTCATTTTAGTCTCCTTTCCGTGTTTAAAAAAAACAAACAAAAAAAAAGCAAAACATTTTTGACTATTTTTTAGAGAATTTGAACTTTTTTACGGTCAAGTTGGCACGAAAATATTTTCAGAGTTGGCAACAATGATGAGGATACTTCTCTTTATCAAACATATCATGCTATAATACAACAAATAACTGGTGATTTAAACTATCGATTTCAGCAACCAACGTCTCAAAATCCACTGTCTTGAGTTCAATAACTAGGCAGAGCACTCCTTCAATACATTGCTTTACATACATTCAAGTCACAAGGTACAAGAATTAAAGTAACAATTACTGTGAACCTGTAGGGCAGGTTGTAGGACAAGATATTAGCAAGAAAATATGCGAGTTTAATCACTACGAAGGAAGTTAGACAGGTCGAAAGAAAAATATATGTATCGAGATTACACTATGCACACCAGAGGAAGGCTGGAGATCATACCGGGCGGGAAATGAAAACAGCAAAGAAGGTGATGGTGGTCGATTTTATGCAATGTTCTGCGATCTTGAAAAGGAATCAAGAAGTGATTCCAACAGTTGTTCTGGCTATTGATCTTGTTCTTTTTATTGCTTTTGCTGTTACCAAAACGCTCCATTCAATGGCCTTCCTAGAAAGTAAATCTATATGGAAAGAGGTATCAAACAATCCAGGAATCCCTTAGAATAGACCGGCTGTGGTAATAAAAAGGACAAAAAATAATGGATTCCCATCACATTGGATAATTACATCTATCACATCTCATTCTACTAGATAAATGTAAATATAAGATTTATTGCAGACTAAACCTAAGCCCTAACTCAAGACCATTATCTCAATGAGATGATAACAGCTGAGTTGCCCATAACATATTCTATTTATATTTTTTAGAAACAAAAATACTGTGAATTGTATTAGAACTATTTAGTGTGGTGAGACAAACAAACAAGCTAACAAACAAACAAACAAACAAACAAACAAACAAACAAAAAAAAACAAAACAAAACAAAAAACAACTCAAAGAATGCAGTCAATAGTACCAAGATAATCTTTAAATGGTAATAACTCATCTCAAGACCTGAAAAGCTGAACTTCCGACGCGTTTGAAAACCTAACCGAGCTTATCGTCGGTCATCAGAATTTCCTATGCTAATTGTTTCTCTTAGTTTCACCGCAACAGAAAGTATTTAAATTAAACTTTAATTAAAGATATTCTTGAAAAATCTTGCTTCACATCAGGGAATATTCTTATTTTGACTGTTTTTATTCTGATCAATTAATTCTTATTCCCCTGTTTCATTCATGTTTACAAAGTACTATTGTCTCAGATACAATATAGGCGCCCCATAGACATTGGCACCCAGGTGACAGCCCGTGTTACCGATACCTATGACCGGATCTGGTTATCACCAAATATCGTGTACAAAGGTTAAAAGGAAATCCCTCAAACCTGGCTCTTGAAAAATCCAAATCTCTCGCCACCAGGATTCGATCTCCGGTTCCGGCAAAATATAAACTGGCTCCACTGATCAGTAAACCACAAGCCTTCTTTGAGATTCGACCATTACTCCAAAATAACCAACGTTTCTCGTTCAGCTTACGTTGAGCTACAATAACAAATAAGTAAGTATAATTAATAAGTAAATCAATAAACAATTAACAAATATTAAGTGGAGTATATACATATATATATATATATATATATATATATATATATATATATATATATATATAGTTTCTTTTTGCATGTTTGTAGGAATATCATATATATATGTATGCATACATGTACACACACACACATACATATATATATGTGTGTGTGTATATATATATATATATATATACATATATATATGTACATAATTATGTATATTAAGAAAAGTGAGAGAAAGAATGTAAGAACGAACGAATGAAAGAAAGAAAGAATGAATGAAAGAAAGAAAGAAAGGGGAAAGACTTGGTAAGACAGACGCATACACACGCACACACAGAGGTGGAATAGAAAGAAAGAAAAAAGAAACAATAAAAAGCTGTTTCGAAGCCATCCGATACTCACCTTCAGTGAGTTGCAAAGACGGTTCTTGATAAACTTCATCCAAGAGTCCGCTGGATCCAGTCGGGGCTGGTTCGAAAAATTCCTCTTTCATATATTTAGGATGGGTCTCTGCAGGTGTGCAAGATTCTCCGCTGTACCCCCTGTCACATTCGCATGACATACTCGGGCCACAGCTTCCATGTCCATTGCAATTATCTAGACACATCATCCCGATGAAGACGTTATCTATTGCCCATTCTGGGGCGTAGTCGAATTTAAGGATATGACCCTGGGTCCATCGAAAACGGATGGAGCTAAGAAAAAGAACAGGACGAAATAAATGAATAAATATCAAAATGAATTAAACCGATGTCTGGCATAATAAGTCCCTCGAAACTAGACTGGTATTTTAACGAAGTCCCCTGACGTGGAGATATGACTCGAAATGAAAAGTTCGAAAAGAGCTGAAAAGAACTGTAAATTCAAGCATAGATTCAGCAGAAGGCCCAGGATGTCAGGACCACCCCCTATCCGGATGAAACACAATTAGATTTTTAAATATTTAAAATTATTTATTGCAAAAATGTATGCTTTCTTTTTAGTTCACAGACACTACAGTTTATCACTGGATTAAACAATTTATTACAAAAAATTAGATTATTTTTTCCCATTCAGCGATAAACTGCTGTACCTGAAAACTGAAGAATAATCTTATTTTTCGATGTAAATATTTCTAACTCTAATTTGTTTACAAACTTATTCAGTGGTAAACTGCAGTACTTGCAAAATGAAAAAAAAAAGTCATTTTAATGTTTGTAGTAAATTATTTCAAACCTGCTTTGTTTACCAACTCAATCAACGATAACAGGAGTAAATTAATTTCCAAAAATAATTCAAGTAAAAGAAATTATTTTAATTTTTGTTTCTTTATGAATTGTTTTAAATCCATATTTGGTTTTGTTGGTTTTCGTGCGGACTTACGCTAATTCGTCGTGTGCGAAAAAAGTCGGTTCACGGTACGAAATGAAAGAAAGAAAAAATGGAATCGAGAGAAATGAGAAATAGAAGGAAACAGCGCAGGGACAGAAAGAGAAGAGAAAAAGTGAAGAAAGCAAGAAAGAAAGCAAAACGAGGCGAAAGAGAAAGGAAATAAATGAGAAAGAAATAAAGAATGGTGAGAGGAGAAACAAGGAAAAGAAAATCAACAAAGAAAAAAAAAGGAAAATCCGGAAAGAAAGCAAAAAAAGAAAGAAGGACAGAATATCAGAAAGAAGAAACGACTAAAGAAAACATGGGAAAGAAAGACGAATGATGGAAAGAGAAAGAAAGAAAGAGAGAAGGAGAGAAGGGAAAAACTAAAAGAAAGAATAAAGAAAAACACGAAAAAATGAATGAATGATGGATAGAAAAAGAAAGAAAATAGAAAGAAAGAAAAAATGAGAAAAATCAGAGAGAGAGAGAGAGAGAGAGAGAGAGAGAGAGAGAGAGAGAGAGAGAGAGCAAGGAGAACTCACCCACAGACATGCAATCCATCTAAGGGTATGATAACCCTCCTCCAGTAGTTCGAGAATCCTGCATAGTAGATCGACGGACGTCTTGTCTGATCATCGCATCTTGCCAACGCCAACTCAGCACAATTGGGCACAATCAGGTGCCAGGTTTTGCCACCATTCACAGAATATTCCAGTCGAACTGGATACCTATGAGTTGGACTCGCCCCACAACCGACGTTGATCTGGAAGAATCAATACAAACAATAATGAGAACTGTAATAAATCAATTCAGCCATGGACCCAATTAGCGGAGCGTATATCTACTAACCTAATACTTATATTTTCTGTCGGTAACAATTTTCAAAGAGCCTAACTATTCAATACTAGAGTAATCTCCCTAACTTATTCATTTATTTTTGGCAAATGCATAAAAACGTTTTTTTTTTCTGGTTGAACCTGAACAAGAAAATGCAGAACAGTATTATGTTTCGATAATTTTCAAGTAAAGTGCAGCAGCAAAATTATTTGAAACTGCCGTCATTTTCTACGGCATGTATAAACTAGTTACTTAATATTTCATGTTAGACAGGTCATAGATATTCTCTACTTTCTATGCTGGGCCAGTAACAACCACTCCAACTCATTTCTATATTTGTTTAAATCAATTGATTGAAACAATGTAAAACAATAAGGTTATTGTCCGGATTAGGACTCTTAGATCATCAACCTTGCGGTGATCCGTGCAATTTTGTTTTATCGTAAAATAGGACTTACATCAAATTGTATGACTGACATGGGTCCAATATCCAGGTCTCTGGTTACGATTGAATGTTCCCCGATACCTCGTCGGAAAACAAGAGCAGACATTCCGGCCGTTTTGGTATCTTCCCTGGAAGAAAGATTTATAGAAAAAATTAGTCATGGGTCATTGCTAATTAAAGCAAGAGTAAAAAAAATCAAACAAACCATATTTCTTTCAAAACAATTATTATTATTATTATTATTATAGCACACAATAGAAACCATCACATGATCATTGGCAGCATGTCGCGTGGGTGATCAATTAAAGAATTGGAAAAATAAAGGATGATCAATGAATGAGTTGCTTCTCTCACCTTTTAGCAGGATTATCAAAAAATTCGAATTATCAAAAGACAAGCGTATATGCAACCGAGGGATTAATCTCACTCCGTTGAGAGAAAATAAATCAAACTTTTTTAGATGATGCCTAGGAGGTGGAACTCATGCAATTAATTGATGTTGTAGCCCCCAAAATGTGACCAGGAGCACCCGGACACACACACACACACACATACACACACACACACACACACACACACACACACACACATTTAAACATGCTCATGCGCGTACAGGATCACTCTAAGAGAGGAGAATCTGTATCCCACTTGGCTGGTTGGTCGGACAGGCCATTTGTGGGTCTACGGTCATTCGATTACTTACCACTTTTCATTTCCGGCTCCGATGAAAAGAATGGACAAAGAAAGCAAAAAATGGGTCAGACCGATGTGATGTATATATATATATATATATATTTTTTTTTTTTTGCCTAAAATTTGGAAATTAATACATTTATGAATGGGAAGGTGTAATTGGCGTAGCACAACTGAATAGGCGACTCGAGTTCAAACTCCGGTCGTGGCTATTTATATTCACTTTTCCCCGAGGGAAAGGTATGGATTCATCTCTTCTCCTCACCCAGCCATCGGTAACATAGCAGCGCAGATTGGGCTCTCTGGCTTTGTGGAGGCAACCGGTCTAGAGTAAGAACAACTCTGATTCCAAACTAGGGAGTGGTGCCCCCCGTGGAGGCAGTTTGATACCCAACTCAATGTCCTCCCGGCAGCTCCTGCAGCCAAACTGATGTCAGACATATCGCTCTCTGCATTCCTCTGAACTACATTAATGAAGCGGGGAGGGTGATTTTGACAACGAGGCATCCCAGGACCTCCATGGGCCCCGGGTCGGGAGACGTTCCATTGTCTGTAGAGACAGAACGGAGGCCATCTAGTGTTATAAATGCACACAAAGAATAGGCTATCTCTCGGGTTGGATCATTCACGGTATCCTCTCGAATAAACTGCACAAATGCTTTTTATTGACGTTTGAGTCACATTTCTATCTTTCTCAAAATAAAAACGCATTGTATTCAGAAAATTGCGTATTTTCTTCTATCTCACTGTCTTTAAAGTTGGAATAAATCAACATAAATACGCCAATTTAAGAAAAATCATGCTGATACAACGACTGTCACAATAGAAACAAAGGCGATCGTTCTGAATGAAGAGGATAAGAACTAAACCAGTGCCATCTAATGAACTTTTGGGGCAACCCAAAAGAATATGGATTCATGGATTTTTTGCATTAAAGACATTTATTTAGAAAAATCGATTTAAAATTAGGTATGCCAGGTCTGTCTGGAGAGTTTATTTTGAATATCTCTACAACTGGTTGCACGTTTTTGATGCAACCAACCAGAGGGGACTTTACTTACTGCAAATGCATGTGCAGAACTTTTTTTCCATTTGGGTTACTCAGTCGGCAGTGAGAATACATTGAGCTTGGGTCTGCTGTAAGACCATCGCATTCACAATGACAGAGCAAGTCATTTTTCGCGTCACATGCTTTTTTTTTTTCAGCAAATCACATAACCCAGGCTCATCACCCCCATTCCATCTCGGTCCAGATTTGGCTCCCTGTGGGTTCTGGCTTTTCCCCAAAAGATTTCGACAATGCATCTGATGACGATCCCGAAAGAGGGCTTTGCTGGCTGCTTTGAAAAGTAAGGCGCCACTGCTCTAAGTAGGCTGTTTTTTTTAAAATATTGAATGTCCTTTCGGTCAGATCTCGTAATTGAATATATTATCAATATAAGTGACTCACCTTCTTTGATGTTCACAGTAAGAGCCAATTTCACCATTGTTGGAGAACTGCCAAAGATCGGGGTCCAAATAGTCCCTGTTGAAGTCGTCTGACAACATACCTGGGTTTACTAACATTGTGCCAACGAAGAAATTGTCTACGGCCCAAGTGGACTGCATTGGCCCTGAGGAGTAATCACACAGAACAAGTTTGAAAATTATCTTTCAGTTTTTATCATGAATATAATAATGATAATAAGGAGCCTAACACTAGCATAATTGTAGTCTCTTCTGAAATGACATGTGGTCCTAATCCACAGATATTTCAAGCCAGTTACTTCAGGGGCTTCTGTATTTCATATAATGCTTGTAAGAATTACTATATTGCTTTGGGTATGCATTTATGATATTGCCTCCGGTGTGTGCTTATTATAATACCTTTTATATACATTTATTACATTGTGGTCAGTACCCATCTTCTATATGTAGTTGTTGTGCTGTTTATTACATTGTCTCATGTATGTACCGTCCATATTGCCTTTTACACTCATACATAATCTCTTTTCTCGGCATTTTTCATATCGTATTGTGTATGCATCTTTTGTACGTATCGTCTTATGAATCCTTACTTTCTTCAGTTTTCTATTTTCTTCGATAGTAAACCTATAAACTATATGTCGGTCTCCAACTTTACTAGAGTGAAATCATTTATTATAGATATTACTAGAGTGAAAGCATTTTTTCTGTCGATACAGCAATTAAGGACATAACAAGAACTTTTGAACTTACCTCCGTGTTTCGGTTGCCAGAAACGGAATTTCGTCGCATTGGCTTTTGCAAGGGGTGGCAAAAACAACGTGAAGAAACTATCAAAAAGAGATTGTATTCAATAATAAAAAACTTGTTTTAAATTCGTAACCCTAAACTATTGCTAATCAATTGGTTACATCCCCTGAATATTTTACAGGCTAACAAAAAGGATACCTGAGATAATCATTGCTGCCATAATTGATAACATAAATGATAAATGAAAACATAAGCCACATAACTATTTCTGTTGGGGATATTTTATCAACAAACATATTTGTGATTATATTTACTGAATATGCTGTACAATAAGAAAAAAGGTTAACGGCTAAGTTTGCTGACATATTTTTTAGCCAAAAAATGGAATAAGATTATATTGTTTCATTCAAATCTAATGTTCTCTCCACCTAACGCATTTTTATATGGCGCTCAATCCTGATCATTATTTTCCAAAGAAAAAAAAATGAAATAAACAGCGTTCTTACCAATATTCGAATCAATTTGACTAGTTTTGTGCTCAATTTTCAGTTGTTTTTATTACAACTTTCAACTCGGGCTGTTATTCCTACGATAACGAATAAACAGCACGATCGCATACAGAGAGTTGGCTTTCGGTGAAAATCGAACTCACTGAAGACCCTTTTACAACTGGCTGCCAGCAAACCTTCTGCAGCTTGATACTTCCTGTCATTGCCTGACGCACGCTAACGAAATGTTGTAATAAAGAAATCTATACAAATTCCGTTAACGTGTATAATGAAAGTGTAAGGACTTTTATTATACACGTTAACGGAATTTGTATAGATTTTTTGATCGAAATATTTCGTTAAAGATTGTGTATGACTTTATTATTATTATTATTATTATCATTATTATTATTATTATCATTATTATCATTATTATTTATATTATTATCATTATTATTACTACTACTACTTGCAATTTTACACCAGTTGCCTGGTGGTTACCGCTAGAGGTTGAGTGACAGCAAATCTCCTCAAGTCTCCAGCCCTCCTCTCCACATTCTCATAGACCACAGCAATACTGTAGTTTACAGTTTCACACCAGTTGCCCAATGGTCATCGCTGAAGGCTGAGTGACAGTGAGTCTCCTCAGATCTTCAGCCCACATCTCATCTCTCCCTCGCCTATCACACCAGTGCTGTGGTTCACATCTCTGCTTCCATTTTCCTTCCTCTGTTAGGCCGCTGCTAACATTTAGTGTTGATCTTATATTTCTAGCGCTTTCCTCAGTATCCATGCAAACATTATTATTATTATTATTATCATTATTATTATTATTATTATTATTATTATTATTATTATTATTATTATTATTGAAACATTTTGTTTTAGATATCATAATGGTGGATACATTGGAATTCTGGTAATTTCGAAGTATTATTTCAAGATGGGCCTTAAAGCCGCTGAAGCTATTCGAAGAAATGGAATGAAATTCCACAATATCTGATCGAACTGCCAATAACTAGATCAAGAATTTTCAAGGAGATAACTGGTTTCTTGAAATTTAAGCCCAGAAGTGAACGACCATCAATTGTCGATTAGAATGATTTAAAAACGCTAGGTAGAAGAAAGCCCGATCACCAGCATTTAGTAATATAGTGGAACATGAATCACAGACTAATCTTGATGTGTACATGGAATAGCCTTTGAGTAAAGATCAGTAAAATCGAAGATGCTTTTCATATACACTAATACGGGTATAACTTGAATAGTGCGGTTAATTCGTTCTAAAATCTTCCCTACTGTTCAGAATCGCACAGTTCTGGTCTTATTACAATTCAGTGGGTTTTTCTAGCTTATATTTACTTACCTTAATTCCTACAGAAATACCATAACTGCCCTACATCAAAACATGCACAAATCAAAACCGTACTATTGGAGGTATTTGTGAATTTAGAATCTTACTTAAGGCCAGGGATCACGATGCAAACATGTTTAGATTTACGTACCGTGTGCTTGAATCGTTTTTGTAATGGATCTCTTGCAGTAAATGCCACGTGATACCCCCATTAATGGAATACTGGAGAAGAACGCTGTGACGTCTTGGCCAGGCAAGTGATTCTCCTTTACAGGCGTATTTGAAGTAAAACTCCACAGCGTTGATCATCGTGGTGTCCATGTTATCCGATACAACCATCCGTAGTAAGTCCTGAAACGTGTAATGATATATATTTTGAACATTATTGAACGAAATGTAATACACACACACACACATATATAAGTATATAGAGAGAGGGAGGGAAAGAGAGAGATGCATTCAGATTCAAATTAAATAACACTAGGAGAACCTTTCAGACGTCAACACTTGTAAACAGCAGGAAGGAATAAAGGCCCATTAAACGTAACGAAAACTAAATTCATTTATATAATTAGCATTATTAACACATTTAACGCCAATAATTTTTTTTGTTGGCGTGTGTAGGCCAAGAATATAACAATGGGGATTATTCAGAAACTAGATAGCATCACTGGAAAGCAGTTGTTTGTCACAGCAATGTTCGGAGAACAACACGAAGACAAGGTGCGATTTTCCAAGAGGGGGAAAATCACGTTAGTAACGTCGTTTTATGATTATCTGGTAAAGTGGCAAGATACGTTGATTAACGTCCTTTGGGACTAAACAATACTATAAGTAAGGATATCAGACTGAACCTTGTAAAATACTAGAGCTTTTCCGGCGTTGAGGCTTCCACACATATCAGAAACGTCTCCTCCGTAGAGTTCCTGCCATTTTCGATGATCGAGTTTAGGGTCACTGAAGTCATCTCTCATATTCATTGGCAACGTCTTCTCAGGAACACAATTCGGTGGAATAAACCCAGGGTCACAGCTACAAAAGACAAGACAACATAAAGAGACTTCTTATTAGATGAGGCATTGTCAACCATTATTAATATTTTGGATTATTATTTTCTCTTCTCTTGTTTTTATTTGGTAATAGAAATTTGAAAGTGTCCGACGTGACGAATTTGTTTTCGTAGTTGTAGATGTATCCACGCATCTCTATGAAACGCTTTTCGGTCGGTTGGTCAGTCTGTCGATGGGTCCCAGCAATGTTGAACAACAGAAAAGGAAACGAAGAGGAGTGATGTCGTTAAAAGAAGAGACGTCGTTAGAAGGTATGACGTCATGGAAATAGCCTCTATTTCGATCAATTTTTTTAACAGCTGCTAATGATGTCATATTAGAATGTACGAGATCGGCATTTCGTATCCTAAAGAGCCACAAATGGCCAAAAATAATACATATGTCCGTTTACTATTTCTATTGAAAATAATACTTCAAGAATATTTCTATATCGCTATATTTTACAAGTATGAGAATCAATTGACTCAAAGACGGACTACTTGCGCTATCTCTTCTTCCTTCTTCTACTACTTAAGAGTGGGATCAAGAGTAACACTTTTTATTCCTTTTCTAATTAGCTTGAAACTGATTCAATTAGATTAGTCATATCTTGCTATACTCTGGTTACACGTCTATCAATTTGTCATATTATTGGAAGGTCCCAATAAATCACATAAAGAATACAGTATAGATATATATTTTTAGAATTCAGATTTAACAGTTGATCCCATGTTTAAATGTTTATCATTCATTAGATGAAGAATAGTCAACCATTATTAATCTTTTCGGCTAAGATAAGTTTAAGATTTAGATTTAATTTTCTACCAGCCGTAAGAGTTCGACGTTGGTAGAACAACACCATACATAAAGCAGGTTTTTGAGAAAAAAAGTCATGCCAGTCCAGGTATCACCCAGAACTTATTCTTTAATTTCTATCTGTACTTTTCACTGATTGCCATAGACTGGCTGTCGGGGTTAGCTGCGATGGAAAGCAACTAAATTTTTGGATAAAAGGAAATACTACTCGAAATGATTGATTAATAAATAAACGACTTGTATCGTTTATGCCAAAGTTTTGATAAACACGATCTCCTGTTTTTCAACAACCACAACAACAATGATTAGCTTAACGTAATCACAACCACTCATCATCATCATCATCATCATCATCATCATCATCATCATCATCATCATCATCAGTCTTTTAACGTCCGTCGTTGGGCATAGACCTTCCCGAGGATTCGCCACACTTCTCTATCATGTGCGTCGCAGAGCCAGTACTTTCTGAACATGTCTAGCTCATCCCTCCATCTAATATTCTGCCTGCCTCGTTTGCGCATGTGATCTCGGAAGATCCATGTTGTGAGTCGTGATGTCCATCGGCTGTCTGCCATCCTTGGAACATGGCTAGCCCACCGCCATTTGAGATTTT
The DNA here is from genome assembly GCA_963457665.1 of Thysanoteuthis rhombus. Taxonomy (NCBI): domain Eukaryota; kingdom Metazoa; phylum Mollusca; class Cephalopoda; order Oegopsida; family Thysanoteuthidae; genus Thysanoteuthis; species Thysanoteuthis major. The sequence goes on from OY735225.1 coordinate 29,383,269, forward strand.
TGAAGGATTCTATGATGTCCTTGACTTTTGTCTTTTACCCCATCTAAAGTATGATAAATATTAACATCGCACCTGTAATATGACGGGATTATTTACGCACGGATAAATTGTGAAAAAAGATATTTTAGTGTGAATGTATTTGTTGCAAACACGTAAATACAAACCTCTAAAAAAATGATTGCCTGTCAATTTTGTATTACACTTCATTTTTCGCTTTTTAATGATTTTCAAGCAATAAGGCAATGATTGAGTGGAGAGCAGGGCTGAGATATCAGCATCAGCTGCAGTAGTAGTAGTAGTACCAGCAACAGATATCAGCGCCACACGCTCAGCAACAAAAAGTACTGTAGCTATTTTCCACTAGCACGTTTTGTGTCTGTGTATCCACAGTATCCTCTCTCTTTCTTTTGGTCTGCTTTAGCGTGATAGAAAACTAACCAACAAACAAAGAAAGTGACCTGGCCTTTTAAATAATAAGAAAATGACAATGATGATATATATATATATATATATATATATATATATATATATATATATATATATATAGAGAGAGAGAGAGAGAGAGAGAGAGAGAGAGAGAGTTTGAATTATGCACATATTATAACGTTCAGAGGAAGCAAAAAGTAACATCAAATGCCATTTCTAAACACAGGTATCCCTTGCTTTTCGATTTACGCCATTTCACTTTTACAAAATAGCAACATTAGCTCCTATACAGAGAGAGACCAACAAAGGCTTACTTACACACATCTTCCATGATCACAGTATCCATGTCCGGAACATAACCACGGACAACCAGAACCTAGATAAACGTTGTCTAAAGCCCATATGTCTCCTCGGGGACTTTTCGTGTGTTGGACCCAACGGAATCTCGTTGCTGAAGAACTGTAAAAGAAAGTTATTTTCATAGAATTATAATCAGCTGCTTTGCACTAACGATTGAGCACAGAAATCCACAAAAGCGTTAATAAAACTATAAAAAAAACTTTTTATTCCAAACATAAGTACATTTATTCAAACTGTACGGACCTTTATTGAAAGCATAAATAAATATTCTATACTTTTGACTACAGTTATTAAAATTCAAAGATATTTCGGTCGTTTGAACCCATTCTTGTTTATTGTTTATTGTGTTCACGCGACGTTTCAGCCAATCCATTCTACAGCCTTCAGGTGTACTATCCGAACGTAATGGTACTAAACGGATTCCTTTTTAATGGTAGCAACGCTTATTACATAGGATCCAGGTGTTTTGATACCCTTCCTCGTAAGGCCAGGATTTCCATATTTTACATAGGGATAGTACTCATGAAGAAGGCCTAAGAATAGATCGACTGAAAACGCCGCGTAAACTATATAAACAACAAGTTGTTCGACATAAGTACTTTTATCAAAAGACTAGATTTTGCAAAATTACTTTCAACAGGATTCTGAATATAGATTTTCAAGGCAGACAGGCCATCCCCACCCATAAGATTGGCGCAACAGAATCTTCCAATCTCTATTTGACCCTGTGCCGAACTAAATCAAACATACTACGAATAAATAGTAATCGAGCAATACTTACATTGCTGCCGGGGGCAGATAGACTGTGATTCTTGTCCAATTGATGTGTTGTTCAGAAACGTATTGACTGCTCAAATGGTAACCATTGCAGACGAAATTGGGAGGTGCACATTCATCTACCACGGGGTGCCAGGTTTTACCCGTATCAATAGAATAGTCCAACATGACGCTGTAGAGGGTGTTGTACAGAGTACCGCAACCCATGGAGATGTCAAATTGGAGGAAAGTCGACGGCAGGATGTTATAGTCCCATGTCTCAGCATATCTTTTCTCTTCAATAAAAAAAAGATTATTAGTTTTTTTCAAATACTTTATTTACAATGTGCCATGAAGGTAACGCCCGATTCGTTCCAAAATCAACGCCAGTTCTATAGGATGCACCTGATTAATCATTGTGTTTTGAAGTTATGTGTTATGCCTGACTGGCAAGCTTTCACTCTTTTTTTTTTTACAAAAATTAATAAATATGTAATTTTATATTAAACACTAAGTTTATTTTATCAAAATAATGATAAACGACGACTATTTTTTACGATGGAATGTTGATGTATTTAAAGTGAAATCAAACTTATTTTTTTATAAAAATAGATAAAAACGTCGTTTTAACTCAATCAACACAAGGATATAAAGTAACTATTTTTTGAGTGGAATCATTTTTTCCCCCCAAAAGTGAGTTTGGCCGATTTCTATATTCAAAGTCCTTGGTATGATGGATTGAACCATATTTTGCTAGTTCCTACGAACTGAGCATTCTACCACTGGGTCATGTTGATCGTTTCTCACAATATACTGTAATCATTAGAGAGAATGAAAGTTTCGATTAATTGTTTGATGAAACTTACTCGTGTCATCATGGGGCAGATAAATAGCTAGTCTGAATATCAACTACAGTGTTTATAATATATATGTATATATATATATATATATATATATATATATATATATATATTCTCTCCTCGTTGGATTATGTTTTGTTATCTAGTCTCGCAGATTACTTCTATTGAGTAGCGAGTTTGATCTTAACTTCGTCGCACCTACTAGTGGCCTTGTACCAAACTAGGTAATGAACAACTATACTTACCACTGTTTCTGCTGAATTCCAGTGCATGACCTTTAGAATGGCAGCTAATTCTTGGAATTCCACTTTGGGTGATGAACCATGACGAAGGGTCTGGATTCTGTCCGTTGAAATCTTCTTGGAACCCAAAAGCACTCGTATCATTCACGCCAACAATGACGCTGTCAATACCCCATTCAGCCCTTTCCATACCTGAAATTTGATGAGAAGAAAAAATAAACTTTACATTGTGCTATGCCGAAATGACGAAATTGCCTAATTAGCGGATACTCATCATCATCATCATCATCATCATCATCATCATCAGTCTTTTAATGTCTGTCGTTTTCATATACTGTTAACAACTTTTCACACAGAATAATCAAAAGTATCTCTTCATCGAAAAAATTTTCAACCAATTTTTCCTTAGGAATTTGCCCACTCTTCCACAAAAACATTTATCGAAATTATTTCAGAACTTTTGAAATATTATGTGGACAGACAGGCGGGCGGAAATACGGGTAGACACGGGGTAATCCATATAAACCTCTCCAACTTTCTTGTCAGAGATAAACAAGATTTTCCATCCAGTTAAATACTTCAAATCATAAGTCCCCTCAGAGTAAATCTAATTTTTATAAACGGGTTAGAAGTAAGTGATTAGAAATTCTGAGACCTCATCATTATATAACGCTATTGAACGTATTAAAAACAAATATGTAATCATTATTGATTTTTGACTAATATTTCTTTCTATCTTAATTGTAAATGCTTTTTATAGCAAGATCGTCAGTCTATGTGTATGTGTCGTTGTTCTTAACTTATACCCTCATCAAGTGAGTCGTGAGATAGGAACACGGGTAATTGTTAGTAATTTGCCAGGCCTGTCGAAGCTACGTTCAAGCTAAGATAACTGGTATTCCCCATAGGTACTGGCCATACTTGATGTTGCTTAACTTTGATGATCTTACAAGAACCGGTGCAACGTAATTTTGGCCGTAACTCGTTAGCCCTGGCGAGAGCTTCCTCAATCCTATCCTTGTGCTGGCTACTTAGCAGAGCGGCATTGAGTACCATTTTTAAAACGTCTTTGATATGACTCGACGGTGGATTGAACGGCTGCCTACCAAACCGAGCACTCTACAACTTGGCCACGGTGATTGGAATCATTAAATGATTCCCTTGAATGTTTCAAAAACATGTGTAGCCATTATTAAGGTTTTGAATAGTATTTCTTTCCATCTTGATTTCAGTTGCTTTTCATAGCAACCACAAAGACCGTCTGTCTATGGCTGCGAGTAAATACGACGGAATACCTGTACCTAGTCAATATCTAAATTTGTATGCCCGTGTCGTGAGGAATGACGACGTATATGGAATTGATGTTTGGTACGCATACCATAGTGGGGTCCAACGATTACGACAAAAAGGTCATTTCACCAGATTGATTTTTTTGGTAGGTCCTTATTAGATAAGTTTTCGTCTGAGTCATTTCATTTTTACAATGAGTGTGAAAATTGTTTATTATTTCTGAGTTTTTGCTGAGTACCCGTAAAAACTGACGACATTTTTTTGTTTATTTAGTTTTGTTTCGTTTTTTAAGTTTGCTTTCAAGGCAGTAAACGGTTTCCTCTTTTTTCAATGTATTCAATATTTTTAATTTTTAAAAATTTCAACACCGAATCGTCATCCCTATTTAGACTCCCAATAGCTATATGGAACTGGGACAAAGATAGAAAAAGTGGCAATAGCTTTTAACTTTCCGCTGTTAATAATAATATCATGTTAACAGGCGAAGTCATGTTTGGAGATCAATCATGGCCGTGGTACTTCCATATAGTTTTATGCATAGGTTTCCTTCATCGTGACAGACGGACCAACAAAGCAACCAACACATACTGTGTATTATATAGTAAGATAATGCTAAAAAAAAATGACTTACCTCCGAAACCTAACGGCTGCCACCATCTAAAAATGGTTCTGTTGGTCTTTGCCTCAAGAGGCAATTCCAAACTGACGATTTGTGTTGTACTGTTATACAAGATGGGCTCGACGACTTTAAGAACATCCCACGTGATCTCGTTGTCAGTTGAATAGTCTAGAATGACACCTTCATTTCTGTGTTGGGGTCGACGACATGGGGCATCCCTACTTAGGCTCCCAATAGCAATATGGAATTGGATGAGTCTGGGACAGAAAAATAGAAAATGTGACGGTAGCTTTTAATTTTCTGCTGTTAATAATAATAATAATAATAATAATAATAATAATAATAATAATAATAATAATAATAATAATAATAATAATAATAATAATAATGATGATGATGATGATGATGATGATGATGATGATAATAATAATAATAATAATAATAATAATAATAATAATAATAATAATAATAATAATAATAATATGTTAATAAAGCAAAGTCATGTTTGGGGATCATTCATGATTAATTATTGTCAAACTCTAGTTTAAACCTCGAGTAAACTTTGCTTTTCGACCGTAACAAGAAAAGAACAAGAACAATCCAATGGAGGGAGTAAAAATTAACGTTCCACAACCGTGATTTGAAAATCACGACCGAATGATTTTCAGTCGTGTCTTTACCGACTGAGGTAAATTGACAAGTCCTACATATCAACTAAAATTTATGTTGAAATACGCAAATGTTTATTTAAGTCTAATAAATACATCGATAAAATTAACATTTCGTGATTTGAAATCAAGACCAACTGATTGGTAGACTGGTTTCTCACCGACTGAGCTGAACTGACGTATCAACGGAATTTATCTTAAAGGTACGCTAACGGCTTATTTATTTCTAAGAGAAAAAAAATTCTTGCACTGAATCGGCGAAATTGCCTAATTGGAGAAATTTACTTATTTTTTGTAAAAAAAAGTTTGATTTCACTTTGATTACATAAACTTTTGATCATAAAAAAAGAAGTTGTTTTATATCTTTGTTGTGATTAAAAAATCTTTTGATCAAATTGAAACTACACATTCATCCATCTTTTGTAAAAAAAAGTCAAAACTATGTATTTATTCATTTTTTGTAAAAAGTTTCACAGAAATTTGATTGTAAAAAATAGTTGGTTTATATCCTTGTTTTCATTAAGTTAAAACTACGTATTCATTTATTTTTTGGTAAAAAAAAATACGTTGAAATTTCGCCAATTGAGCAATTTCATCGATTCATCGTAATATATACAATACAAAAATTGCAGTTATTATCTTCAGTCCGAATTGAAGGAAGAGTGGAGTTTGACCTTGTAGCAACCACGCTTGTTCAATATATTTTTATAGTAATCCAATTTATGATGTATAAAAGACATAGTCAATACCATAGACCTATTTTCTGAACACTGACAATCCTTTTTTACCATATTTAAATGCATTTATTGATTTAAATAGAACTGTAAAACACGAGCTTCGGTAGAATTTCATCTGCATCCAAATATAAAACCTTCTCCTGACGGGACATGATGTCCTGTATTGACCCCCTTCACCCATTCACGAGTCTGCACTAAGAGTGGAGCCAGAGCCGTCTTAAGAATTTTGAGCTAAAGCAATGTATTAGATTTGGCCCGCTTGGATCAGTGATTTAAAACACAGATCCAATAAAGAGTCAAGAACTGAGTTGAACATAATTGTTAACATTGGTTATGGGAAAGTCTCCCATATCTGCTACTTGATGATATGGACCATAATTTTTATTTTTTCATATAGAATTGATCTATGATTTCAGCAGCACCGGGCAACCACCCAGTGTGACCATAAAATAAGATGTCCCTGGGTGGAATGCCATCCTATATCTTCGTTCGCGAAGCCAAAATCAACCAATTCTTCAAATTTGAACAAAAATGGCAAAAGGGGAAGAGAAAAAAGGATTGATTAGGAGTCCTTTCTTATGTATGCTCACGTACCGCAAGTGCCTTGTGTCTATGGGCACAGTCACTGCCTCTCTTGTTCCATCCGCAGGAAAAAACAAAGCGTTCTCAGTATCCACGGTGCCACACATGGTACCAAGCATTGACCCAACTGTCCGTCTCCAGAGTTCATTGGGTTCATTTCGATTGTCAAATCTGTCAATCATGCCAATTGGGTTTTCCTCAATTTTGTAACAGTTCTGTCCTGAAATGAAGAAGTAATTCGCTTAGAACAGTCAGTCTCTGTTTACATGGTCCATATTTCATGAAAAAACGGGAATTTTTCATTTAGATTATCTCCCCTTATGAATTCCGTATATTTCAGTATTTAAGGCGTATGACGATAAAAGACGTATCTCAATCTTACAGGCATATTCTCGAAAAGCTAACCCCCCCTTTTTCCCTGATCTTCATAGTCCTCCGCAGTATGGGGTTATTTTAATGTTTTTATCTTCCCGAATCCATAGTAACCCCCCCCCCATTGGCCGACTGTTTACATTACTTGCATAGTACATTTATGTCTGAAACAGGGTTCGCGGGACAGAACGTAGAAAAAAGCGCACCTCATATGCCGAAGAATACGGCATTTCCTGAAATTTAGTCAAGTGCAGAAAGAAACCAAATATTGTGGGTAGGAAAGTAGTGTTTCATCAATCTTTTAATTAGGGAGGGCCTTGAAAACCGGCTTTGGAAATCCTAATTTTCACCAGGTCCTGAACGCTGACCACTAGCGCTTCCCCTTACTATTGGGAGTGAAATATTTTCTGTGATGACAGTGCAGCAAAAATCAAACTAAGGTTGTTGTTGTTTATTTTTACCTGGTGAAGCATTGTCAACTATTATCAAAATTTCACTAGTATTTCTCTTATCTTAGTTTTATTTGCTTTTCATCGCAACTACTCAGACCATCAGTCTATGGCCGTCAGTAAACGGTGCAGATCGGGAATAAAAGATGTGCTATCGATGAGACTCAAACTCCCCCACTTTCTTCCTGGGGAAGTTTGGTTAGCCGTACCCGCTACTAATCTGCTTGAGCTACAATAGTTCTGGGGCAGGCAGATGATCAATCTTACCAAATAGACTTACCCTTTATTTTTTCCCGATTGTTCGGTGCACTATCTACTGTTGTTTTTGCACACATTATGCGTATTATTTGTAGTTGCATTTATTTTTTTCATTGGATTTTTTTTCATCAGATAAAGCATTGTAAACCATTGTTATTCATTTTTTATTGATATTTTAAATCTTAATTCTAGTCGCTTTTCATCGTAACCACACAGAAAGAAGAAGAAACAAAAACAGAAAGGAGAACTAGAAGGACAATATGGTCAAGGAGGAGGAGAAAAAACAAAAAGGACGAAGAAATAAGAGAGTAAAACAAGAAGAGTAAGGAGTGTTATCGAACATGAAAGAGAAAGGAGGCGGAGAAAAAGAAGAACTTCATTTAAAAGATGTGTTATTAATGGAGAGAAGACGAAAAGAAGAAATAACTAATGGACTAGAAAAAGAGAGAGAGAAAGGAGGAGAGAGAAAGAAAGAGAAAAAGAGAGTAGGAAAGAGAAAGATAAAGATAAAAAGAAAGAAAGAGAGTGAGAGAAAGAAAGAGACGTGGTAGAAGGAAAGAAAGAAAGAGGGTCATAAAAGTGTGAAACGAAGACAATAAACACCAACAAAAAAACACCGGAAAATTACCTTTGAACCCTTCTACACAATTACAGGCATCAACTTGACAGAGACCATTTCTAAAACACTTGTCCGGACAGGAAGGTCCAATGTGAATATCATCCAAAGCAAAACTGTGAGACATCCCCCCTCGCTGCCACCATCTCAGTAATACAGGCCTAGAAAACAAAACGAACATATTCAAATCTACAAATTCACGATGAGACTAAAATGAGTATTAACGAAACTTGACCGACATATACCCCATTAAAGTCCACAATTGCTACAAGCAATAAACATGTATTCATGAATTGTTCAAGAAATGGTCACTGATTCATTGCCACGTGTGTCGCACAACACCAGAGCAACTAAGTTAGAGTGAAGATTGGTCTCGTTCGATACGAGACTACAACTTCATGATCATTTCAAAAAAAATCTTAGCTTTGTCTGCTTACGGCCAGATTACATTGGTAAAAAACGATCCTAGTACAATCATCGAAGTATGGTAACATCGAGCCTGGTCAATATTTAGATGGCATTCACAAAAATAACTGTAAAAAATATGAGTTATAATGATGTATTTTACCTGGATGCTAATTCGTCTGTCACTGGAATTACAACGAGAGTCCAGTCTCCATGTGTCCCAGAATAATAAATGCTCCCTTCATTAATTTTGGAGTCACATTCATTCTCTTCGTAACACGGACTCTTAATCAATTTCCACGTGTTTCCATTGTCATGACTGTATTGCAACATAACCGAATGGTCCCAGCGGAATTTCTTTTGACAATCAACATTAATCTAAGTGATAAAAATTCAAATAAATTAGATTAAATAAATCATGGTAAGTTTTAGTTTTCATGATACTGTTAATGACAATGACAATGTATTTACTATAAATCACGTGACACCTTACAAAGAGTTCCCGAAAATCCTCTAAGTGGAAGATAGCAAAACCTTAAAAAAATCATTTATTAGTTCATGATTACACCAATCAAAAACTTCCTGACAGTTTAATTCTTTTTTTTATCTTTTAAAGAGAAAAATAGCTCTATTAATACTGGAAATTAATCAAAAGGCCTTTTGATTCTCGACACGTATAACCACAGAAAAGTATGGGAGAAATTCTATTGAATATAATGCAATACTTACTTGGGACAACTTCGTAATCTTTTTCCTAAAGACGGATCCAATGAACATAAGCAAAAGGGATCTCAAAATAACCATAAAAGATATTTCATTGAATCACATTCATTAATTATTGTCAACTCAATTTGATTTTATCGTCTGCTCTGTAAATGTCATATGTATTTGATATCCACTCTATAAGTACTGAAACGTTGATTTCACTAATCTGAAAAAATATCTAATACAGGATGCTGTTCATGAGAATCCTAAGGCAATTAGTCTAATCTGTGCCCTTCTCACCAATGATGTAGAAAGAATGAGGAAAAATTGTATAATTGATACGTCATGTTTATTCGCCTTGTACACTCTTGACAGTGCTATGCAACGTCTTTGGGGTCTGTTATTCCCATATATCGTTTCTGGGATGGATTCGCTTCCGGTCTGTAACCACTGATCACCGCCATTACACGAGGCCTTTCTCTTTCCTAACAATCAGCTGGCTGCATCTATTGTAAGTTTTCTTCATATGAGGTGCCATTTCTCAGAGGCTCCGAATGCTTATGATGAATCTTAATAATCATAAGTTTATGAAAATCGTCCGTTAGAGAAATTGCCAGTTAGAAAGATGATCTAACATCTGACATAAAAAAAAGCCGTTTATACTTTTATATAACCAGTTAAGTGCACACTTAATTCAATCACCTGATCTCTCGTACTCGAAAATCTCAACTTTGAATATCCTCATTTTCCTGCGCAGGGAAACTAAATTTGAAAGCTTTTCAATGCAATTAATTGGACAGTTAGACGAGATTTTAAGGCTATTGAATGCATTTGATTGAACATTCAATTAATTCGAGTAATGAACTGTTTATTTAGGACATAATACTCGTTGTAGAACTGAAAGAATAAGAAAAGCGTATTTGCGTCTGCTCAAAGAACTTTAGCGCATATATTTCCTGATGTTTGCGAATAATAATTACAACCAACATGGACAAGGGTATATATATATATATATATATATATATATGCTTATCATATATATATATGATAAACAGCATATATATATATATATATATGTATATATATATATGTATATATTTATATATATAAAATCATACATATTTTTATATAGTCATTTAATTTTACAGTGCTCAAAACAGAGCTGTACAACAATTATACAAACAATATAAAATGCTATTCACTCATTACAATTACAATGACTCATTTGAATAATCTCGTTAAGATTGAAACAATGTTAACTTCGTAATGAGTCAATGATATTTTACTATATATATATATATATATATATATATATATATATATGTGTGTGTGTGTGTGTGTATGTATATATATGATACATTAAAATTACTATTGACTGCCGGCTACAGTGTCTGAATAAGTAAGCAAAAGAAGGAAAGAACTCACCTTAAATTGAATCGTGTCTCCTGCTCTAAGATCCAAATCCTTTGTAATAACATATTTTTCATTTTCTTGGTTGCTCAAAATAAGGGCTCCTGAATCAGACTCACAATATTTTCCGTTGATTCCGTCAGTTACAAGCAGCCAAGGCCCGAGAGTGTATCGGTCAGACATTCTCTGCAACAAGATTAACGACAGAAATTGTATATAATTCAATGTCGAATCCTGACAACTCGTTACTCAGCAGTTGTATAAGGGACTACTTCGTCCTTTACCAGGAAACATCAGAGATATTAAAAGAAAACGTACGACGAAAGAAATAGATCATAGGACTTACCATCACTCAGAAGAAAAAAAATGAGGATGGACATGATAGAATCGTTTGAAATCATAAACAAAATGTACGAAATAGTATGTACATCGAGTGTGGAGATAGAAGAAAATCAAGCACCTACTTACTTGCACTGACAGGAAGAGTGAGATGTGACACAAGGTTGTGTTTAACGTGGGATGGAACATCCTCAAGAATAGCTATAGCCGACGCAACTGAGGTCGCAAAAGGTGTCGGGACGAGCCCGACCTGTGCCTCTAAGTGTAATGAGACAGCAACGCCCTGAGGCGAATTGCTTCCCTGCAGCTCAGCCGAGTAATAATGGGGGAATCCAAGGACAAGTCCAAAGGTTCCCGATGCGCTTAGCAATGCGTAGCGTCGGTGTCCACTCATTGGTTAACACGTTGCACCCACACAATCTATCTTGATGCCCACCCATCACACAATCTCAAGGCCTTTTGGTTGGCAAGTGTCAGTACCGGGCTTTACGCGGGGGGAAAAGGAGCAACCCATCAAAAATAGCTCCAGCCGATGCGACTTTGGTCACTAAGCAACCGTGGTTGCTAAAGCAACTGCAGCCACGAAAGCTTCTGGACGAGCCCGACCTGTCCCTCTTAGTGCATCTATTCATCCACTCTCCCATCAGAGCAATGTGACGCAAGATGGAACGAAAAATCTCCCAAGATGGAGAGATGTAAAACAGAACTGAGAGGAAACGGCTTCACGCAATAGAAGTACAAGCGAGTTGAACTGTAAAAAAAATGAGTAGCAATGAAAGTGTTAACTACCCAAATGAACACATCTAATGTAGATTATTAAAAAAAGATCATTATGTTGTTCTATTTCTTTTTAAAGACAATGTCATATCTTTTTTTTTTTAGCAAGAACAAATCATCCTCCGCGTTGCTAACCAGAATTGCCAGATCTGGCCTGAAGCAGGGGGGGATAATCTGAGATTTATCTCAGAGACTTTCTAGACACAGGCATTGTAATAGCACCGAATTTAAAGATCGAGTGTGTCTGGATGCAGAAGTTCAATATCAGCCTCAAGAGGTTGAAGATGTACCTCAGTCTCCAGACTAACTCGATATCCAAATTCAATCCTATTCCAGTATCCGTGTTGGGTAAGTTTCCGAGATGAAGTTGAGATCATCTCACCTTCTGGCCAAACCTGGCATCACTGTCGCTAACAGAAAACAGAACAATAGCCAACTTACGTTGAAATCGTCTTCAAGCAACCTCATCCTTTCATAACGTCCTATATAAATACCATCAACTGCCCATTGGTCAGTTCCTTCTCCTGAGTGCATTGGTTGCCACCATCGGAATCTTGTGTTGGTCGTTTTGGCATCTTCTGGGAGTTTCACATGGACAAATCTAAGGAGGTGAATTCAAAGAGAATAAATCGATGAAGTTTAAAGAGAGTGGGTATAGACATTGAAAGGGAGCAGGGACTTGGAAAACAGTGAATGTAGATAGACTATAAAGGGAATCAATGCGGACATTGCCGGAGAGATACTTTGAAAATAGTCAAGGTAGACCATGAAAGGGAAGTGCTTTGAAAAGAGTCAAGGTAGACCATGAAAGGGAAGTACTTTGAAAAGAGTCAAGATAGACCATGAAAGGGAAGGACTTCGAAGAGAGCGAGTGCAGACACGGAAAGAAAGTAAATGCAGATACTTAAACAGAGTCAATTTAAACATTGAAAGAGAAAGGTTCCAGAGATGGTGAATGTAGATGAAAAAAAAGTTAAGGATTCAAAAATGAGTGAAGTAGATAATGAGAAGAAAGAGAGAAAATAGGTAAATCGAATTTAAGACGGTAAATTTTCACATTGCAATAGAGTGAATTGGATGTCAGTTCTTGTAATTAAATAAAAATGCCGTTCAAAGGGCACATCTGGTTTCATGGAAATCTTCTGGGGGTTTTAATTTGAAATATCGAGACGCTATTCTTTATGATGTCGTTAATAGCAATTACCAAAAGAGAAATATCGTCGATGATAGTAATAACAATCAAAACAGAATTTTAAAAAATGCTGTTAGTCATGTAAATATAATTTATTCTTCGATAGAAAAATTCATCGGACGCCCCCCCCCGATTCTCCCTCTCTTTCTCGCTTTATTTCTGTCTCTTTCATTGCCCACTATCTCTCTCTCTCTTTCACACTTTCTTCTTATTTCCCTCCATACTCACCAAACACTTCAATCTGTAAACTCACGCCGGTGACGTATAATATAATTGGGCAAAAAAACTACATTTATTTCATCATGAATTTTCATTGTAAATCGAGCATTCTATCATACCGGGAACTGTAAATCCAAACGATTTCAAACTTGACATTGCGATGTCCGGTGCATGGACCAACATATCTGGTGACTATCAACTTCGTACAATGGTCAGTTATTGAGTTATATACGCGCGCGCGTGTGTGTGTATAAAAATGATAATTATTCCTGTGTTCGACTATAAAAAATACACCCCCTGACCCCGCCTCTCATAGACGCATCTAATTCCAAACCGAACGTCACCCTTAATTACACAGATACAAACCCTTCCCCTCATGTTCCCACCAATTAACCATACACAGAAATACCCACATTCTCCTCTTCAGCATCGAAATGTAAACAGCATATCTTTCTATCTATGTGAATCGCTGAAATATTTTTCTTTGAAAAAGATGGCTTGCCCTGTCAAAATGCATTGAACGACGCCCACGTAATAATGATAAAAGATTGAGATGTAACGCCTATCTTTTGAGATTCTATTATCACCTTCCTATTGTCATTTTCGACCACATTCTGTCGGATCATTTCACACCCCAATACAAACATATATATATATATATATATATATATATATATATATATATATATATATATATATATATATATATATATATGTATGAACTGGCTAAACTATCAACTGGAAATTCTTTTGACCTGATGAAAATGAATATAGAAAAAGAAAAAAACAAATTACAGCTTTACTTTGGTTTTCGGTATTCTGTGTAGACAAGTTCTTCAAGTAAGTTCCAAGAAATGCCAGCATTGGTTGAATACTGCAACAAAATTCCTTCTTCTGGTCGGTTGGCACCGTTGCAATCTTTGGTGCTTCCACCGATTCGAATATAAAACTGGATGTAATCATCATCTGCTGTGTGAATATCAGTCGTCCTCAGTTCTCTTATACCGTCCTGAAAACAGAATCAAACAAGCTTGATAGTACAGGTACAATACATATGGTTCCAAAGCTTTGTTGGATTGAGCGTGGTGCCGAACCAAGTGTGGTTACGTAATAATTATGAATCAACGCATCTATAACCAACCAATTATACACTTCTCGGGTCTCTTAAGTTCCACAAACTGATAGAAACTTGAATTAAACAAATGTTAAAATGTAAATTGAATAATTAAATGAAATATGAGTATCCCTTCATTAGTACAAATGATACAAGTATACTAATACCTCTACTGTACAAGATGTTATACCAGTGCAATGTACAGCTACTTGTATCAGAGAAACAGGATTATTTCAAGTTACCTCTCGTAATTTTTGTCGGGACTAAAGTATGCCGCTGACCATCATTTGCCGGGAAATTGATGGGATTCCTGTATTAGAATTCATTTTTCGAGGCATTGTCGATCTATTTACATTGTAATTGACAAGCTGTGAGAATACCATCGCAGAACAATCACAGCAAAGAGGTTGGGGAGAGGAAAAGAGAAGCAGGGTAGACGTAAGCAAAAGGGTAGGAGTGAAACATAAAGATATTCACGGAAAGAGAACGACTGAAGCCGGCCATTGAGAAAAGAAGAAAGACGAGAAAGTAAGCTGAGGTGCAATTGAACTAACTCTCAGGTGTTTGCTCGTGGAAGATTCGGTTAAGTGTCGCCGATGATCGCTTCAGGCAACTCATGAGTTTTTTTGTTTTTTTTCTTCAGATATTGCAGTTCTTTGGATTTCCGCCTTAAGTTACACCGTTTGCAATGCAATGGGTATTCTATTAGATATTAGTCAGTCTTTCTTTCATCTCATTTCTGTAGCTTTTTATCGCAACCCCCAGATCATCATTCTCCGATGGTTAACTAAGCAGCGTAATTTGAAATAAAGAATGTGTCTTCGACGAAATTTGAACTCAGATCCTTTCGCCTTGGAAGTCTGACTGTGGTGCGAAGGTGTTAAAATAATCTACTTACATAATGAACGGTGTGATTTTCTGAGTTCTCTGACTGTAACCATGGGTTCTGTCACTTGTAGGTAACATTTTTCCCAATAAAAAATCTCTCTTCCTCAATTTGAAACAACGAACCCTTCGACAGAAACGAGTTTTTCAATTAAAATACAGATAGTCCCCTCATTTTAAAAATATGCTTTCTGACACTTTTTTTGCTTCCCTGAGAAATGAGTTTAGCTTTTACTTTACAGTAAGCCATTATAGAAGCAGCACACACCCTCTTCCACTTTCTCCTAACCCCATTCTCCTGTACCTCTCACCACCACCCCAATGACTTTGCCTGGCCTACCATCCTGACCATTTTTTGGGGTCTAAAAACAATAAAAGAGTTTCCCATGTAAACTAATGATAATTACTTCCCCGATTTCGCCGTTTCGGCTTATGAAAGGCTGATAAAGAAACGCTGTACTTTCGGATAACATAAAAATCTGTATATCCGGGAATTTTTCACGGGTATTAACTGCTAACGAAAAAACTAATGAGGAGAGAGCTGAAGATTCGATGAGACTTGCTACCACTTGATCCTCATCAATAGCTACCAGAAACCTCTGGTATGAAGATGCAAGTAATCATAATGGTATAGCAATAAACCATAATATGACAGCAGCCTTACCTGATAGAAATACATAGATTCGCCTGAGACAATGGTTCCACATCCTTCAAAACCACTGACTGTGTCTCCTCCTTTTATTTCAAAATCATCTTCTGGGGTGTAGGTTGTTCCAAAATCAGCCTGGATGCCGTTTTTGGCCCGACGGTTTGGTTCGCAACTTTCTCCATCAAAACCATAATCACACCTTTAAGAAACAAAAATAAAACAAAAATTCAAAACCATATCTACTATGAGAATCGTGTCTGACACACGTAGCATCGGTAGCAGCAATCAATCAAGTAACACCAGCCATCATCAGCAGTCAAAAGCAGCCTCATGGATGAGCGCTGAGCGTATGAAGTTTGAGCCTGTTTAAGAGCTGACTTGAGAAGCTTTTATATAATGAAATCCATTAATGCTGTGTTCGTCACTCTTATATTGACCGGTGGCTGTTATTTTAGAATATATAATCGGAACAAGAGAAATGCGTCAACGTCATAATGAGGGAAACAGAGAAAGAAAACTAAGGAAATGTCATTTACAAAAAAATAATTGGTTGATAAGCATGTAAATAAATAACATAATACATACATTTTGATTAAAGAATATGATAATTCGAGATAACATTATGACATTGACATAGTGAACTCCTGATTGTATTAGTTTTAGTTATTTATAAAACCGGGCAAGACTTGGTACTCCTGCTAGTTCTTAGAAATAGTCCATACAAATGAAAGGGAGTAAATATACGATGAACCTGCAGACTCCTTTGTCACATACTCCATGTCCGTGGCACATAAATGGGCATTGCTGACCAATGTAGAGCCTGTTGACTGACCAAGTATCTGTCGGGCTCCATTCATACTGGATTATTCGAAATTTGGTGGCGTGAGACCTGCAAAATGTCAGAAAAGAAGAAATTTCTATTTCAAGATACCAAAAAAAGTTGGATGCATACGATAGGTGTCGGTATATAAGACAGACTTTTTTTCCAGAAGAAAACAAAAATAAAACTATACAAACAGGTCTGGTTAGTCACTCAATAGAAACTGTCACATGACCAATTTCTTTTGCTAGCACGCCGTTATGGGTGTGCTCAATTAATGAAGAAAATTGGAGAAGGGGTGATCAATGAATAAGTTACCCCTCTCGTCCAATTTAAAAAACAAAACAAGCGTGAATATTGCCAGACAAACTAAAAAATCAATTTTGCATAAATTGACATTGCAAATGAAACCCCCTCCAAAAACTTATTGGGGTGGGGTCAAAAAAGGAAAAAGGGTTTTCTAGACATAATAAGAAGCACGTGTTTAAATTTTCAGCCTCTTGGTGCGGCCTTTATGCGGGATACATACATACATACATACATACATACATACATACATACATACATAAATAGCCAGCTAGTCAGGCCAACTCAAAAACTGTAGAAACCCTATGCTGAGAGTTTTTGTGGACTGTTTCTTATATGACATTGCTTGTAGTATGCTGGTAGTATGACTAGGAGGTTGTCAACCGAAGCTCCATATGGACTGTTATTAGATTATATGATGGGTTGCAGTTAGCTGTAATCCTCCAAAGAGAAAAAAGAAAGTTTCAATAGCTGGGAAATAATGCAAATGTTATAGACAGAATAGGTCAGTTATAGGTATAATACTGGAAAAGCCAACACTTACACAGGCTAGGGCAAAGAGGGCGTGTGTAGGGGGCTGGGGACCCATTGACATGGGCTTTGAGGAAGGCTACACTTTTTATAATTCATTCTAGTTTTTGTTTTTGATTCTATTCTGTAACTTCTAAGGACATCATAAATACTTCACGTACATGCATATAGCCGTATTTAAATTATACGTATTTTGTACTGATTGCAAAAAAAAAAAATAAATAAATAAACAGCAGTTCGAAATGGGACCTGCGTTTCCTATCCGGCCAGGGTCTATTACCAGCTTTACTCAGCTCTGCACTTACCAAGTGTCTGGAGGAAGTTTGACTGTGATTCGACTCCATTTTGGATATTGGGAAAATTCATAAACGGTTCCAGGATTGAATTCTTCGCAACTGGTCGGAGGGAGGCAGGCCTTTTCTACCATTTCCCAATTGAGTCCATGATCCGTGGAATATTCCAAATAAATTTTGTTGTTAATCCCTGGAACATACGGATCCCCACATCCCATCGAAAGGTTGAACTGGATCATGTAGGACGGTCCGATTTTCATTACATCAGTCATAATGTATCGAGCTTCTCCTCTCTTTGGCTCTCCCACAAAGCTGGAAATCAAATCAACAGGTCTGGTTAGTCACTCAATAGAAACCATCATGTGACCAACGTCTTTTTGTAGCATGTCGTGTATGGGGTTATCGATTAAAGATTGGAAAAAAGGGTGATCAATGAAAAAGTTACTTCTCTCGCTTTAAGGGTATGGGTAGTGCTCACTAAAATAGTCTGAATTAAAAAAATGAATGCTGCCGGACATAAACTAAAGGGCTAATTTAGCATAAAATTACGTAGCAAATCGATCCCTTATTGGAAGAAAGTATAGAAAACTAAAGAAAGGTTTCATCTAGATATAATACAGAGTGGAGGCTTTCAGCACTCTAGCTCGATTTGAACGGTCTGTAAGCGTGATGTATACATACATTGCCAGCCAGCGAGATAAACTTGAAAACTGAAGAAAACTATGTTGACAGTTCCGTTTGATCGTTTTTAATAACGTTTTATCATTTCTGGATCATCGGACCCCTCAGCAACCAGTTTAAACTTTTATTACTAAATCAAACCAAACAATGATAATTTAATGAAAAGGTGATTGCTGCATTTTACTCACGATTAAATACATATATGCCTTCAATATTGACGGATTTCATCCGTAATCGAGCAAGTATTGAGATGATGCAGGGTTGGTAATTGAACCTTTTAATTCATTTGTTTATTCTGAGCATGAGCTGTTGATAGTCATCAATGAAACGTACACTTTGCAGAGATATTTGATGTTATACACTGGTGATATTTCAGTAGCTGAAGTGGTAGTTGAACATATTGTCTGGGATTTATTTATGAAACTTTGATGTGAAAACATTGATATTTTCTGCTGTCTCAGTTTTATTTATGACACTGTTTCATGTATTCGTAAATCTAGCTGAAAAGGAGTAATTGCGAATACCATTTCCAGTTGTCTGAGCTCATAACAATGCGTTGGGTCTAATAGAGCTGGTTAAAGCATAAGTTTCTCCATATAGCTAGCACAGTGGATATTTAGATCAATTTTATGGATTCCAGTTATTATCATGAAGGCTACGAGAATATCTGATTGATCCGAATGATAAGTACCCAACATTATTTTTTTACAGTTGCAATGCATTCTGAAAATGGTATTTGTAAATACTTCTTTTCGGCTAGAGTTACGTCGGACACTTATCATGCACGGCCACATTTCTGCTCTCTTTCTTCAAAATATTCCTTCTGCATCTTCTAATCTTCTATATATATCATATGAACATTCTGTATATATCGAGGATAACTAAAGCATGCAAAAGTCAGTCTAATGATGAAAAAAAGACAACTTTTATTTTACACAAAAATATTCATTCTTTAACATAGTCTCATTTCTTGTCAATGTACCGAATTAAAATTAATCCGATATATCAAGTATCATACAGTAAAAAATTCGAGATCAAAATTCAGCTAACGAATCAGGCTACGGACTAATCGATCCAATTGCGTATATTGCTTATAAAATAATCATACTTAGCGGTGAGGTACTAGGTACCATTTTTGAAGTCTTCGGAATGACCTGGCGAGGAATTGAACCACAGCCTACCGAACCGGAGGCGAGCAATCTCCCACTGGGTCACGCTGATCGGTACATTAATTTTGTAATATAGACGGAAAGATTTTGAGTCAATCATACTTTCCGCTTGTATTACTAAATGGATGTACCGACCTTGGCAATTAGGAAACGAATGAGAGTGGATGTACGCTATTTTCCTTATTAATAATTTGTTCAGAGGTCTTAATGTATAGTTATTTTATCTGATGAGGCGGCTCTGAATGAGTATATAGGGGAAACCAAGGCACAATGAAACATGTAGTACTGTAAGATACCATCGTTTTAACAAAAATGTAGGTTGGAAAGTTTTGTCATCTTTTGTCGATATGTACCATAACGCAGCCTTTCTCTCATCAAGATGGCAGTATTTTCAAGCCTACAGTTTTTCAAAAACTGTGGTTGTGTCACTGTAATCCATGTCTAATTGTGCTCCAGTCTCCCCTATAACAGTTTGTCTATAACTGAAATAAATTAGCCAATTCTAACCATTTTTAAGGGTAGTTTTTAGCAATGATTAACAGACCATATTTGGCGAAACTGATCTTACCCGATAGTCTTAGGTATTCCACAGTAAGTGTCTATGAGTTTCCCTCGAGAAAGACTGAGTATCGTGATCGGCTCATCCAAGTCTTTTGTTTCAATATCCAACGTGTGATAAAGAAAATCATTGAAGCTGATATCATCAAGGGACCATACATCGAGTCGAGAACCAGAGTGTTTAGGTTGGGACCAACGGAAACGACAATTTGGCCCTTTGGCTTCATCGGGAAGATGAACAGAATCCATCCTGAAAAAAAAATGTATAGATTAAACATCACACATGGTGGCTGAGATAATTGAGCATATCCTACAAGTACGGGTAATATTGGATACTTGCATACATAGTGTATTTACTATTATCTTTGATACATAACTCTTGAAAACGTCTGAATTGAGCATATCCTATAAGTACAGGTGATATTTGATACTTGCATGAACTCAATCATTTAACTTACTGTGGTGTTTTATACATCACCGAAGAAAACGTCTTGAGGAGGTTCCATATAATCCCGCCATTACACGAATATTCCAGAAATACCGATTCTGATGTTCGATCTGGCGGCCGGCATTCGGATATTGAAGAATGACTTCCGACCCGAATATGAAATTGCACAAACCTTGAATGAAAAAAAGCAGAAATGGTGTTAAACGAATGAGAAAATGTCTAGAGACAATTGCAGTATCCTCCTTGCAATTTGAATGCTTCAAACACAAGGAGAACGAATAGGATGAATGAGATTGTGACATATGAATATTAATCATACCTTGAAGAGAATGACATACAGCACAACAAAATTAATGTATCGTCCGCTCAGTGTCACAAGGCAGAAACAGAGTCTAGCGCTTTGCCATAGCTATTAATATTGCCTTGAATATAACTGTGGAATGGACTCACATGTGCGTCTTACGCAATACGTAACCGGCCACAGGGCACATATGTGCGTCGTGTGGCAATGAACATTTCAATAATAATGATAACAATTTAAAAAAAAAAAGAAAAAGAAAAAATGTTTCGGAGAAAAGCCCCTAAGTACATTCTCCTTCGCAAGTATATCTTACCAATATTGTTTTTTATGGGATGGGGGGAATTCATAATTTCTCTTATTTGTTACAGATGATTTCTCTCTTCCAGGTCTTATGTCATTGATATTTGGTCATTTCTTCTGCTGCCAGGGCTTGGATATGTATTGAAGATTCTTTTGTCATCTACACTAAAGAGCTTGCCGGGACCTAAAGACCCTTTTGCATGAAACTCCCCAATGGGGACTCTTACAAGCCAAGACTTGAAAGAAATAAATTAAATATGAATATATCCCTGGAACTATGATACTCGTGCAATCCCCTATTGATTTGAATGTAAATCATGGGTTCCAGACTCAGTAAGATTTGGGTTTGCATGTAATATGCAGAGGGTACAGTACCCTCGACTATCTCACCAACGATCTGCACACATATATATTCCCTCACCAAGAGAGGATACTACTGCTGTTAAGGGCAGGTAAACCCCTTTGGTTGTTCCGGTTGCAATCAGTCCAAACCAATTCACCATGGTACCCTTCCATACATACAGTGGAGTAGGCCCTACTATCCTTGGATGGTAACCAACCAGTGATTGTGTCACGAAAAAAATACATCTTGACAGTAAGAATAAAATGCAACCTTTTCTATATGAGGACGAAAGAACAAAACCCATTCCACATTGGTCATCACGCAGATAACCAGGGGTCGCGACTCCCAGATAGGAGTCAACCAGGGTCGGAAAATCTCCAATTGGAACAAACTCCTCTCCAAAATCTCAGACAGGTTCCCAGACGCAGGACGACTTCATCCCTGGCCAGTCTGATTCACCACCCAGCGAGCGTCACAATGCAATACGCACGACATGTACAGGAGTATATGATAGTTATGACTGCATTGGATAACCCAGC
Source organism: Thysanoteuthis rhombus (assembly GCA_963457665.1). Lineage (NCBI taxonomy): Eukaryota > Metazoa > Mollusca > Cephalopoda > Oegopsida > Thysanoteuthidae > Thysanoteuthis > Thysanoteuthis major. Next base: position 29,405,488 of record OY735225.1, read on the forward strand.
TGAAAATTCAACAACTCTTATATATTCTATATGGAGGGAAAAGGTGGGCGAAAATACCTGCACCCACATTGATGCAAATTAACTGGCAAACGCCTGTCCTTTTAGAAACATCCGATTTAATACTACGGAAATCGATGAAATAAAGAACATCACTAACAAGATCGAACCTGCAGAGGTAAACCAACCGGAAGATATAAATGAAACAATGACCAAAGAATCTGCAATACATATCCGAGCCCTGACAGTGGAAGAAATGAGCAAATATCAATGATATAATACCAGGAGGAGAGGTATCACCTGTAACAAATAAGAGAAATGATGAATCCCCCCAATAAAAAAAACAAACAATATAGATAAGGTATACTTGCGAAAAAGAAAATAATTGAGGAAATAGGTAAAAAAACCCCCTAAATCTTAACGATACACAATCTCTTCCTGAAATCCGAAAAAAGAATAGAAATTTCCCTACGATAAAAATGAACAGTACAGCTGCGAAATCCTATAAGAGGAAATGAATAGCACAAATATAACTATTCAAAATAATATAATATACGCTGCATATACAGCTACGAATGCCATTGGGTATGAAATAAAGAAACAAAAAAAAACAATAGGAAAATACAACCAAAGTGGAATGAAAAGATATAGATGGAGATAGATTACCAGAGGGGAGAGTTATTTGTAACTGATGAAGTCCTTAAAGGAGTGAACATTAAAACCAAAAAATCAAGAGAGGTCAAGAGGAAATATAAACTAAGAAACAGAAAAAAAGTCTTACCTTCAATTAAAAGAATTATCAAAAAGAAGATACAAGCCAAATCCCAATTAAATTTTACCGCCAGTACCTGGTATCTAATACAGACGCCAAAAAATTATTCAGAGTGATGGGCAGATAGTCAGTGAAGATTAAAGAACCACCTTCAATGGATGATGTAGAGAGACTCTGGGCAAGCCAAGGATATATGAAATACAGAAAATAGCTCCTACCTCCACTGCACATATTAAAAAATTCTTGTCAATGAGATTGAATGTACTACACCTAGCAGACATCACTTAATGTATATATAGAAGTATGTTTGGTAAAGTGTTGTATTGTCTGTATACGTAAAAGTCCTGCCCCCTCCCTTTTTCTCTCTCTCTCCAAAGCCTGGACTGTCGTAACTTTACAAGGTTGCCAGGCTTAAGTCTCTGGTTGAGATCTGGCTGGTGACTTACATAAACTGAAACCAAAGCCAACAACAATATTATAATAATAATAGCATACTTAATATAGATCTAGAACAGATAACACTATGAATATTAGTTATAAGAGTAATAACGACAATCTAATCATGATATAAATAACATACGAAAATTGACGATAATTATCATAATTCATAAGTTCTTTGGACTGTTGTTGAAAAGATTTTGTCTTCGTTCTTTTGTTACCACAACATTTGGGCTGATTCATTCTTCGGCCTTCTCCAGGAGCACAAATATGTATAGAAGATATATTCTTTATTTACTTATTTATATAATTAAATCATTTTCATTACAAGAGTTTTTTTCTGTCTGTTGATCTCACTCTTTTTTATTAATTTTGTTAGTACTGCGATATTTCAGGCAATTTTTTTCTATGGCCCATAGTTCGACAAGACTTTCAATTAAAAGGGGTCAAAAGAACTTACGTAACATTTGTTGTGTTCATATCCGTTGTTGTCAATTCCCGACGGCCATCTTTATTGAAGACCAGAGACTTGCCAGTCGAAACAACTCCGCAATTGTAACTTAGTTCAGCACCTTTTATAGAAAGGTAAGCGGAGCTTGTAAGCACGGTGGGCGTGGTAAACATTTCCATCATGGTCGTTGGATTCGGAATCACCGCCGTTTCACATGTTTCACCGGTGTAGCCAAAATCACACCTGGTTTGAAAAAAAAATGACTCACAAGTAGTAAAATGCACAGAATGAATCTAGAACTAATCAGACATCAACTGAAATATTTTCTAAAATCTATCGGTCATCATAGGTCATTGCCACCTAACCTATGTTCGTTCTGAGGCCAAGTTACTCTTGCACATAAATTTGCAGTCCGTAGGGTGCAACCGTCTGTATTAGGTTTGAAAATGCCAGCCAAAATTGACCTGATCTTAAATAGACCTTTAGAGGTTGCCAAAGGTTAGCATCGTCGATCCTATATTCATCCTAGTGCGTATTTAGTCTTGTGTGCAAATTTACAGTCCTTAGGATGCAGCCAGTTCCGTAAGATTTGAAAATTCCCAGATTGACCTGAACACAAAATTGACCTTTTATAAGTTACCCGGAGGCCATTGCCACATATCCTATCAATTTACTCTTATATGTAAGTATATAAATAAGTAACCAGAAAATAGTTATATTTATATATATATATATAAATAAAAACAAAGAAACAAAAGAATTAGCTTTATATATATCAAAGTATCAAATCAGTAATTCAATATCCGATGTGTGGTAAGTTTATTTCATAAAGGACTCAATACTTTTCACATTAAGTTAGGTTAGAGTAGAGCTTTGAATCTGGCAAAAAATGGATTTGCTGCATAAACACGTTTATGTTTCTGCCCTTTGGGGCTTCTTCAGGCAAATGATTCGATTTTTTTTATCCCTATGTTGGACGTTATGGGGGTGTCTATTTTTGCGTGAAAGACCTTTGTTTTATTCTATTCATATTTCTCATTCTATTTATATGCCTTTTTATAGTATATTTGTTGATCTTTGTTCATATTTCATCTTCCACGGGGAAGTGGATTCCTGACTAGCCGATATAAATTACTTTGAATGTTTCAGACACTTTTTTTTATCAACGTGTTATTAATCCATCCTCTTTTTTGTGATATGTTTGTTTTGTCCCAGGAATTACATCTTCCTACTTTAATTTGCTATCCTGGTGCAAGGGTTCACTTTTACATGACCTTAGTTGTTTATGTCTAATTCTCTTGATATTCTTGGTGGATTTGCACCTATATATCTAAAATAATTATAAGAAGGTGATTAGGTTGTGCTTAAAGTGGCTGGGGGTATAATAGTGCTAAAAATAATTTTAATAATAAAACTGCTACTATTACTACTGATAGTAACGAGACGCCTTAGATAACTATGGTGAGTGATTTTTGTATACCTGTATGTAGATAGTTAAATTACGTTTTTGATAGAAATTTCGAACGGTGCCGACATTTTACAGCTACTACATTGTTTTTATTTAGTAAGTCTATTCTTTAGTGAAGATGAGAATCTCTAATTTCTCATTTAAGCATAGGTAGCAAGGAGTTCTGGTATAAGTGTGTGTTTATTTTAATATGTTCCATTTTACTGGGGTTTGAGATAGCTGTCTTTTAGGTTTCAGTAATACATGGATAGTGGTGTACAGTTTTTTTATTTATCGTTTGTGATGTATGGTTGGCTAATCTTTACCAAAAGGGTATTTTTGATACTCCTATATAATATTTCGCTTTTAACGGTTTTTCAAGAGTTGATATTTCAGTTCGATGAATAATATTCGATTTGAGACATTTGTTTTGCAAAGGACACCTGTTGCTATTTGTACAATTGCAGATTGGTTTATTAATATTTTTTCAACTAGTATGATTCCTTATTACTTTATTGTTACTTTTTAATGATTCTTTGGAAACTGCCTAAACAGCTATAACTAATTTTAATCTTTCTACCTCTACTTTATTTGGTTGTTGCAATGTTTTACCGAACTGGATTTCACTTTTTCACCGTATTTGAAGCTAGTTTTTGTAAAACCGCTGTCCTTCAGGGCTTCAGTGTATTTTTTATAACTTTGTTAAATATAATTTCGTTTGAGAAATTGTGTATTAGCCTAGTTTCTATTGATTAAGGGATCTTTTCATGATTTTCTTTGGGTGATTAGATTCTGTGTTAATATATGTAATTTTAAAATTTTCTTTCCAAAGTGGTTTGTGACTGTTATCATTTTGATAAAAAATAACATTTAAGACATGTGGAAATTTTATGTTAGCCTTAATTGCAACTTTGAAGTTCATTTTTTCATTTCTTTAATAACATTTTTTAAAATCTTTTTATTCGCATTTTTGTGCGCTGTTATTTTCAGCACTTAGTTAACTATCGTCTAGGTAGAGTCTTGAATTTTTAGAATTTAATTTCTTTGTAAGGTTGTATAATATATATATACATATATATATATATATATATATATATATATATATATATGTGTGTGTGTGTGTGTGTGTGTGTGTGTGTGTGTGTGTTTGTGTGTGTGTGTGTGTGTGTGTGTTTGTGCGTGTGTGTTTGTGTGCATATGTGAAAATGTCTAGACATCATTTGAACTTACTCGCAAGTCTCTCGCCGACAGGCACCATGTCCATTACATCCTTCCAGACAGGAACCAATCATAACTGAAAAACAAAAGGAATGTTTTTTTGAGAACCAATACAAATTTTTAGCTGTATTTATATCATACACACGTCATGTTTTTTTCTTGATAAAATCAAATTCAATGATCGTTCATTATTTACCTATAGGTTCCGATTTCAATTGCCTTGTAACAAAATTTCCTGCTATTTAAATTTTTTTTTTTTTTGCTTTTCAGGATCTCATACAGCCTCACAGCTAAATTTTGTATTCCGTCAAAAAAGAACAATTCCAGTTCTTACACGATGAGCTCTGCTTGTTGGAATCACACTGAACAGAGACGTTGTCATGCAGCGAATGGTCGATTTCTTTGCCCAGGAAAAGTTCTCCCCTGTTTGAATGTATCATTCTTTTTTTATGTTCGTTTTGAGTGTTGTTTGTGTTGCATCTTCCGTCAAAAGTCCCTCCAACTCATTTTCAAGTTCTAATATGCGACAATCCCCCCCCAAATGACCCATATCTCTACAAAATGACATTACCAAAGTTTAAATCATAGGAGACTTGACTAATTTCAATTCATAGATAATTTGTTTAAGATGCTTATTCTGAATTTCTATTTATTACAACCAATTTAACTTTTACTTCTACCTGACCAACATCCCCCTTGATATTTTTTCCTGAAGTTTTGACATTGGCACATAGTATCATATAAGAAAATTTAAATGTTGATCACAAAGGAAATAACTACTGGTCAAACTTAATTCCCTTTCAACTTTGGGTAAAATCTTTGAATAAATAATTGAATTTGAATAATTTATAATAGTCCAGGAGCAGTTTCTAGTGGTGTATGACCTTTAGAGTTAAGTTCGTCTTATTATTCGTACTGGATCATTCTCCAGAAGTTCATTCAATTCATCAATTTTCAAGTTCTTACATTTTCTGATGCGTTCTCTGTCCTTAGTCTGCTGAGAGTTCGGATGAAGCAAGCATATCATAAGCTGCACGATTGAAATATTTCAACCAGCAAAGTCTGTTGGTATTGTGAGATATTACTGTGCAACACAGTGATGATATTACAGCCCCAAAACCATACCTGACCTTAGTCAAAGTCATCATCTTATGAAGACTTTATTAGGGATATTACAGCAGATGCATTCAAATGCAGAAAATGGAGATCGAAGTTCAGAAAAAATTGTGGACAAACTTACTGTTATCGACTGCCCAATTCGCATGGTTTGGAGAATCCATCCTCCAACGGAAACGTACAAAAGGGACCATGGCACCATTAGGGATTGGTAGGGTGAACCTTTCCCACCTACAATGCAAAAAAAAAAAAAAAGAAAGAAAGATTTGAATGAAGGTATCCATTTGTTGAAGTAGTTAGATCTATGCAGACAGACTGCATATTGATTAGGTGTTAAATATGGTAGGATAGCAAGACTAATAAGTATCTAAAATTCTCATGTAGATCACACCTGAACTGATCACCGTAACACCGTGGTAGAGTGATGGTCTTCAGTTCGATAGATCGTGGGTTCAATCTACGGCCTTTATACCAAAGGCTCTAAGGATGGCACTCAACCCCCTCCCCTGTTAAGCATCGAGCAAAAAGTGAAGGATCAAGGAAGCATGAGCTCTGTTAGGCTACCTCACCCAATACACAGTGTAAAAACATGGGTACTTTCACGACACTGTACGGGAACTAAAAATATGTACTGAGATACGAGAATCTATATCTATCTATCTATCTATCTATATATACATATATATATACATATATATATGACACAGTAATTAATGCTCCTCTATTCAGGGTTGCGCACTCTTAAAGTGAGGTAACCCATACATTGTAAGCTTATGCAATGCTCTTCCATAGGAGCAGAGCACTCTGGTGGATGGGGGATTTATGTGTAAATAAATACATATCGCTTAAATTCAGCCTTACTGACTGTCTCCAGATCTGGAGCGAAGGTTTCAATCCTGCCTTGCGGTACTGGATGGGTTAATGGAAAGTCTATAGCCACACTGAAGAGATGTGATACATCGAAACAGCTGTCTGTGGATGACACAATAATATATATATATATATATATATATATATATATATATATATATATATATATATATATATATATGCTAGGGTACCTGTGTCGTAAAAAGGATGGCTTATATGATATCGATATTTTGTGAAGTCGTTATACGATACGGCTTATACACGAAATACATACATAGCCAGTCAGATGAGCTTATAAACTGGAGAACTCTATGTTGGCAGTTTTAGTTGGCAGTTTCTAATATGCTAATTTATATGCAAAACCATCGTAGTGAACTTTGTACACAAAAGGAATAAATAGATAGCTGCCCCGATTAATCAATATACAACAAATGAATACAAGATAAACCCCCGTATTGTCAGCCAAATAAGAACAAATAGGTACCCGGCTGAAACATTGTACCTAATAACAACATTTATAACAACCAAGATCAGAATAAGTGTCCAAATAAATCAATGTCCAATAGTATTGTTATGAGTTGATGCAGTAATATCTATAACATGGTTGTGTGATATCTGAAACATTGTTGGGTGACATCTATAACATGGTTGTGTGATATCTATAATATTGTTTTGTGGTATCTGAAACATGACTGTGTGATATCTTTAACGTGGTTGTGTAATATCCCTTAGACGAAAAAACGTAGTGTGAAGAGATAATTGTTGTCTATAATATTCACTCACCTATCGTAATCTGAACTATGGTAGACCGTATTCAAAGTTTGCACACCACCATCACAACTTCCGGGCAGACAAGCACTGTGCAGGAGGTCCCAAGTATGACCATGGTCGGTGGAAAATTCCAGGGCTACGCTTTTAAAAGAAAATGAGAGATGTAATTATTTGCTTATGTTCAGAAATGTTAATACAAATGATCATGATATCAGCGAAGACAATAATCTTGTGTAACATGGATATCAATAGAAAGAGATGAAAAATGCAGAAAGGTATTCTGTGATAGGTAGATATATAGACAGATGTCCGTACATCGCATGAACGAATCATATTTTATCTAAAATAATCTTAAAAAAAGATACCAGCACAAGATTTGGGAATCGTCGGCCCAAAATTACCATAGAAACAAAGCACTTTTTGGAAAACAAAAAACAAACTGTTTTAGATGGTGTGTAGTGGTATACTCAGGCCGATTTTCAAGGTTGTAGCCCAAAAGATTGAACCAGCACCCGGACACACACATACACACACACACACACACACACACACGGACATGCAAAGAGAGAAGAATCTGTAGCCCATTTATGGGGCTACGGTGATTAGATAGATAGATAGATATACAGGCCATGACGCCTGTGGCAAAAGCCGGTGAAACTGAGTGATTTCTGGACACACCCATCATACAAGAAAGTGTGGAGCTCCCCTCGGGGAATAGATATTTTCTTACCTGTTGTCTGTTAGATTCAGCCCGCATTGAAGGTTCAAACTAAACTGCAGAAACCTATCCTCGTTATCCATATAATCAGGTGTCAAGTGCGGCAATATCTGGAGGGTATCGATCGCCCACTCATCCCAGTCAGCACCGCGGTGGTACTTTTGCTCCCAGCAGATGCGAGACACAGCGCGTTTGTACTGAGGTGGAATCGTCAAAGTACTCAATAAAGGAATCTAAACATGAAACAAGAAAAGAAGAGAAAATATATAGCAAAGCAATAGATGTTATCCGCCCGGTGTTATAACTGATATAAAATCGATATTCTAACGGGTTTTTTTTATTATTAAAACACGATGCATAAATTTTGTGCTGTCAAAAAATGACGGTTTATATTAAATGTATTGACACACATTACATTATATATACGTAAATAATTGAGATTTGTATTGCAGTGAGTTTGGAGAACGGCGTTCTGATGACCGCCAACGGATTTTTTAAATTATTTTTTGTTTCTATTACTCTTTGTTTTTTCTATTATTTTTATATTCAGTTTTTCTTATAGTATTAGAACATGGATTAATTCTTACTTCACTACGTCAGTCACATGGAAAATCTCACTGTGTCAGTTATGCCCCCATAACGTGACAGAAGACATCTGCACGTTGCCAATTATAATATACTTAATAATGTAACGTTGACTTTTCCTTCAATAAAAGAGTGATTTTTTTAAAAAGTTTCGATGTTAACTATATTCGGAACATATTTACCATTTCGTTCAAGTATTTTCGGTCATTTTTTCAAACAACTACGTAATTCTATCATCCGAGAATTACTTTTTAAAAAAATCTTTCCCAGTAAAGAATTGTTCAAAGAGTCTTTTATAGTCTTCTAGGGAATTGAATTTTTCAAAAATAGAGAATTCTGTAAAGACTGGAATAAATGGTAATCCAATATCTGCTTGATATACATTTTTGGGCAAGTTGGAACAATGTTGGCTATTCATCAAGAAACAGTCGAACTGGCTTTATTCCGATAATATAATGCGTTCTTGGTCAATTATGCACTGTTGCAAGGGACTAGTCAGGACCGGATTTATGGGAGTGAAAAAGTGACAATTTCTTTGATAAGAAATAAATTGATAATCATTGCCTTAAATGCATTTCATTACATCTTCAATTGTTTCAAATAAATTAGTAGAATTACTGCTAGTAATTCGGGTCTCCAGTAAAGATAAATTGTGAAACTTAATCTATTTGAAGTTTTGCAGACATATATCTACATATATTCACTTTAGATGTTTAACTCATTTGACCTTTCGACGTATGTAAAATCAATTATCTGCAGTAAATGGACTTGGATGCATAAATTTTGTGATTTGCTGAGTGTTAGAGGCTCCAGGTACCCAGGGTCTAAATCTGACCCTGAGTGCAGTGGTTTCGAAACATTTTCGAATCATTGTGTCCGTGGTGTACACTAAATTTTACCCCAAGTCAGAAAATATGGAACAATTCCATTTACATTCATCATGTTAGTTATTAATACAACTCCAATTCATAAAAAATATATCATTTTTTTTGTCTTTCTGGTGTTTATTTACTAGAAAGATTTCCAAGGGATGAAAAAATAATGTAGAAAATTTTTTTGACAAATTACAAGAAATCAGAATTATACATTTTAAAACTTGACCACTTCCATCATAGACTATGACTGCTACACTCATTTCACTTATTTCCTTCCGTACGAGTCAATTGTGTATTGTTTAAACGATTTTTTCTACAATTTAATTATGATTTTTTTGTTGATGGGCTTGTCATCATAATCAAACTTCATGAAAGAATAATCTCCAAAAGGTGAAATCTATTTCTTTTAACTTCCCATCAACAAATACATTGCTATAAAATTACATTTTTGGTCTCTATTTTGATATTCACAATTACTAGAGGAATAGGTAAGCCTGTTGCTCGTCTCAGAGTTTTTGAATTGATTAGAATCAAATTGGAGAAAGCCCACTTCATTTATTGCTACTCATTGATTTTTGAACGGCACTTACTTTTTATGACAGCTAGCACTGAAAATCCAGCTTTACAGAGGTAAATGAATTAGGATTCACTGAAATTTAGCACTTAGCAAAAGATTTCTTTTACTGATATCCTAAACTAAGCCCAAAACTCAAACAAGCCTGAAAGCCAGACCATAAATGTGCTAGTTCAACCATCAGTGCTTTGAAAGGTCCCTTCCTAGGAGATCCAATTTCTTTAAAATCTCCGTCCTTTAAAAGCCATTTCTTCCAAAAGCTCCTTCTTTTAACGCTAATATCGTATCAAAATAGAATTTCATTCATGCAATTGACGCGTTTGTCTCCTGACGAGAATTCCATATTCTGATGACGCAATAACAAAATGTCAGTAGAGGGGAATGCTCCATGGACATAGTGTTTGGCGTTTGCTATGTCGATTTGTCAGATTGTCAGTCAGTCAGTGATGGAGATCGCCACTATAGATGCTAGCGCATCTAAAAAAAAAAATCCTGCGGCGCCCAGGGGAGACGCTCTGCACACTTTGGGAATCACTGGACTAGTAAATGAGAAATATGTTTTAAAAGAAATCTACTTACCCTGTGTGAAAGTGGTTTGTAAATCTTCAGAACATTCGTGTCTCTGTTGCTGCCTTCTATATAAACAATAACTTTGGCTTTGTTGGTCAATTCACCCGTACAGTTTGGACTTCCTGAAAATATAAAGACAATCAGATCGAATTATTTATCACAGAAAGGTTGTCAACATTGTTAACTATTGACAATATACAATGGTGGATCCATAAGCCCCTAACTTGTCAAAGATATAAGCTGATTTTTGACCTGACATTTTCCCTGTACATTGTTCGATCTACGTGATTGATATTCACAACTGAATTGAGTGCATTGACAAAGAAGGAGATATGGCTGGAAAATAAATATTTGCGTAAAATAAATGCTTTCTTTGTCATCACGCAACGGAAATATTGATGTACTTACGTAATTCTTTTTATTAATTTTTGTCAAGGGATCCGAATAGGAAGATTGATAAAATAGAAAGAATTTACAATTTTGCAAGTCTCGCTTGATGAAACAAAATAGATAGATTGATGAATAGAGAGATAGATATGAACATAAAGAGATTGATTGGTAAATAGATATGAATACAATGAGATAGATAGATAAATAGATAGATTGATAGATAGCGACAAATAAATAACGGATGAAAATTAACATCTTATCTTTGCTTCTATCAAGAGCTGTCACATGATCAAAATTCTCCTCCCACAATGCACGCTTATAAACACTTCAGAATAACAGAAATGTCAGTCGCCATCTTGAGAGAAACCGAAGGAATATAGAGCAAATGCAGGAGAGAAAGCTTTGACCCTCATCCGAAAACTTGATCGTGGTTACAATTAGTGATCTGGACAGGTTGTAAGTCAGTTGATTACAATTAGATTATACTTGCCAAATGAAATATAAAACCGGAAGTTGTCGAAATTCCTTCCGTCCATGTAAGGTGTACAGATTTGTCGCTTCCCGTCTTTGTGGAAAACTAAGGCGTCACCCTGGTGGATGGGACCACATAAATCAGATACAGAAGCGCCATCAATGGTCAATCTGGAAGAAAAATATACAAGTCTTCTTAGTCACTCAATAGAAACCGTCACGTAACACAAGTCTTTTGGCTGCGTGCTGCGTTGGAGATAATTCACGATAAAAAAGATAAACAGCGGACACAAAGTAAGGGATCAATTCAGGATATGCTTACATTGAAAAATGAGCCCCCATCCAAAATGGTACAGTTTCTTTTGAGAAGTTTTTTTTCTAGACATAATGAGTGAATATTCAAATTTCTAGTCCTTAAGATCCAACAGTGCACCCCGTATACGTGATACAAACATATCTACATATGTGACCAGCCAGACCAACTTGGAAACTGAAAGAAAACTATGTTGACAGTTTTGGTGACAGTTTTGGTTGATGGTTTCTGATATATATATATATATATATATATATATAATCAATGTATAAAGGATGGAAATTGTTGGACACTCCTTCTACTACTGGGCCGTCACCTTCTATCACTTCTTATTCGATGAAGTACAAAGTCTCACTTTTGTGATGTCATATCAAGCAGTGGTCATAGCCATTTTAAACAGGATTGATCGTTGCTAGTAATCCGTGAGCATCGCATTAGTGAATCGGAGTAACGGTTCAAACAAGCAGAAGTTATTCGCTAATTTTTGTGATTAGGTACAATGACACTAAATAAAAGAAGAATCGAATAGACAGGATTACGCCAATATTTATAGAATACAATAAAAAAAACAGCAGATTGAACAAAGATGTATCCAAAAAACGGATTTGTAGTGAGTGATTATTTCATTTACAAATAAAAATCGTAGGTGATTATATTAACCTAATATTGATTATATACAAATATGATTTCTGAGGCTGCCGTATATATTCGTATAGAAGTTTTTTAAGATCAGATTTTAGGCAAAAATCTGGTGGAGATTATTTGCCAATAACGGGAAGGATCAACATTTTTGTTGATTCATGAAAACTATTCACCAGTCATGACATGTACACGATTGAGACATAAAATACGTGTAAACAATCATGAAAGGCTTCGCAGTGCTTACAGCGGGCAGAATACATCAACTTACTCTATGGACCAACAGAGTGTCTGTACTGTTTTCAAGGATGACCTATTTGATCTGAGCTAAGTAACCAAATATATAGTTACGGTAAATATGCAGGTCGATAGGCGGATCTATATTTATCTATTTTTACGGATAGAATAACGGAGATATAACTCGGAAATAGAAGATTTGACTTAGGAAAACGCCGGTTGGAAAGACATAGAAATATTAATTACACTGAAAAAAAAAGCATAGATAATGCAAGTACAGTTATTACCCGTCTCGCAAAAGTTCGCTTTACGTCACCCTTTTTTCTTTTACGAAAAAAAAAGCGAAAATAGCGTTCAGCGTTTGTTTTGCAGCAGGCTGTTATAAAAGCAGTGCGTATCCTCTTTATCTCTCTCTCTCTCTCTTTCTCCCCAGTTTCTTATACCTCCAAACTTCCCAACTTCCAACGACCCAGCCTCGCCTCAATATTTTCGGGATCTGGGGAACGTTAAAAAAAATCCTGTATGAATTGATTTTAATTGCTTCTTCGATTTACGCCATTTCGGATTGCAAAAGTTTTTTTTTTAGAGGAACGCTCTACTTTCGGATACTGAGGGAAGACTACGTTTCAAAGCCGCAAAGACATGAGTTGCAAAGGAGAAGCCACTTACTCGGGATGGACTGATCCTTTGAATTCCTCCTCGAGAATAAATTGTGTGTTTGGCTTCAGATTGAGATCCATATCCTGGCTGACGATGTAGTTGTATTTCTGGTGACCATCGAAGTAAACTGTATCCCCTTCAGATCGACATTTGTGCTAAAACAATGGAGACAAATAAAATAATGGAGTATTCAAATCAAAACATGGATTTTTGGCTGGAACAGTTCGTGTAAAACAGTACAAGTTATTTTTGTGTTGCACTAATGTTAACAATTCATATATATATATATATATATATATATATATATATATATATATATATATATAACGCTCCCTTATTCAGGGTTGAGCACTCTTTAAGTAAGGTAACTTGTTCAATATAAGCTATATGGCAATGCTCTTCCAACTGTGGAATTGAGCATTCTGGTGGGTGGGGTGCGTAAGTAAATATATTGCTTAAGTTCAGCCTTACTGACCGTCCAGTTCTGCCTAGGGTAGGGGTAAAATGCAAACCTCTGAGTCTTAGGCAAAGCTTCCGATCCTACCTCGCGGTACTGGATGGATAATGGATAGTCTATAGCCACAGCTGTCTGCGGATGACTTAATTATTAATTATTATTTATAATATATATATATATATATATATATATATATATATATATATATATATATATATCAGGAATACAATATGATACAATATTATGTAATACCTGAAGTGTGATGGGTTCATTTCATAAAATGCTCTATACATTCAACATATAATATAAAGTTGATTTAGTGTAGAGATTAAAATGTAATTGAGTAAAAAATCGCTACACAAACACGTTTATATGTCTGCCATGTTTGGGCTTCTTCAACACCATAAAAGACTAAACAGAACAGAACTATAAACGTGTTTGTGTAGCGAATCCTTACTCCATCATATATATATATATATATATATATATATATATATATATACACAGTATATGTGGTACAAATCAGGCTAGCAGTATAACATAATATAATAATATATCAATAATATAAAGCCAATTCTGAAATGGAATGGAATGGATTTATTTCCTAGAGTGCTCGATACATACAACTTTTTACTCATGAAGTTTAGTTGTTTTGGGGTAGAGCTGGAAATAAATTCGCCTGATGAAGCCCGAAGAGAGCAGAAACATGAGCTAGATTGTGTAGCGAATCCACATTCTACTATATATATATATATATATATATATATATATATATATATATATATATATATATACTTCTGTCACCCCTTAATCTATGGCAATGGAGGCTCAGAAAGAAATTTCTGACGCCTGTGCGATACTAATCGTAGGGATTTGACAATTTTGTTCTTGTCCACACGTACACATGATGGACCACCTCGACCTTATGTCAAACCCCTTCCCCATGAAGTGGCGAATAAGTAACCATACACATTTGTATTTATTCAATGATGGGATTCTGCTTGATTTCTCTCTGATAAATATTTGAATAACTCTAGCCATAAAAGATGGTGAGGGGTTCTATCCTTTTTATATTTGTGTGTGTTTGTTTATGTTTTAGAATGTCCTATCGCACCTTGCCATACCGTTTAGTCTAAGGGCTTGAAAATTGGCATCAGTACTCCACTAAATCTCTTCTGGAATTAAAAAAATATATATTTTCGACCTTTTTTGGGACCTTATTCTGACGGGTATATTTTATCAGTAACATATAGGTTCTCTAGAATCTAGATATTTCTAGATATTTTTTTCAATCTTATTTTAGATGTTTCCGTTGGAAAACGCCAGTGATGTCATAAATAGAATTTATTCTGACCATATTTATTCTTCGTTAGAATTTACCTTCCATGATCTAAAGTTTTGACGCTACAGTTATTTAATCATTGACTGTTATAGCGAATTTAAATTTAGATTTAAGTAGTCTTCTTCAAGTCCAGACAATGTGATTATTATTACGAAATGAGAATATTTTCATTAAAAGTGGGGCTGTAGTGCTCCCTCGCTTACACAATGAATGTAAACAGAACTTTCTCTCTATTACATAGTTGAGTTCAAGAACTTTTTGTCTATTCTTTAATGTTCTATCGTTTAGCGAAAACATATTTAGAAAATCTTTATCCATTCCTAAGATACACTAAAATGAGGTGATTCTTACTTATAGAGGTGTAAAATAACGTTTTTTGCATGAAGTGTTTTGCATCTGTGTAAGCAAGAATCAGCAAATATGACTTGCTTCAGAAAAAAACGTCACAATTTCCCCACTATTGAAATCCATCATATTTATCGGGTACGTAAAACATCTTAAAATGATGGGTTATTGATTGGTGAAAACCCTGCGTTTATATCTTTCAGAATAATTAGGCTTAGAAATAACATAACGAACGGGTTGGGCTGGTTCGAGCATGGTCAGTCCAAGTTTTCGAAACACATGTTATCAAATGGTGAAAACAGCATGCTTCAATCTTAGATAGTTTCCAATACATTTGATAAGATCGACGTTGCCAAAGACTTGATCGCAATTATTATTTGTAACTTACCCCAATTTTGGCTCCTGGAAAGAAAAGCCAATCATCGGTAGAGACAGGATCAAATGTTTCTTGAATTTTTTGCGGTGGGTGGGCCAAATTTGGTATGAGTACATTGTCCAGGGCCCAACAATTGGTATAAGGTATGATTTGGAGAGCTTTTTTATAACCTCCTTTCTTTTTAGTAGATAACGCATTCTCAAAAGGATTTTCTTGTGACCACATGAAACAGATTTCGTTCTGACGAGCTGCCTTCGGTAATCGTACAAGATGGGTAACCGTCTTGCTACTGGCTGGTGCCCTGGTGAGTTAAATGCAAAAAATATATTTATTTAAAACAGTGATTCTGAGTACAATAATACGTTTTGAGAATCTGATATATATTCATTATCTGTAACTTACTTTGGAACTTTATACTTCACTGATTTAAACTTGTTAATAGCACAAATAATTGTTTACGTCTTATCAATTCCATCGGAGGTTTCATTAAAAAGTGACTGAACTCGCTCAAGTTGAAGAGTCCATGGTTTCAAATGGCGGCTATCGTAGGATATATTTTCGTTAGCAAAATATGAATTTTATCTTACTTTGTCATGTATTACTGACAGAGAAACAAAGAAACAATCAGAAAAAGTCTGACTGGCCATTTTAAAGATATATATATATATATATATACATATATATATATATATGTGTTTGTGTGTGTGTGTGTGTGTGTGTGTGTGTGTGCAAAAAATAAGAAATAACTCACGGAATTTTTTCAATAGTAGTCCATTTAGAACAAGCATTTGTACCAAAAGAGAAGTTGATTTCAGCATCTATGGGGCCATCATGAGTACAGTTCCCAGATGCTATAAAATATCAAATAATAAGCCAAAAATATTATTAACCAGTGGGTGTAGCCACCATAGTGAATCGGTAAATCTCATAGAAATCGTTGTTTATTTTTCTTTATTCTTTCTTTCTTCAAAGAAATAAAACTGCAGGACATAAGGAAATTATAGTTATAGGGAAAATTGAAGGGGTTGCCGGATTAAAGCTGTAGTCGGAATAAAGAGATTGCCGGATCAATGCGTTGCCGTATGAATCGGTTGACGAATTAAAGAGGTTGATACCTACAGGACCACGATTGTCAGTCGGCGTAAATCGAACCGGCGTAAAAACAGAACGAAAATTGATAGACAAAATGTGGGCAATGAAAGCTATATAACAGAAGGAGATGATTAGGTAAAGAAATCCGTATAGCGGAAGAGAAAATTTGATTTCCTTATATGTAGTGAACCGTTAACACAGTTCACACTTGTATTACAACCGATGCATTATGCTTACCAAGAGGTAACTAAGATAGTTATGGACGCTGCTGTGTTCTATTTTCACCAATTCTTCATGTATTTTAAAAGTCAAAACTGTTTCTGTAACAATAGATTTTCGGTATTAAGCGCATCTGATGCAAGACAAGTTGTGGATTTTTCTCTCAGTGTTCGTCTAATCGATGTTTTAATGCAATCAGAGTTATGCAGTTCAATAACAAATAATTACTATTATGTAATATGATAATAGTTTACTATTATAAATGATAATACGAACCAGGGAGAATATAAATATTAAAGCAATTCATTTGAATGTAGAAATCAACTGATATAGATTATAGTAAGGGTAAAAATGACACTCACAAATCGAAAACTGGACCACAGCTGCGCTTGTTGTATTCAAAGGCACGGTGCTCTTAATAATAAAAAAGAGAGAAATCGATACACTTTAGACCATATGCTTGTAATAGATTAAAAGTATTGATTCACACCATTAATATGTTCAGCGGCATAGGACGTGAATCAACATTTTTTTCAACTTTACATGTTAAACGCCCAATCACGTCAATTAAGTACGTTCCCCTTTTTGAAATCGTACTTTGTTCTCATTTTATCCTCCGCACATATTAAATACCTGCTTCCAGTGATGCTATTTTGCCTCTTAGTATAATTTTCGATTTGGAAGATGTTGCAAATGCAAAGGCAGAATGAGTAATGATTGGGATTGATGTTAAAAATAAAAACTTTATAGATTTTTTCTAATTTAAGGGGCTGTTTAGAATTATAAGACATTCACTGTAGTGAACAAAGTAAGAAGTTATGATGATTCCACCATCATAAAAGGTTGGTCTCAGGGTTGCCAATTTAGACGTGATGTTTAAATTTTGTGATTTTGGAAGTCACTCTCAAATTTGAAAAAAAAAACTAAAAAAAAAGCAGCAACTAACAACACGGGGATTTGAAACATGAAAAAATTTTTTAAAAGATCTAAATATTTTAAACACTGGACTCACAAATTCGAGAAAAGAACAAAAGAAAAAAATAGACCCTTCCATTTTAAATTGGCAACTTTGCTGGGTAATGTGCGAACTTTAGTGTGTATCTGCGACAGGAAGATTAAATGTTATTTAAATGTAATGCTACCTGGTTAGTGTAATAAGTTAACCTTACTTATTTTTTAAAAATAAGTAACTATTATAGAAAGGGTTCAATAACAGAAGTTTGAGAAAGGTTCAAATAAATCAATTACCAATCGTCGAGTGCCATTTGAACAAAAGACAACCGACTGTCCATGTAACACAACTCCACATTTTCCACCGACTTCAAGTCCAACAGTTGACAACCTGAGGAGAGAAAACAAGTTCGATGTAAATATCTTCCATTATTTATTTTTGTTAAATGATTCATTGTCAGCCATTATAATTCATTCTGACTACTATTTTCTCTTATCTTACTTTATTTAGTTGCTTTTTATCACAACTAAGGCCGTCGATCACGTCACGCTTACCTCGGGGAAGCCTAGTAAACGACCAACTACTCTTACCGACTGAGTTACAAAAATTTGCCAGAGGCAGAAGATTGAATCTAACCCTCAGGTCTACTCTCTATTTCTGATATCCCTACCTAACTTCCTTTTTTATCCTCTCTTATTAATCTACATAACCTTTTCCTGATGTTATTACTGAAAGCATAAGATTTGAACGCAGATAGGTACAAACAGAATGATATTACAGGTTTTCGTGGTCGGAAAATTAGTTTATTTGTATTTTGTCACAGTCATTTATAGGGAATCGCCGTTAATTACTCGAAAGTGGTTGTCGAGATATGTTGAGAGAAATTTCTTCATTCCTGGGTCTTCTTACTCTTGCAGTGATTCAAGATAAATCGTAAACGGTGATGAAGGCAGTGAAAGCACTGATTGCCGTAGAGCAGTGGTCTACAAACTTTGATTATTCAGGGAATCTTTTTCAATTATCAAATTTTATAGGGAATCTTTTCAAAAATACATATGTGTGTAACTATTGCATGCTGGCCTTGTTTATGGAATTGTCCGAATGCGTAAAAACCCAAATAGAAAATCTCCACTGGAATGATTAAATAAGAACGAAGCTTTCTGAGGGAAAATAAATAAACGAACGACGGTTGACTGAACAGCGTCTGTGTCTCGTAGATAACCAGATTAAAGATATGTAAACGCTGTGAAGTGATTGTTTATGTTATGAAGTATTATCAAATATATAAATCTTTGTTTGTATGTTGAAATTTATCAGAGAACTGACTTGAAATTTATCAGAGAACTGACCATAACGTGCTGTCCAATATGGGAGAATCATCAAAATTATCTCGGAGTATAAAGTCATTCGTGTGGATTGTGGTCAACCTTGGTCGTAGATTTTCATCGGCCGAACCTGGTAATCAAAAATGGAAAAGATTAAAACGTTTACGAATGTAGTAGTTATAGTAGTATAAACATCATCATTATCATAATAATGATGATGATGATAATAATAATATTAATAATTTCTTTTTTGATCATTTTAAACAGTAATCATTGTCAACTTTCGACAAGTATTTCTCTCGTCTCACTTTCAGTTGCTTTAATCGAAACTTCTCAGACTGCCATTCTACGGTCGTTTGTGAAGAATGTAGATTGGGAAGGACCTTATTGGAGGTTTATTCTTCATGCTGCATTCATTGTATAGTACTAAATTGGATAGGATTATGCTTCTATATCATAATTATGGGTATCTTTAAATCATAGACGATAGAAGCGAATTTCGGGTTGGGGACTTACCTCCCTTTTCGCAAAGTTGTAATACTGTTGTGTCTTTAAATAACAACGTTTGGCTCAGGGCTGCTGTGGCACTGAAATGAGATGGAGAGAAAAAGGACAGAGGATCGAAAATAAAATACACTCGCCATCAAAGTCAATAATTGAACAAAATTTGAAGACACGTAAAAGAAAAAAAATTCCGTCGAAGAATAAATATGATCAGAATAAATTCTATTTATGACATCTGAAATAGAGTAAAAACATCTAGATTCTGGAGAATATATATGTTATTGAT
The DNA here is from genome assembly GCA_963457665.1 of Thysanoteuthis rhombus. Taxonomy (NCBI): domain Eukaryota; kingdom Metazoa; phylum Mollusca; class Cephalopoda; order Oegopsida; family Thysanoteuthidae; genus Thysanoteuthis; species Thysanoteuthis major. Next base: position 29,425,498 of record OY735225.1, read on the forward strand.
AAATCCGCTAGAATAAGGCCCCTAAAAGGTAAAAAAATCTTCTTTTTTTCCCCAAAAGCCTAAAACGTTTTAGAAGTTGTCCAGCAGAGTGCTGATGCCAGTTTTCAAAGATGTAGATAAAGTTTCAGGGCCAGGATCGCCAGAACACACAAACACATGTAAATATAAAAATAGGGTATAACCCATCTTTGATGGCTACCGTTGTTCAATTCTTTGTGACAAGGGTTTTTTTTATAAACACCTTTTAATGAATACTTCCTATTGAGTTTCATCAATCTGAATAGATTTGATTTGGTTCATCCACGAACTGAATACATCTGTGCATAATATTGCTTGAATAACACTTACATCATTAAAAAAAAAAACTTGGACAGGTTTGGAAAGGACTGGGCTTTATGGTACCTTGAACAGCCTATCATGATTGTCGTGTAATATAATTTTCTGTCTGTTACATGAAACTATGGTTTCGAAGTATCCTGGTTACTTCTGTTCAGTATTGCCAGTTCAGATATCTTTCTTATTTAAGTTTGCATAATTGTAAAGAGCAGTATCAAAGAAGGTGATAATTTACAGAAACTACGAAGAAAGATCTATAATTTGTAATTTTTAAAATCTATTTTTATTAGATTTCTCGAAAACCGGACTTCCAAAAACTTCAAGCTCGATACTGCATTGCCATATTTACTGGCTTCAATGACAAGTTGTCAAGTAATCGCGGGGTGCATAGATTTATCGAGAACCATTGATCCAAAAAACTTCAAACTCGACACTGCCCTGTGTGTAGATTAATACATCCGGTGAATGTCAACTTCGTACAGTGGTCAAATGTCGAGTAATCACTGAACATAAACACAGATTTATTCAATTGTTGTTGAATTGTTGTTGATGAACGTGTGCATCATTACTCAAACTAGTTTACCAGTTCCTTTGACAATCGACAACAATACTCAATAAATTTTACAATTGCAATTGCAAATGACAAGCTCAGAATATAGCATGAAGCTATTTCAATTGAGAAATTGTAACAGAGTTCAAATATTATTGTGTACAATCATCTTTCTCTTAAAAATGACGAAATAATGAAAGTATTCAAAAGGAAGAAAGGCTTTCATCAAAATATTGAAGTTATTTCCTTCGTGTAACAGACGGACCAATCAACACACACTGTGTACTATATAAGTTGTTTTTTTTGGGGGGGGGCATACATTCACATCATTATTTTTTTAGATCATTATATTATGTCTGATGCTGTGCTGTTGATAGAATATATGAAAATAGCTTCCAATATACAAACCGTGTGATAAAATGGATACGCAATTGAGATTGGTTACATTATTGTGCCTGGGGCATTCACATCAAAATCAATTGAAAAAACAAAAATGTGCTCTAAAAGCAGTGTTTTATTTACCTCTTACCTCTAACAGATCAGATTTGTTAATGTTTATTGAGACCTTTTTTGTTATCGGAGCAAAGTAAAAATCACTCACAGTAATTTGGCAATGGGGTCTCCACCATTCTTAGTCACTTCCAACGAAGTTGCCAAATAGATTGTCAGATTGAGCTGAAATTTGGTACTGGGGATTTTTAGACCAAGACGCAACTTCTATACACATCGAATTATAAAAAGTACTTCTACGATGGCTATGTCTTCAGTCACCCCTGCTCAGAAAACTGATCCCTCGCTATTTTAAGTGCAGAGACTAAAACAGCGTAAACCGACTCTAAGTAAATTTAAATATCAAGATAAAATTAATGTGAAATTTGACACTGTCAGTTACCCTCTTATAAATCCATCTTTAAGAGTTCAAATAAAAAGGAAGTGATAATTGTGCTGAATTTGCGACCACTAAACGTAAATAACTTTATATCGATGACATATCATCATAAATGGATCGTTGGAAAAGGGTAATTGCTTCAAATGGGTCGAAATTTGATTAAACGTTTACTGCCTTTGTTGTTAGGCTGTCTTTCATACTTTCATGCGAGCATTACTTCCCTTTGAAGACTTCTATCATTTCGTCATTTTTAAGAGAAAGATGATTGGACACAATAATATTGGAATTCTGTGACAATTTCTCAATTGAAATAGCTTCATACTATATTCTGAACTCTCACATAATTGCAATCGCAAAATCAATTAAGTACTGCCGTCATTTGTACCCCTCAGGGTACGAAATAAAAATCACGGAGGTGTGCTTAGTTTTAAAAGCACGATAATTTTGATTTAATCATAATCAACTGAACGCGATTCGTGTGAGTTATGAAAAAGGTATTACTGAAAGAAAATTCGTGCCAAATTGTCAATTGAGAATATGCTGGTGTGTTTCTCTGAAGTTTTGCCTGGAATTGACTTACGTCTCATTAAGAACGTAACATTAAATTAGATATCTGTGTCTCACATAAATGAATCTCTGTAGCTCACGCGTGTACACTAATTATTTAAAGATATCCAAAATTATCTTGGAAAAATAGATTTTTCTTCTAAAATTATCTTATAATTATAAAAATGAATGATTTTTTAAAAATCTAAAATCATAAAAAGAAATGGGCTTAAATGACCATAGAGACAGAAAAAGCACTTTTTCGAAAAAACGAAAAAAAGTGCAGTGGTGTACTCATGCAAATTTTCGAGGTTGTAGCTCTAAAAATCTGACCAGGAGTTCCCGACGACGCTCACAGACATTCCAAGAGTGAATTATCTGTAGCTCACTCTCCTGTTGGTCGGCGATCTGTAGGACCACGGATTACTAACAAATATTATATGTCTATTGTCTGTTCCGTAGTATCCATGCTATTTGCATGGTATTCTCAACAAAGAGTACGCCAATACTGCCAAACTGGGCGAACGGGTACCCGGAAGAAAAAATTGAGAGACCCTAGCCAAATAGTTGTCGGTTGAAATAAGGTTCATTGCCGTACAATCAAGGCCTTGATGCTTACCGGAAACTAACACAACCAGTTCCTTCTTTGGGAGCGATCCAAATGAATTTGAGTTGATATTGTGGTGTAGAACTGGAATGTGAATGGACAGTGGAACACAAAAAACTTTCCCCATGGACAGGACTGAGCATAGGGTTGGACATACCAAACATTTTCTGGCGCATCTCGTCTGACATAGAGTAAAGACCAGTCAACAGAAAATTGTCAAAGGTGTTGCTGGACAGAATGGTGACTGTAATGAAAAGAAAATGAAAAAAACAAAAAACAAATCAGTTATTTCCATTCTGTCTGGGAAGTACCGAGTCATATGATATCGAATACTGAAAAATGACCTGCCTACGGTCCTCTTCAAAGTACTCTCCTTAGGACCTCACACATACCAGCATCCCATCTACTTTTCATAACAGTCAGTAATGTTCTCTTTCGGTATCGCCAGCAACTGTTTTGCTGCGTTTATCTCAACCTCGTCCACGGTATGAACGCTCCTCCCTTTCAACCATGAATTACCAGGTGTCGCAGGGAGCCTATTCTGCAGTATGGAAGGACCGAAAGCCCCGGGTGATACGATGTTTTGCATAAAAAACAAAAACAAAAAAACATGCACAAGATGTGAAACTGGGCAGGCTCAATCATTGGTGTTTCACTGCCGATGGGGAAACCTCACGGGAGAGTGTCTGTTCCAGCATGCATAATAAGGACAGCTGTGGTTGGTTGCTACGTTACATAAAAAAACGCACTACTGATCCTCGAGATGTTCAAAATGACTGTTTTTTTTTTCGGGAATATCTCGTACATATTTCTTTTCCATATATAATTTTGTGTGTTCACACGACCAGTTTTATGGGCTGCGGGGCCCATTTGGAAACTTTTTTTTGCAGGGCCCCTGTTTGACAGTCAAGGTTTGCAGAATCTTATGAATATGAATTATTTTTTATGCTCTTGTGTAATTTGATTGATCTTATTTAGTTCAAGTACAATAGAAGAAAAGTAATATTGTTGCTATTCTTTGAAAATCATCTTGTTCATCTACAACTTGGTGTTGTGAGCATTTGACAAAACTAAAATATACCCAAGTGACCCCTTTAGGCGCTGGGCCTAATTGAGTGCAATTATAGTTCTTATGTTAGATCATTAAATAACTGCATTTTTACAATTTGTTTTATGAGATTATTTCGATACATACCTTCGTACAAGTGACCGGGTTCATAATATTCCGGGTTGCCTTTGACGGAGACACTAAGTGATATTTCGCCTTGGTCGATTCCAAGTTCTTGAGATTTTCCATGGATGTTACAGAGAAAGAAAAACGGTTGCAGGTGTGGAAAGGCAACACAGATGCCACTTAAGGTCAAAAGAATAAGTAGAACGACACAGGTCTGTGGGTTTGTATTGTTGAGGTTTGCCATTAGTTTGAAAAGGTCTGAAGAAATGAAATTGAAATTAATGAAAAAAATTAATTTGAAATACTTTTGATTTATTTTTGCGATAGAAAAAAAATCAACAAGGATCCGAGAGAAGACCAATGTGAAGTACAAGTAATCAAGCAACAAAAATGAAGATGGGCAAGGCACATAACGAGAAGGAGGGACATCTTATGGAGCAAAGTGGTGACCAGCTGGTGAACGCGGTAAGAAAAGACCAAACAGGATGGAGAGACGAGATAGAGATATTGGCCGGTAAGTAATTTGTGCAATCCCACACATGGGAAACGCCTTTGTTCAGTGTTGGACTTATACAGCTGCTGTTAATATATCTGTATAATTTTCTATCGAAGGAGTGACAGAACCCTATAGCCAACTCAGGCATCTACTGACTACGGAATGTTCACTTGGAAAACCATTCTAAAAATCTTTGTTTACGAAGCCAAACCATTCATATATATATATATATATATATATATATATATATATATATATATATATATATATACACGAAGATTCTTTGGAAGAGTTCTCTGCAGCAGTAGGACCATAGACGACAGGTCATGTGAATTGAATAACCCTCCAGCCTGAGCAATTGAGTTTTAAGGTGTAGCACGACTTGCCTACAGCTAAACCTAACTTATGAAACCAAGGGTTTGCTTCATATGGTCCACCGAGGTGGCGCGAATAGAAACAGGGATCCTTGGTCGTAAGTTTGACGGGAGAGTCCTCTTCCTGGGGGATGCCTGAGCTAGCTGCAGGGGTCTGCCGCCCCTTTGCAACTGTAGGGTTGACCTGCGGTTAAGACCATGGGATGCGAACACTCCGTAGTAATTGCCGGCTATAGAGTTCAACCGCCCCTTTTGAAGGAGAATCGCAACATTACTGCTGTCTGTAATTTAGAGCACAGGTCCTAACACCCCGACAGAGGCAAATGTGCACTGACAGTAAAGGTCTGCTATACCACCCCACACACACTAAGGAGAGGCCAGATGATATATTAATCTATGTGAAAAGGAGCCCAGATTCGAGTCACACCTCTAAAAATAATCTTCATATCTACTCATATAGTTTTAATTTAAAACTTAAACTTTCCCTCTCCCTACTTTAAATAACTTAAATTCCATTTTCTTGATAATGACCGACGATGGTTGAAAGATCTAGACCTTCAAAAACCTACCAACTTTAGAACATGTTTACGAAAGTTCGATCGTGTTAATAAAAGGCTTATGATGAAAAAAAATCAAACAATAGATACTTTATTCAACATACTCGTCTTCCTCATCAATGCACTTAATCGAGTGTTGAATATTGATCACACATATCGAGTATTGTACAGTACACATTTCAGCCCAGAGCGTAGCAAATAACTACATGTCATGACACCAACTTACTGATTCATTCTCGTATGTTTGGTGAGTTTTTGCAAAAATATATATGTATTTTCATCCGTGTATTTAAAAAATCAAGCGTGGGACATTATACATAGAAACCGTCAACCAAAACTGTCAACATAGGTTTCTTTGGTTTTAAAGCTGGTCTGGCTGGCTATGAATGTATGAATCGTGTGTACAGGCCGCACCAATGGAGGGAGAGACGCTTGATTCCGAGGTAAAGATTTTTTTTTACGGGGGGAAATTTTAGTCAAGAGGAATGTATAATGCAAAGTTTAAAGGTTTCAAATAACTAGATGACACTCCAAGATGGGAGAGGGATCGAGGAAATATCATATAAAAGCTGTCTCTCGGTTTTCTTTTCCTTCGAAAAAAATTGTGCTTAAAAAATCTCCATGTACTCATACAAATATATACAATGTGTGAAAATAATATTTATCACTATTACAAAATTTTGCTATTATTTACCACATATGAAAAAAAAAAAATTTATGTTTGTGTGCTTGTGTGTGCGTGTGTGTGCGCGCATGCGTGCAGGCACGAGTGCAAGACCCTACCAAAAAGTTAAGGAAATTCGAACAGATTGACTAATTTGGTTATCTGTCTCTCTGCCGAACACTCTTTTGGCCTGGTTCGTATCAGACTAAGCTTAGATAAGTAAATTACACGACCGTCTTACACCAAGGAGTAATGTTTAGCAAATGAATCACTGAAACTGTTATTGCTGTGGTGAGTTCAATCCTGTGTTTTCTCTCCCTAACTGAGCCGAGCCAAAAAATATCGATAAAGTCATAAATTCTACTAAAAACATCAGATCTTCTTCATCTTTGTCTTGATTTGAGGAAAAATGAATTCTCTAATAACATTGACATTAGAATATTACAAGACAAAATGGAGTAAAAATGGCAAAGATATAAAAAAAAACAGATTTACTCGTTATGTCAGAAAAAGTTTTGACAAATCAGAGAGCACCCAGAGATCGTTTACCTGTGGCAACGTCATTGTCACTAGAAACTGAATGAAAACCATACATATAGAACCACGATGTAGGAAAGGTAACGGAGTGAATTTCGATTTTTCATTTATCAGATTATCTTTATATAAGGAAAATATCTCTCAATTGGAAAATGTTCCTGGTACCAACTCAAAATTTAATTAATTCTTCCTTTCGCAACATGACATCAAAATTCATTGAGAAATTTTGAAATATTGTGTCGGCAGATAAACAGTAGTGAATATATATATATATATATATATATATATATATATATATATATATATATTCCTAATTCGTTGGCAGAGGTGAATTACGTATGCACGTGCCTTATTTAGATGGTCGGTGAGCTTATCAGACAAATAATTGACTAAGACAGTGAGTTCAGTCTTCACGGGAGCTCCACTGTTTTTGCCTTGTGCCGTACTGAAGTAAATGTAGAAATACAGGCAGTCCCTACTTTACGAAATTTCGCTTCACGCCTCTTCCACTACTCTTATACGAATGACCTCAAGTCGCAATAGCTTTGAAACCGTGCCTGTGAGCATCTTTGCTTTATCACGATTCATTTTGTGAATCCATATGGTATCAGAAAAGCCCAAAGGCTTGCAAGGATGATGACGTTTAGCTTAGATAGGAGAAGGCTACTTTTTGTTCTAGAAATGTAGAAAAGGCTTTGCCCTTTTAGGGGCACTTTAGGGGAATCGATTGAATATCTTAATACAAGTACACGATCTCCTATCTGGAATTCTGGAAACCAAAAAGCTCCATGGAAAAAGATGTCCGGTTTTCAGAGCTCTTTTTTCTACCGAAAATTAAAAAAAATAAAATGAAAATAAAAATTATACCAATAATTTTATGATCTATCTTTATCTCATTTCATTTGCCTCTTTACAAATAAATCGTAATATGATTTATTGTCCAGATTAACCCCACTCAGTGCGAAAATCCAAATGGTTCTGTGCAGAGACATCGCCATTCCGTATCAATCGATCTAATTTCTATACTTGCACTACCATTCTGAAATAAGAAAATAAATGAAAAAAATCCCGATTCCCGAGAGAGTCGGGTCCCAAGGGTTTCGAATAAGAAATTGTGTACCGGTAGATAAATATAAAAGGAAGAAAAAAGATGTAAAATAAATAGTACTCACTTCAGCGTCTGGATGTTGTTGAGGGAGACGTTATATAACAGGAAATTTTACAGTATCCCTTTAAGACATCCTTTTTCCAAGTATTTTGTTACCATCGTTATTATAATTATTGCCCTTTCAAATGAAATGATGAAAACGATCAAATATGGTTAGTATTATCTTCTTTTGTTGAAAGAACAAAGTAAGTTTCCCTTCCTCTTTCAAAAACGCCTGCTCTTGTTTTTTATACCTGTAAGATATTTATTTTCTTGGTCCAGTTTTCTTCTCTTTCGATTGACCCTTTTTTTCAAATTTCTGCAAAAACTGTTTGTCCGACAATAGAACAAATAGTTACAACGTAAAAAATTAAATCCTTCTTGAGTGTTTTTTCTTTTTCTCTTCAAATGTTTTCTCCTTCTCCGTAGGTAAAATGTAAAGTTTGAAATAATAGCTCAAAAAGCAAAACTTGTAATAAATAAATAGATATAAATATACAGGTTCAGATGGAGTCAGAGCCAGCTCTTTATGGGTCTGCCAACGAGTTCCAGTGTTGATATAGCCAAAATGTTGGCATTGGTATGCAGAAGTGTGTCATATGGATTCAGCTAATCAGCAAGTGTCCATATTGTAAACAGTACAGAGTTTGGGGGAGTGACAGGCAGAAGACGAGACCAGTCCAGCCGAGACCAAAACCCAAACCCTACCCCCAGAGGCAAAGAGTGGGGGGTCAAAAAGTTAGTTCTGATATGAATGAAAGTGCTAGAAAGAATGTGTAAATACGCGTGTTTAAGATTCTTCTTTTTATCACCAAGCCCTGGAAGACCTGGTAATAGGCCCAGGCAATATGGGATACGTTGGCCCCATTTCAAACTTCTGATTAAGTATTTTTTTAATCAGTATTACACACACACACACACACACACACACACACACATACACACACACACACACACACACACATATATATATATATATATATATATATATATATATATATGTGTGTGTGTGTGTGTGACTGAAATGACACAAAAAAAATTTGAAAAAGCTTTTTAATGTTTATTATTTAAAGCTGTAAAGCTTTCTGGACTAATATATATATATATATATATATATATATATATATATATATATATATATATATATATATATATATATATATATATATATATATATATAATGATTATAAATTGCGTTTTATCATATTGAAATTCTTATTTGAAATGATTTCCTGACATTACAGGGTTGATATATCACTTGGCCTAGACAACGTAAATAGAATAATCAATTAAAGAAAATGGGACTGCTGCAAGAATCGAACCTCCAACCGATAGAGAAGCCGCTTCAACATGGCGTTTAATTGAGAAAAAAAATTAAATTACGGGCGATCATTTCAATGTAATACAACGCTATTTATACTCATTTTGTCGGGTCATATATCCATTTTTTAATAATAATAATAATAATAATAATAATAATAATAATAATAATAATTATATATATATATATATATATATATATATATGTGTGTGTGTGTGTGTTTGTGCGCGCGCGTGTGTGTGTTATTAAGAAATGGATAGATATATGATCCAATAGAATTATTATAAATTGCGCTGTATTATATCGAAGCTATATTTGAAGTGATTTCCCGTTATCACACGATTTTACATTGTCTAGGCTGAATGATACTTTCACCTTGTAATAACGGGATATCCTTTCAAAAATAGTTTCAACTTAACATAACATAACGCAATTGCATACATATATATATATATATATATATATATATATATATATATATATATATATATATATATTTATATATATATATATATATATGCAATTGCGTGTGTGTGTCTGTGTCTGTGTGGTGTATGTGATATACTTACAAGTAAGAAAACAGAACTAGAATGGTTCATAAAAAGTTAATCTTGCAACGCCTTTGGATTAGGCCCAAATCAACTTTCCTACCTGCCCCAACTCTCTCTTACCTCTGCCCAGGCCTGTTCATCACTCTTTGACCGGCATGCGTCTATCTATCTATCTATCTATCTATCTATCTATCTCAATTTGTCCTTCCGATCTGGGCATGTTTACCCCTTCTAAGGATTTTTCTTGATATGTGAGTAAGATAAGCTAGTATTTTACCTTTAAAAAGTACGTAGGTATTTCTATATTGGCGTCTGGCTGTGTATTTTTGTGTTACGCTCTCTCTCTCTCTCTCTCTCTCTCTCTCTCTTATTCTCTTTCATTCTCTTTCTTTATCTCTGGCATATCTCTCTGTTACTACATATATCTTTCTCTCTCTGTTTCCACAAGAACGTTGGTCTTGTTAATTCTAATGTTTTTTGGGTTTTTATCTTGATAAAAATCTCTTTATCAGGAACCAGATTGCTTGTTTCATAGGAGAGCTAGTGAGGGGGCCGTGGCACGGACCTTGTATTTATTTACAGAAAAAAAAATTCTCAATCACAAACACTCCCACACACTCATAAATCAGCCAATTGCAACCAATTGATTATACGATAACGACGCCGAATCTCCAGACAAACCGGATCCAAGAAATGTCATAAAACAAAGTTGTCTCGTAGGTTTCTCCTCTTTTTTTCTACCTTTATTTTCTTACTTTTTCTTTCTTTCTTTCTTTTATGGGGAAATATTTCGAAAAATCAATAGGATAATGAATTCATAAAATATTGGTTATTAGAGTGATAAAAATGAAAGCCATTGTTGATATTTGCAATTGCTGTACGCCGATCGTTAAACTCCGGTAAATGCTCACTCTCTGAATTGAAGGGTAGCTTATGACAGGAATTCCCAAGTACTATTTTCCTCGTCGATTACCTTTGCCTGGTGGAGTGCTCACTTCCGGTTTGATGGGCCGTGGTTTAATCCATCGCAGGGTCATACTAAGTCTTTGAAACGGTGCACAATGCCCTTCCACTGAGTACTCGGCATAAGGACAAGGATTAATGAACCTCTCCCGAAGTGAAGCAGTTATGACCAAATCACGTTGGATACAACGATTCTCGTAAGGTCACCAACTTTCGAGCTTGTTGAGTTGCAAGATGGACGACCTTAGAAGGATACCCCATGTAAGCAGAACGAAGCTTCGACACGCCTGATAAGACGGAAGTGGCTCTTACCAACAATTGTTCGTGCGTAACCCTCGATGAGGGGTAATACCGAAAAACAATAATACAGCCTATTTTTTTCACTGTATCCAGTTCATCTCCCTCTGTATTCATTTCTATCTAACAATTGGTTTATGACAATATTTTTGGATCTCCACCAAGTGGCACAAATTCAAACGGGTAGTAATTGAGGCTTAAGAAGATTGTGTAAAGTCAAACCCCCAAGAGCGTTATTAGTCAGCATTGAAAATCAAGCTTATTTACCAACCCATGTGATTTTTGCCTGTTGTCTCACCTTATCTTCCAACAAGAATGGCTGCTGCAGGGTCAAACTCCACTCTTAGTTCTATTCCTACTGAAGATGATTGCTACAACTTTCGTATCATTGGAAAAAAATTATAAAAACATATTTTTTGTATGAGTGTATCTATTTAATAAAATGGAGTAAGCACCTTCGTACATATATGATAAATTTCGTAGATTTGTAAAACTTGTCAGTTCGGCTGAGTCGGTAAGAGACCCGGTTACCAATCACTAGTTCGTGGTATTAAATCACGGTTGGGAAATGTTAATTTTGATAAATGTATCCATTTATTAAAATGAAATTCTTTTGAATCACCGATTTTCTGCCTTCTTCACCATCTATCAATCATCTTGAATCACTGTTTCACTGTCTTCATTACCATCTACGGATTATCTTGAATCACAGATTAATCACCTTCTTCGCTATCTACAAATTGTATTGAATCGCCGATATACTGTCTTCATTACCATCAATGAATTGTCTTGAATCACGGATTCATTGCCCTCCTCATTAATACGAATTGTATTGAATCGCCGATTTACTGTCTTCATTGCCATCTACGAATTGTTTTGAACCACTGATTTTCTGCATTCATCCCCATCGATGAGTCATTTTGAATCGTTCATTCTCTGCCTTAACCGCCATTTACGAATTGTCTTGGATCACTAATTCACTGCTAGAGAAATAACATTTGGAAAGAAAACAAGCATTTCGTGACCTGCAATTGGTTCTTCTACTAATAATTGCAAGTTTATACTTAACTTTTTCCCCCCAAAATATTTCAAGAATTTTCAAATATCGATTAGTGTAGCCCCACAAATGGCCTGTCCGACATCTAGTTAAGTTGGCTCCAGATCCTTCTCTCTTTGAGTGTCTATGTGGATGTGTATGTGGATATATCTCTGGGTGCTCCTGATCATATTTTTAGGGCTACAACCTTGAAATTTTTCATAAATACACCACTTGTCACCAAGTTTTTTTTTTTTCCAAAAAGTTCCCTTTTTTTTTTAGGTCCCTATGGTCATTTTGGGGCTGACAATTCCTGGATCTTAGGCTGGTATCATTTTAAATGATTTTAGATAAGATATCTTTTTTAGATAATTTTTCATATATTTTTTGATAGTTCTGGTACACTTGTGAGAAACTGTGATTCATTTATGCAAGGTAAAGATATCTCTTTTATCTCTTTTTCATAGCTAAATCGCCTGTTTTAATATTCACTTTCACTTCCTAGTTTCCTCAATTACAATTACAAATGGAGGATTAACGCTTTTAACAGCTGTTAAGACTTTAATCTAAGTCACATCTACAACATAGTATAGGCCAAATAGGAACCATTTTGTTTGTATCGTTTCCATCAAGGTTGTTTATTTTCAAAGCTGATACTGACCGAGCGAAAGCTTGAAATGTTGGCAAGTATCTGCCATAGGAATTCATACACCAAATGTATTTACATCGTTCTGTTTTGTATTGCTTAGAGTCTTCTTGTACAAATAACGTTGTCGTAGATCATGACAAATGCCAAGTATACAAAAGTAGCCCGATCAAATTTTTAAACACTTCTCCTATCAAGTCAATTTTTCTATAATGTATCGGGGAGCATTTGGTTTGGTGTTTTAATGAAAAATTATAATCTAAATTAATAAGCAACGTGTCTGTCTGTCCGTCCGTCCATCTATCTTGTCTATCCGTCCGTATCATCATCATCATCATCATCATCATTAGTCTTTTAATATCCGTCGTTGGACATACACCCTCCCCAGGATTCGCCTCAATTCTCTATTATAGGCGTCGCGGAGCCAGTATCTCCCGAATTTGTCTTGTTCATCTCTCCATCTTGTGTTCTGTCGGCCTCAGTTTCGCATGTGATCTCTGGGGATCCATGTTGTGAATCCATCGGTTGTCTTTCATTCTTGCAACATGGCCTGCCCACTGCCATTTTAGTTTTTTTAAAATAGTTTTATGATGTCTCGGACCCTGTTTTCTTCCTTATGTACTGTGCTGTCTTGTGATCTCTCCATGTGAGGTTGAGCATGATTCTCTCCGTCCGAGTACCGCACTTTAAAAAAATTACTTTGGAAGGGATGAGCGCATAGAGAGGAAGTTTTAAGAATGGAATCCCAGCACAAAGACTCCGAAGAGGGTGGGAGAGCGTGAGAAAAGCAGATTTGGGGTATGCAAAAGGGTAGGAGGTGAAACATGAAAATATTCGTTAAAGGAGAATGAGTGGACTTGGTTGGCGAAAAGAGAAAAAAAGGTAAAGAAGGAAAATTAGTTATTTCGGTTATTATTCGGACTATCCTCATCTTGGTTGTTTTTCATGCAACGTTTCGGCCGTTGTACTCGACGGCCTTCATCAGGTATCATCAGGTATGTCTGGTAGGTGTGGGGAAGTAACGAACCGAGCCCTTTATTTAACCGACAGGGGTATATTGACCGTACTCCCCTCTTAGCAGTAGAAGTATTTTTCGAATCATTATTGTCTCACACTGGGATTGAACCTAGAACCATCAGATTACTTGCAGTAATTCTGTTTGATTCTGTAACTACTACGCTATGTGTCCATGTGGACAATTGGTACTAATTTTTAGGATCCTTAAACCTCAGGTGGCAGTTTTTGGTATTTGATGTTAATGTTTTCTGTCTTTCAGTATTAGAGGTTCCCATATGGTATCCATATGGTATCCATTTCAATGCTAGGATTACTGAGGTGGAGTCGAATTCGCTTTTGAGTTTTCTATGAGTGGAAGATTTAGCAAGGCAACTCCCATGAGCTTTTTCAGATACTACTGTGTTTTAGATTTTCATCCCTAGGTATACAGTTACCAAGGGCTGAATTAAATCCCTGGACAGGACCTCTGAAACTGGAGGCCGGGGGCCCTCTGGGAGTCATGAAAAAATCATTAGGGATCGCAGAAATATTTGAAAATCCTTTATAAAGAATAATTACTTAGCCAGTGTTATTTCCTCTATTATCTCTATACCAAAATATACCCCCTCTAGAGGTTATTGTTAAAAATGACTCAATATCATAAATTAATCTTTAAAAACATTGATTTCGTTCTTGTTACATATTAGTAATTCATTTAAAAAGAAAGGTATTTTCCCTCTTGATAAACCCCTTAATACTTTATATGGGCCCTTGGTTTTTATCTTTAAAGATAAAATAAAATTGAAAGTATTTTTGAAATGTTTTCATTTGTTTCAGCAGCTGAGACTCCCTTTAGATCGTGGGGCCCCAGGGTTGCTCAGCCTATATGTAAACTCTGCACCACCGTTGGAGAAGTAATGTGTATTTTACCACTCATATTGTAACAATGGAAGGAAACTTAATTGTTGACGATTTCGGCATCAAACTGAGCGAGGTCAACTCGAAATTTCGTATTTAGTTTAAATATTGAAGAAACTGTTGGTTTTTTTAAATGTTAGCATCAACGACTTTCAAAAAAGTCTCGTGATTCATTGAAAAAAAGGAGTCAGAAAAGGGAGCGAATAGCGAATAAGGAAATTTAAAGGGGGGACACGAAAATAACACTCAATCAGAAAAAAAAAAAGAAAGATTTTCTGGATCCACCCCCAAATTCAATCAGTTCTTTTTTTTTACAAAATGACTTCTTTACACAAGTAAAAACTAAACATAATACTCCTGGCGATCGGTGCAGAATTTTGTCGGAATTGCTCGCTGTAATTGAAGCATAAAACTTATCATAGTGATACTTTAGGGTGTGATGAACAATTTCAGATATGGAGACGGCTTCTCTAGTGACAGTTGCTAGGCAATTTTTCCAACCTAGCAACAAGCCAATAAGACTGCAAATATCTCCCAATTGAACACATATTTCTTGATCCATCCGAAAATTTGATCACTCCTTATCTTATCTTGTGGCCTACCTTTACACAAGATTTCTTCGAAATTCCCCGAAAACTTGAAAATACCAGACGTGAGCGAATACAGAAATATGAATAGACTTGTGCGAATACAAAAATGTATGAAAGATTAAAACGGAAAAAATATCTCACAATAGAAAACGAATTCTTGGAACCGTTCCACGATCTAATCACTTCTTCCTTACAATCTGGTTCATCTCTCCACAAATTATCATTGAAGTTCATTGAGTTATCATGTTAAAAGCCAGGAACGATTAGGAAGAAAAAAAAACGCAAAAATACCTCCTAATCAAGATTTCTAGGCCCACCCAAAATTTTATCATTTCTTATCGGTCCTGTAGCATTCTTTTCCATAAGATTTCATTGAAATTCATTGAGAACTTTTGGAGTGAACAGTCATCAGCGAATACAAAACCCAGAAAAATTGATATTTTTGCGTCTTTAAAAAAAAAGATTTTTTTTAGTATTCACTCGTGTCCTTCTAAACAATACCTCCAATAGTTCTCTACGGATTACATCGAAATTTTGTGAAAGGATGAGTCACATTGCGAGAAAGACATTACATTTGAGACGGATCCAGGAATTCGTTCTTGATTTTTCCGTTTCTATATTTTGTATATTTCTGTATTCGCTCCTGTCTGTCTACACGATATCTCCAAAAGTTCTCAGAGAAGTTTCTTTGAAATTTTGCTGAAGTCACATTGTTAGAAAGAACTGATTAGATTTGGGGGTGGATCCAGAAACTTTTATTTAATTGAGAGATATTCTCATGTTTTTTTTTCATCAATTTCTGTATTCATACTTGTTTGTAAACATGATATCTCCAGTAGTACGGAATCAATTTTAATGTAATTCTGTGGGTAAGACTTGTATCGAGGAAGATGTGATTAAATTTTGGAATGGATCCGAAAATTCCCTTTTGATTGAGAGATTTTTTTCCATTTTTAAAAAATTTTTTCCTTCATTTCTGTATTCGCTCTTGTCTGTCCCTATAATATCTCCGAAAGTTCTCAATTAAAGTCAATCAAATCTTGTGGAATGGTGAGCCAGGGGTAAGGAAAAAGGGGTTAAATTTTGGGATGGCTCCAGAAATTTGTTTTTGATAGAAACATATTTTTCGTTTATCATACATTTCCAAATCCATTCCTGTCCGTCCATGCAATATCTCCAAAAGTTCTCAATGCCTTTCAATGACAATTCGTGGAAGGGTAATGAAATTATCAAGGGAAATGTGATCATTTTTCTAGGTGGGTCTAAGAATCTGTTCTTGCTCGGGAGATATTTTTTCAATCTTTTCGTTTTTCAATGGATCTTTGAAATGGATGAAATTTTTGTATTCATTCGTAATATGTTTTGATGTTCAATACGAAATTCAAATGGCCACTTTGTCGGCAAATTAGAGGCCTGTACTCCGATGAAAAGTATCAAGTACGCCCCTATGCTTGCCCATCGATTGTTCCGAAAGATCCAATTCTGTGGCCCCATTTGCATGGCTCAAGTGGCAAATTATAGATAGACTGTGGAGTATGAGATTTTTCCATTGGATAAATCTACTATACTGAGTACCCTTCTCGTCCCTCTCTCTATCTCCCCTTGTATGTGTGAGTAGAGAGAGAGAGAGAGAGAGAGAGAGAGAAGAGAAGTAGTAAAAATATTAAACATTATCTCTCTTTTTCTTTTTTAATTTCTGAGACGAGTAATCTTTAATGTTTCTCTATCTTTCACTAGTGAAAAATGCACTATCTCTTTACACATACATACACACACACACACACACACACACACATATATATATATATATATATATATATATATATATATATATATATATATATATATATATTAGAATGTGGATTCGCTACACAAACTAGCTCATGTTTCTGCCCTCTCCTGGCCTATTCACACCCCTTGACAAAATGAACAACCCCACACCACTCACTACCACACTCACCAAATTCTCCAAAACTAGAACCAAAAACACCATAGATAATCATTCGCCTGATGAGGCCCGAAGAGGGTAGAAACATGGGCTAGTTTGTGTAGCGAATCCACATTCTACTATTTATTTCCAGCTCTATTCTAAAACAACTTAACTTCAAAAGTAAAAACTTGTATGTATCGAGCACTCAATGAAATGAACCCATTACTTATCAGTAGTGGCTTTATATTATCAATATATCATTATATTATGTTATACTGCTAGCCCCATATATATATATATATATATATATATATATATATATATATATATATATATATATATATATAATTAAATAATTGTGTCATCCACAGACACCTATTTCGCTGTATTACAACTCTTCAGTGTGGCTATAGACTATCCTTTATCCCATCCAGTACCACGAGGTAGGATCGGAACCTTCGCTTCAGACCCTGAGGCTGGCATCTTACCTCTGCCCTACGCAGAACTGGACGGTCAGTAAGGTTGAATTTAAGCGATATATCCACTCATACGTAATTCGTCATCCACCAGAATGCTCTATTCCTAAGCTAGAAGCGCATTACATAAGCTTATAATGAACGAGTTACCTCGGTAAATAGAATGCACGCACACACACACACACACACATAGAGAGAGGGGGGAAGAGGGGATAAGGAGAGATGAAGCTATGTGACGGATGATTTGTCTATTATACCTCAGGTTGACATCAACTGGGGCATAAAATAGTTATCTCTTGTAAGCGTTTCACAGTTCAGTAGAATCGTGGGAGTCGATCAAGAGACATTTTTATGACATTTTTATCAGATTACGTTCAATATAGTAACTACACGCTGTACTAAATTTTAATTACCAACTACAGAATTACCAACGAATATTGGTAACTTAGGGAGCGTATACCCCTGTCAACGCCATTATCAGGGGGAGTAACTGTGTATAGATCCGCCCCAAAATTCAATCACTTCTTCTGGAACCCATTGCCCACTCTGTGTGATTGAAATTAATTGACACATCTTGTGAACACATATGCACTTTTGTCGATATTATTCAGAGGGGACATTTAACGACGATGGATGGGAAGTAATTGTACATGGGTCCTTTCGAAAATATTGTCCACCTTTTCACGAAATTCATTGAGAACTTTCAGTGAAATTTTATGGACAGACAGACGGAAACACAACGGACACAAACGAATACATATACCTCGCCGACTTCGTTAGAATAGGATAATGTGACGTAGAATAATGTGACGTCGTCACGTTAAATGTCCCAAATATACCGTACGACATGCATAATATCATAAAGTTATATGAATCATCACAAACCATTCATTCACTCATTTCTATCAAAGAGAGAGAAATAGCATTTGTTATATTTCAGCTATGAAAAAATTAGTTGCAAAGGTAGTACTGAAGTATCATCCTAGATATGTACATTCAATTGAGCAATTTTTGTATTCTCAATTAAACCATTTTCTTGATCAGGAGTCTCTTCGTTTCTGGGTCTCTAAGCTTGAGCCTACTTCGCCTAGCTGTTAATCCGTCATTGCATACAAGGTGACCACAATAAACAAGACAAACAAGCTCCATGTATTCTACGTGTTTTCCATTGATTTCTAATTTTCGGATTTCGTCAATATAAACTACGTAACAGGAAATAGCGTCTAAATGACGTCAAGATTTTTTGGTTCTATCAGGAATTGGAGAAGAGTAAATAAGAAAACTGAAATAAAACCACACACACACGCACACACACACACACACACACACACGCTCAGAGTTGTTGTGATTAGGGGTCAAGTTTGGGTTAGTGACTTGTAAAGATGTCAGCACCCCATAGCTTCTGGAAGACTCTAAATGAGGTTATGGAGAGGGACAACTCCACCTGTTTTATCGCTGATAAGAAATCAGGAAGAAGAAAGAGAGAAACCAAAAATTCAAGTGAAACATTCCAAGAAAGAAAAAAAAGAAAGTGTGTTGACGTTTATTTAAAATGCACAACATTACCATAAAATTCTCCTTTTGCACTTTCTAAACATTTTAGCATACACACACACATACACACACGTGCACGTGCACGCGCACACAATGTGATACCCAAATGTTAGTGTACGTGCGTATGCGTGTGTATGAGATACAATAAGACTGTCCAAATATTATTTCTCACCAAGTAATGGTTTTGATTAATTTACCTGTTCAACAAAGTCCTAAAGACGAACGCCCAGCGTTTGATACCACTGAACTTGTGAATTGCTCGGCTTAGTAAATATTAAATCGAACCTACGAGAGGACATAGTGAGGAAACAGCAGACATTCATCATTTGTCACCATTCCAATATCTCCCGCCTCTCTGGCTCGCGACGATGTTTTCAGACGGCTTGACAGGCCCCAAGGCTCCCGGAATTGAAAATTGTTTATCTCCAAACTCTCTCCTTGCTATTTTTGATTCGAAAGTTAGTTTTAAGTGTGAGTGACAGCTGGACGTCCTGAAAAGAAAAAAATCGGTAAAAACAACATTCAGTTGACATTTGTCGATCTTTCTGCCTTGATAAAGTCAGATATATCGGCCATGTTTATGAATACTTTGACGCTGTAATTGTGAAGGTTATATACATAGACACACGAATATATAGACTAAAAATACGTATAAACTCAAACAGACACGCACAAATATACACGAAACTCAATGTTTGTTTATATTCGCACTTATATATGTATTTTTAACCAATTTGAAATTAAAAAATGATGAGTTTATATGGATATATATCCATACAATCGATGCATAATACCAACTATGAAGTATGACGTAAGGCTCGAAACCATTCGAAAACAAACTCAGAATATCATAGTGGGCAATGGAAAGAGCAGTGTTAGGAATAACTTGGCGATAAAATGTAATTAAGTTACGAAAAAGTGTTTAAGTTTAAAAAATGGAGACGGGCGGGGTACATCGCAAGACTAAGGGACAACAGATGGAGCAAGAGGCTATCCGATTGATGCACGTGGGGTAGTAAACAAAGAAGGGGGAAAAAACAGACATAGGGTGGAGAGACGAAATAGAGGTGTTTGCCGTCGAGACATGACGGAGATTAGCGCAATCACGCTCGTCATTGAAGGTGACGGGAAAGGTCTTTGTCTCGCAGTGAACTTATGACGGTTTCTGCTGTTAATGATGACACACTTACATGCATAAATACATACACACACATGCAAATACACACACGCACTCACATGCGTATGCACTCGCACACGCATATACATTCACGTAGACACATACACACACATATACACATAGATATTCGGTTGGTGCAAAAATGATTGCAGTTTTTTTTAATTTTAAACCTTTTTTTATACTTATCTTGGAATAAACTATTATTCAACTATGTTTATGTGATATACCATTGGGTTTCGCTCTATTTATTTACGCTTAACGTTTCTTTTTTTTTTTTTTTTTTTTTCAATATTCATTTCGGTTCATTTGAGGCTGTCAAATCAAAAATGGAAAAAAGGCAAATTCGGACAATATTGTTATACGACTTGAAAATGGGACGTAAATAAGTGGAAACTGCTCGCAATATTAACCAATATTTGGCAAGGGGGCTGTCAACGAACACACAGCAAAACAATAGTTTAGAAAATTGAGATGAGAGCCTCAAAGAGGAGGAAGGTGGCAGACGTTCCTCTGTGATTGACGACATCCAACTGAGGACTAAAACATCCCCGAAAAATTCATTGGTTCCAGGATCCCAGAATTCTATGCCTCCGTAATAAATTGACTTGTTTCTATTTTGCAAAAATATGCAGATTCTGAAGGTCCTTATTTCGATTTATAACTTTCATTCTAAGCTGGGATATAGCGCTTTAAAGCTGAAGGTGGAAAACGATAAAGTGCAATTATTTTTGCATCAATATATATATATATATATACATATATATATATATATATATATATATATATATATATATATATATATATGTGTGTGTGTGTGTGTGTGTGTGTGTGTGTGTGCAAATGCCAAAATAAGTTTTCCAACTCCAAAATCTGATTTTTGCTCATTCACAGTCTATATCCACTCTATTTGTTTCTTTCAACGCGACTATTATTTTATTAAGAAATGGGTATATGATCCGACATGAATGATTATAAATTGTGTTGTATTATATTGAAACTCTTATTTGAAATTATCTCCATGATATATATATATATATATATATATATATATATATATATATATATATATATATATATATATATATATACTAACAGGGAATCCCAGCATTGCCCGGAGGAAGTCTGGCAATGCAGAAAACCATCTTCTTCAATTGATGTCTTCATACAGAACATAACCACCTTGGCGGTGCAGCGGAAACCGAAAAAATTGTTTGAGTGTATTGAGTGTAGTAACTATCAGGTTGTGCGATCAAAACTCGGCAACGGTATTGCACAGCCTTCACACACAATATAGGCATATGTGTGCTGGCTTGCACGCACTATCGGACAGGTCAGTGTAGTCCGCGAAGCTTTTTGTGTCACCGTAATTAAAATGTTTGAAAGCGGGAATTTGAGTTCAAGATTCCGATAATGAGAAATCTATAAAATGATTTCTTTCCACTCCGAACAATACGTTTTTCAAAAATGATGATGATGATGATGATTTCGGATCGGCTTCACCAAGTCGCGCTTAGCATTTCAGATTGCTCTCTTGATTCGGTTCCAAAATGGAGTGAACCGGATCGATGTTTCATAATCATTAAAAAAAATGGTTAAAGGAATCGCACATCTTTATTAACGTCCCCCATGTCACTGATTCCAACGAGGGGAACCTTATTTCTTGACACAGGATTCATTTTTTCTTTCTTCAAGTAAATTCATAGTATTAAGTTGGTGCAAAAATAATTGCGATTTTTCACCATCAACTTTAAAGCAGTATATCTCAGTTTATGAAAAAAGTTATCAATCGAAATAAGAACCTTCAGAATCTACACCTTTTTGCCAACAAAAACAAGTCCATTCATCCAAGAAGCATTGAATTCTGGGGTCCCAGAACCTATGAATTCTCCAAAGGTATTTTAAACTGCTGCTTGGTTCTTAAAAATCTTCCTTTGCGTGAAGTGGTGGGAATGCTTGAAAATGTGGAAGACGACCTTGAAGAGGTTTAGTGGGTAAGCTGGGCGAGGTAGAGTTTCGTCGCCTTGTTGTTCAATTTCTGCCGGGATATTCACGCGACAGTCAACCTTTAGTTCCTATGCAACTTCTCGGGCTGTTTTGCGTGGGTCCGACTCAATAATGACCCAGAATCAGATGTCGTCACCCACAGAAGGACGTTCACGTCTTCAATGCACTTATTTCCGTTTCAAAGTTTTTAGAACCAATGTTGTGCTGTACGCCCGTTGATTGAATAAATAGAGTGAAACCCAGTCTTCAATATCGTGTGTTCCGTGAACATAGTTGAATAATGTTTATTTCAAAATAAGCATCAAAGTTTAGAATATCAAAACCTGCAATTTTTCTTCTTTTTGCACCTACTAGATATATTTTTACAGTTTTGATCAAATTTATTTTGTGTGAAAAAAGGGAAAGGAAAAAAGAAAGAGATTGTTTAAAAAAAGAAAAAAATCAGTTGCCCGATAAAGTAAGTATTTTTTTTCTGATTTAAAGTAATTGCAATGTCAAATTTCTAATTAAGGCGGAGAAGTGGATATTCATCAAGTAGGAACAATTAATGAACGGGGAGGTGGAATGAGAGCGAATTTTGAAATTCTTCTGGAAAATTAATTAGTGAGGTGGAGGCGTTTCGGTACTCAAGAATACACGCTGTTAGTTTCCTTTCCAAAATATCATCGATCATTTAAATTAATTTGTATTGAAAAAAGAATGAGTTCGTATTTTTATTTGTTTTCAGATAAATTCGCGTAAGCTCACATAATTCATTTTTGTCGGGTCCTACCATGCCGTTTGCATTTGGAAAAATAAGTGATATACTTAAATTTCATTGGCTGTCGCAATGCTTACGTGACACTCATTCCCTTCGTCTAAGATCAGCCAATGGCTAGAGACGACCGAATTCCTCCAAACACATTATAAATACGTGCCAGATCTCCACAGTTTTTATAATGCGTTATTTATTTTTTCTCTGATAGGTGGAAAAATTGTATTATCGTACAATTGGTGGCTATTCCGACTGAATCTTTTACATTTAGAAGTTGAAAAAAATATTTATAAAGAACAGTAATTAGAAATTTCAAATACCGGAGTTATTTCCCTTATTTTGAAATAGTTGTACTTAATTGGATTAATTACTCGAAAACCAGTAGCTTGATTGGACTGGTTATTGCTTTATTCCGTTGAAAGTTTGAGTATTTTAAGGGTATTGCACTAACAAAGCTCTCGATACGAAGTGCTGTTTCTGCTGTGTTACGGTAACACACCCACCTATCTACAAAACATTTTTTTTATAACCACGTATTACAGGGGGAAAACAAAGGCATATTCAGAATCAGAGTGTCTCAATTCATACACGGCTCACATTTTCAGGTCGAATTTCGCGAAAAGAAAATTCAACGATTTTTGGGGGGTATGGATTCGCGTTCACATGAAATAAACTACTTTTATCGCAAAAGAAACTAGGTATCACACAGCGCATACTTCTGCCTACGCCAACGTCAGGGAAAGTAATTGTGCATGGACCCTCTGTAACCCACTGTCAAACCTCCCATCAAATTTTATTGATATTCATTGGAAATTTTGGGGAAATCGTCTGAACAGTCATTGAATTTGGGAGATATTATGTGGTGTGGACAAATAACTACGACGAATGCATGGATACGCCCCTAAATTTAATCATTTTTTTCCTGATCTATTTTCCACCCCTCCATGAAATATAATTCATATTTATTGATAACTTTGGAGATATCATGTGAGCAGACATGAGCATAAACATAAATGAATTAAAAGGTCGGAAAAATATCTCTTAATTGATCAGAATTTCTGTTTCCGCCCCAAACTTTATCCTTTTCATTCTTACTCCATTATCTATCCTTCCATGGAATTTCCTTGCTTTCGTAGATTTTGACTGGAAAGACCGACAGATTGAAAGAAATCACTGAGAGCAACAATACACCACTGTTTAGAAACGAGATAAATAAAATCTGTGGACCGGGTTCAAAACTTGACAGAAAATTTTAATTCGTTTTTCTTTTAATTTCATGTGCTTCCAATCTATCAGACCTTTGAATCTTCCGGAAATTTGTCAGATTTGAGAACGGAAATATCCAAAGGCTTATAAGGGGTTCTGTTGCTATAATACTTAGCTGCATCCTTACTTTCCATTTGTCATTGGTAACCATGGATGCAAATTTCTTTTTCTCTCTGTGCTTATGTCAGTTTGGTAGGATTATTCAAGGAATCTAACCCTAACCTAACAATAAAACATCTTTCTCTTGGAGCAAAAACCTCAACCGTACCCCTAACTCTAACTATGAGCTATGAGTTCCATTTAAATCTAACAGTTCGCTTTGACGTACAAACTAATGGTATCAAGTGAGCATATGAATGCTCAGTTTTGAGAGAAATTGATTTTCAAGGTTATAAGAAGGGGTGCGCAGGCCTGCGCGGGTCTGCCTGGAAGTGTGCGTTTTCTCAACTCGTGCATGATTTCATGAAATATCCAAATATGATTTGCTTCCCAGGGTTGCTGGATTTATTTGGATCTTTTTAAGTCTATTAAAACAGCATCGGCGATTGTTTCCATGGTTGTATGCGTCTTATGGATGACAAAACCGTCGGGTCCTGAAAACTGAAAATCAGTCTAAACAGATAACTTGACTGGAAGATGAACTTCGGATAGGTGATGCTGACCTCTGAGGTCACGAGAAGTTGCTAGGGGTCAATTTAGAATCAAAAGTGCTATTTCTAGCCAACTGCAAAAAAAAAAAAAAAAAAGAACATCATAATAAATAAACGAGGCAAATTATGCTGCAAAAACTTCTTGATAAAAAGAATTCCAGCGATTGCGTAAATCATAACACCTATATTTGTTCGATTATGTTTAGCGATTTTTTTAAAGGTAAAATAGAACTATTTTTTTTAATTGCTTGGAATCAATAATTCTGATGGAATCAACATCACCAGATTAACTTGAGGTTGTCAGTAAGGCCGAGTACTTCTGCTATCGAAGCAATACAAAGAGAATGTGAGATTCCGTACCACAGAAAACGAGTGCTTATCTGAGGAATTTTGGTAGGGGGAGATGAATGAACAAATTCATAAAGCCAGTGAAACCAGAGGACATAGCCATAAACATCAAATCCATACCATCACTGGTGTTAAAAAAATCTTCGCAACGTTCGGCAAACGCATGCAACAGCGTTAGTGAAAAGACGTTCACATCCGAAAATATCAATCAATATTTTTTTAAAACAATATTAGCCATACCAAATTTAACCAATTCAATTTTCTTATTAATTTGAACCAATTTATTCCTCTAATCAGTTCAATCTCACCCCAACTAAACTGAAGCTGGCTTAATGACGCAATTAATTGCTGTCTAAATAGTCCATTTCGAGTACTTTTTAGGAGAGGGAGAGATTTGAACAGTGAACAAACAGAATAACATCACCGCCTGGACATCAGTAATAAAGGGGAATTTTAAGACTTGGCACCGGTAGAAAACGCTTTGAGAAGCTACAGGTGTGTTTTTTTCTGAATTCAACATTATCATCAATTAAACATGACTGACGAATTAGAGAACTCTACGGATGAATGTATATCCACTTGCGACGGTGATATCGAAATATCTCACATCAAAGGTTTTTTATCCATTCTTTTGGAAGGCACGCCTCTATTAGAAGAGTTCGCCGAGGCGAACCCAGAGCTCGATCTCTCTTCACCTTTGAACAGTCAATGGCTCGAAAAAATATCGAACGAACTCTACAAAGAAACTGATCTATTTTGTGGCACCAATACCCGGGGTATCCCTCAGAAACTGTTGTATGTGCTACGTGAATGTGTCCTGATGCATCGTTGGTGTGAGGCTTCCCAAGTGTTGGCTGTTTGTCAAAGGGAAACCACGTGCGATTTGCAATTCGATCTATGGAAGGTCGGAATGGAAATCCTCTACTCTGAATTCCAACAACAAGACACTTTTGTTTTAGCTGAGCGTTTGATGAAGTTATTGAATATGTTACCAAATCAACCATTACTTGCTTCCTACATGCATACAGAATATCTTTTGCTTCAATCAACTCTTGACGACCCAGAAAAGACGATGCGGGTAATTTTTTTTTTTTTAATCTTTCATTAATTTGTTGTTCGATGGGCGATTACGTAAGTTTTTCACACTGGATGCTCCCGGTTGTTATTATATGAGGGTTGTGGACGTTTAGTTACGTAAAAAACCAACTTGGTTTGAATCATGAATTTGTGATTTGAAAAGCATTGAACACCAACTAAGGGACCCATTTTTGGCATAAACTTTCATGATAAATTGCATCCCCCAATAAAAACCAACATTTTCCTTACTCATTAGGGAGGGTGTGTAAAATTTCAAATTTATACTATGAACGGTTGGAGATGGAAAAAGTCCAGATAGATAGACACATATTAATGTCAGAACACACGAATAGCCTAGACTCAACTCTAGTGATTAAACCTGATTGTTGTGGGTATCGGTTATTAAAAAATACCAAATAAGCACTAAGCAGTTATCGAATCTATGTAAGAAATTGAAAAAAAAAGTTGACTTTCGTGTCCTGTCGGTAAAATAGTAGGTTACCCCTACTTGATGAAAAGACAAAGAAGTAAAAATAATGGAAGCAAATTTTGAAAGGATTTTTTTAATTAATTGTTTACAGCGAATGATAGTGCCTAATCTTGTAATACAATAAATGTGATTCATAAACAAACTGTCTGCAAAAACTCGTCGTAAAATAAAAAGTAGACGTGTGCCATAAGTCATTCGACGTGCCAGGCATATTTCGGTCCTTTTATTTTTGGAACAGTTGGCTTTTCAGATTTTTTTCTTTTTTTTTTTTTTTGCCAGTAGCAACATTTCATTTAATCGAAAACGTACCCGCTTTTAAAACTAACAAAAAATTATGAATAGTGGATTTATGTAGGCATTATTTTTATTAGGTTTGATATCTGCTTGCTTAATGCTTCTTGGTATTTTTTGTTTTTGTTTCAATTGTCCACTTAGTGCCCTCCTATTGCGCTATCTGATATCTGCTTGTTTAGTTTTGCCGTACTGAATTCCTGAATACAACGACCGGGAGAATTAGCAGCCTTAAACCAAAACTACCAGACCACCAAAAACTCCATTTCGTAAAATGAGTGAACTCGGTTATGTCACCATTTTAAGAAATGGGAAGTTTTTGTTAGTTTTTTTTTTTTGTTGTTGTTGTTTTTTGTTTTTGTTTTTTTTTTTTTTTAAATGTATACGTGTTCCTTATCTTCTAAACCCCATAATTCTCTTCAAATTGTTTTTTGCCATCGAAAAAGTAGGTGTATCATTCTTGTCAAGCCTGCCATATCTAGGGGAAGCAACTCTTGATTTGATCTAACTTCATTGGCGTAGTCAGTACCGGCGAAGACTATAGAATCGTCGGCCCTAGTGTAAACTTTGGCCGGGGCTTTCCATGTTTTTTTTTGTTTTTTTTCATGCACTAATTCCCTTGGGAAAGGCATGAATCCATTTCTTCTCTCCGTAATGAGAAAAATAGCAGGGCAGATTGGGCTCTCTAACCTTGGGAACGTAGCCAGTCTATAGGAGAAGGACAACTCTGATCGCTGCTCCCACAGCCTAGCTGATTCCAGACGTGTCGCTCCCTGCTTTTATTACATCAGCAAGAGAAGAAGGGACGAATTCTGATGACTAAGTATCCCAGGATATCCATGAAGTCTGCTCAGGCCTTGTGGGGACGTACAATATGATTTGAATTCCAGTTTCACAATTTTTTAAAAAATATTCAAATTACAAGTCCCCTTCTTCAAGTATTTGTTTACTAGTCTTATGTTTCTAGCATCTGTATGTTTAATTTTAAAAAAATGATTTAATGTATAATTAATTATTTATATTCATTGTAACGTTGGAACGCTCTCTGGTTATCTCCCTTTAATTATTTGCGCACAGCTTATTTGGCTCGTAGTTTTTTTTCCTTTTAGATTGTACATTCTAACCTTTGACAGAAGAACATATCGGTAGAAAGAAACCTGATAAAAACGGCAAGGATGAAGGCACTAGTCTGAATAATATGAACTATAACAAAATAGTTCTCAAAAGCATTACTTGTAGATAATAAATTATTCATAAACATGTTCGGTTGATTTTATTGAGAATCTGATATTTCATTCACTAGTTGATAATAAGAATGTGTCACACACAACACCTCTCAGCTGGCTCATAGTTTGTTTTATTTGTGAACTTGGGAGAGTTGGGATATGAAGCCTTGCAGTATCCTCCATATTTTCCTGATATTTCTCTGTTATATCATCTTTCCAAAGATAAAAAGTTCAATAACGGGGAAGCCATAATTTGTGATCACTAAACCTGAATAATTCTATATAGTTAGCTTATCATTAGAGGGTCATTGTGAAAAGGTTATTGCTCTAACTAAGCTGTATTTTAATTGAATATTTACTGTTTTCTGTTATTTATATCATTCTTTATCTGACTGTTAAAAAATATTTAATATGTAACAACCTAATCCATTTCATGTAAATTGACTCTTCTGTTTTTGAGGATTTAGTTTTGTCTGTATTTATGATTATTTTATGATTGTATCTTCCTCTTTCTCTACTTACAGGTTATCACAACAGGTCCTGGCTTGGCTAGGAAATATCGGTTAACTGACCATATCATGAAAGAAAAATGTTACCAAAGCATTCTACTAGCATACCAGGGCCTTTTGTGGTATAAACTCTGGTTGAAAACCATAAACCCCGATGATAATGTGACTGGTCAAAATGATCTGGGCATCAGCCTCGAACATGTAGCATCATCTTATTTAGATAAAATGACTGAATGCTTTTTGTCTTTCTACCAGGATACTGATGTTTCATCTGAGTTGCGGGACATCGTTATTTTGCCTCATGTACGAACCTTGGAATATTGCCAGAAGTTTGATGAGGCAAGAGATATGCTCCAGAAGTATTGCTCCCTTAACCCCCAGAATCCCAACGCTCACAAATACTATTATGACTTTCTTTGCCGGAGGAATTCCGGGGTTGAAGAACAACTGGATGTTTTAAAGACTCTGGCTGCTCATGTCCCATCTGATCCCCTTGTTCTCACCCTCTGTGAACATCTGCAGACAGAGGATGACCTCCCATCTTCTCTGATGTACCTATTTGATCTTCTGGATTATGACTGCTGGAAGAAAATACTAACACCATGGGAAAAGCTTGTCAATATCCTTAAAAAACTGCCTTCAGTCAAGAGCTTGTCAAAAGCTTTGGATCCCCTCTGGTCCCAACGAAAGACCTGGTGGCCACACTACCACTTCCCACCAATATCCGTGCCTCATTGTTTTAAAGATCCTGAGGAGAAGGTTCTTTATGTGACAAAGGCAATTTTAGCTTTATTTCTTAGGGATCCACAATTAGATCTTTATATTAAAGCCATTGAAAAACTGATAGACAATGAAGATAAAGCTCAGATGACTTGTGTGAAAATGTTCCTCTCTGAAAGGTGATCATCTATATTTAAATGGTTAATGAAACCTTTTAAATACCTATAAGGAAGTGTGTGTGGCGTAGCAGTTGATGAGACCGACAATGGAATCTGCAAGCAGAGTTCAAAATCTGGTCAAGGCTGTTTATGTTCACTTCTCACTGATGCCCTTCGGGAACGGGTAATAATGGGCTATAGGACAGAGAACAGGGCCGGCTTGGCTCTCTAGCCAGGGGAGGCAACCAGTCTTGGAGAAAGATAACTTGGAATTCAAAACTAGCTCACCAGAAAATGGTTGCAACAGGTGAGATGAATTCACCAATACCATCTCAAAATCAACAAGACCATACAATTGCCATGGGAGGAATTAAAAAGTCTTTTCTAGTAGAGGACTTAAATGATAATATATGTGTATATTTGGCCTGCAGTCTTTCATCAATACAAATTTGACTGAAGCCAGTAGACAAAAAATGTTCTTTTGATTCAGAAAAAAAACAACAACTTTGTTCAGTCAACTTTTCATGTTTACATACAAGAGAATGCATGCCTGGATCGAATGAACCTAAAAATTGTCCAAATGTTTGATCTACTATATTCTGACTGTTATCAGGATCAGTGATCCTTGTAAAGAGACAATTGTGGAAGCAAAGATTGACATTGAAATCCTGGGGAAAAAGGATTAAAAAAACACATGGACATGAAGACATATAATACAATAGACACCACAATCGAACAGATCTGGTTAGTCACTCATTGGAACCCATCATGTGACCAATGTCTTTTAGCAGCATGCCTTGTTTGGAGTGAACAATTAGAAAAATTGGAATTAAAAAATCACAATCGTGGACACAAAGTAAGAGATCAATCTAGCATGAAATTACTTTGCAAATTGAACCTCCCACTAAAAACATGTTAAAGGAGGAAATTTAACAAAAACAAAACGTTTTTACTAGACCTAATGAGAAAATTTATGAGTTTTCAGCCCTCTAGCTCAGTTTCTGCAATCTGTATGCATGATATATAGCCAGACAGATCCACTTGGAAAAACCAAAGAAACCTATGTCGACAGTTTTTAACAAACTGACACTGGAATGTAATGCAATAAAAACCACAGCAAATACATTGATGAGAATTTGACTTATCCGCATCAAGTCATATAAGGAAGCTATTGCATGATTTTCCCATTCAACAGACATGAAAAACAAGGATGGGGGAAAAGAAAATTCCACCCCAGAAAAAAGGAATCTACAGCCCTACCCATGGAATTGGACACAAAACCCTGGAGAGAAATCAACAAAACCAAAAGAAGCAATGACATAATCAAATCATGCTCCTACGCAGATATCCTGAGAGCAAAAACAAACAAAAGAACTCTCAGAAAAAAAGCACAATCCACTTCAGATACCACTGCAGACCTCCCCCAGGTTCACATTATAACACGGGTATATGGTGGACCCCAAAATATTAATATGGCTCCAAAATAGCTAGATCTAGCTACAAAATTGCTTAATTGGCTACCAAGGTGTACAGCTTGCTTGTTGGCTCTTTTAGACCCCAACACATTTACTAATATTAACCCCCCAAAAAACACTCGTTGACGGAAATTATATATACGAATTTTATCAACATGACCTTTGAGAAACACCTACTTCGACCTCCCCCAACTGAGTACCCCTAACCAATGCACTTGGAAAGGGGTATACAAAATCTTCTGACTACTACAAGACAAACTTTAGAACACTCGCAATTTAAAAAATCTGTGTAAAATTATCAGAATTAAATATGACCCAAATAGAAAAATAATCCATTTGAGCAAAGTACAAACAAACTGCAAGTGCTGGAAATGGAAGGACCAAGGAGATACTTCATAGATGCCAGAGAGACCACTCTGTGCATTATAACTCCACTAAACAACTATTACATCAAAGAACATAACCTTCTTCAAATGTAACCTTGAAAAGGATTGACCAATAAAAAATTCAACTATCTTTTCTGGGAGAAAAAATTCATATTGAACAAGATCTTCAGATGGTCATGAATACTCCTTCTACTACCCCAGCCTAAAATAAAAAGATACATACATCCTTCAAAAGAACCACAAAATGGATTGTATTAATAAATCAACTGCCAGCTTGATAAACCCAACAAAAACTGAAATTGGTAAAATTAGTAAGATGATCCGTAAGATGATCAGCATAAAAATAAGGAACAAATTAGAACCTAACCTGTGATTCGACACCAAAGAGGCTATTAACTCGTTTAAAGATATAAAAGTTTTTTTAAAAAAAGATAAAAAAAAAGGCTATTTTCATACGATTTGATATCAGATTTTTACCCTCCATTATGTAAAAAACTCCTTATGAAGCTGTGGAAATAGCAGGAATACTCACAAACATTGGCACATTGGACATAAATATTATCAAGCACTGCAAAATAAGTTTTATTTCGTAACAACAAAAAATGGATAAAAAAGAATAACTTGGATTTTGATGTAGCAATGGAGGCATTTGATTCAGCCCAACTGTCTGATCTAATTGGCTTTATGTTCTTTATAACTCAAATAAACCATTAGAAGTTCAAGACATTGGTTCATATTGGGATGATGGTTGATTAGTTCTTAGTTCTTTGAAATTTCAAGCTATGACAAAGCTAAAGAGAAAATCACCAAAGAATTTTTAAACATCGCAAACTTCTCAGATGTAACTGTCAACCTAGAATCAAATACATGTGAACCAAAATGAAAACTAATCGAAAACTCCTCTAATAGAAAAAAGTGGAATTTTGAAAAAAAAATAAATTAGAATTAGCTGAAAATCTGAAGGATAAACAATGATAAAAATAAGAGCACAAAACAAGATTTGGATCACACCATGCAATAAAGTAAAAAAACCAATGTTGGTAGGATGTTTTTTTTAAACCTAGATAAGAAACACTCCATAAAATTCTCAATAAAACCTATTCAGACAAGGATATCAACAAAAAAACAGACAAAAGAAATAACACAAACCCACAATTTCTGAATACAACTGTAGGGAACCAGAAGAATGCAAATTACAAAGTGTTTGGAGTCCCCGAATGAAAACAAAACTTATATGATTTGAAATTGAAGAGGTAACACCCATCTTATTGTTACTGTAAAAAAATTAAAGATCGATGCTCATTTAAAAATCTTGACAGAGTGAAACCGGGTAATTCACACTTTAATAAGTCACTGATTCTTTTAATACTGACATGTTTATGTATATATACACACATTAAAAGAGTGGGTAAGTGCATTATATGTATATGTTTGTGTGTACTTATTAGCAAAATAGATGTTAAGAAAATGGTGAAGTATTCTCCCTTACTAAATAATCCATGTCTTTGACTCCTGGAAAAGAGGGGTTAACAGCCCCTTACCATTTCCTTAGACCAACAAGAAAGTGTTAATTGCTTCTTACTATTTCAAGATATTCTTCATAATCCTGGTTGGGTATGAATAACCCTTTCAAATCCCTCAGGACTGCTACAAAAATAGACATCATTAGCCCCATGACCTAGGGAAAGCCTCCCACCCAAATGGACACAGTGGAATGAGGACATTCTTCGGAGGGGTCCCATCATGCCAACATGCCAACAAATTAGTGATGCTTGCTTGGAAAAGGTTGTAGGGTACAACTAACAATATAAACAACCAAGATGAGGAAAACAGTCTGAAAGAATCTATGTATGTTACTGATCCCACATCCCCAAAATTCAGACGAAATAAATATTTGTGTAAAATAAATGCTTTTTTCATTAGGCTGTGGACTTATTGATATGTATGTATGTGTGTGTGTGTGTGTATATATATATATATATATATATATATATATATATATTAATTATGCAATACATGGACATTTGAATTTCTTGTTTTTATAATGTTGTTTGTAGCTTGCTCTTCACTTATGAGGATTAAGACACGATGGTCTGTCTATCTTCTACTGGCTTGAAAGTGGCTGCAAAGCATAATCCGTGAGGTACAGACCTTTCCGAGGGATAATCCTAGAACCAGGGCAGGATTTATATACCCCAAAAGTACAAAAAGGTTTGTAAATAATTTTTGTTTCTACATGACATTAGAGTCTTAGAAAAGTGAATCTTTCAAAATTCTAGTGGTGGTTGTGTGGGTGTGTGTGTGTGTGTGTGACATCATCGTTGAAATGGCTGCCAGGCTATTGTTTACTTACCACATTCCATTAATCGTAACATCTCAAGCATCCTCAATCCAGGGTTGCCAATATATCCTCTGTAGCCTTAGGCTAAAAGTAATTAGAGGGACAGAAGAGAAAGCTTCTCTCCCTCTCTCTTTGTCCAGTAATGGAAGGGAGGTAAATAAGCAAACATGATGAATTATATACAAAACTCACCCCCCCCCCCCAATTAAAGGAACCATCTTTTTTAGCCATGGGATTAACTTTTTGTAATCTCCACCTATTCACAATGACCCGTTGTTCTGCACTACAGATGCAATCGAAATTCGGCTCTGGTTTATATATACCTTGCCCAACCAACCTCTTCGATTCTGCTCCAACCTTCTTTTTCAATGCGTGGGGTACCTGAAACGCTTCGACAAAGCAAGGTCAAACGTCCTCCCTCAAGTAAGTGTGCACTTTTACCCCTTTCAAATATCCAACACCCTCCTTAAACATTTGCTACAACAAAACTGACAATCCTTTAGGAAACTCTTCATTACCCTTCTTCATATCAGACATGCTTTCCCAATCTATAAGAATTCCCTTTAACCCATTCGGAAAACAACTGGCAACCTTTAACTCACCTTAACTCAACTTAATACACTCTTCTGAAATGGTCTTTTAACTGATATTTGTACTTTCCAGCTTCACTCCATCAAATTCATCCCTAAACAAACAGGTATCAACAACTGTCAGAGATGCCCCTGCATCTATCTCTGTATACCTTGTTTTGTCTGCTAGTTGTGAATTAACAATGAGTGGCTCTTCTGGCTTCACCTCTCAGTGATTAATACATATCCATTGATGTCTCTTATTGTCCCTCATACCCAGAAATGGCTGACAGTACTGCTACTCTGCCTTTGATTTAACTTTACAATGTTCTTGGTTATGGTTGGAACCAGAACAAAAACAACTGGACCTAGTGTGAACTCTCAAAACCAAAGTGGGTGTTGCTGCTGAATGGAAACCCTGCATTCTTTCCAGCAGCTTCCATGCTTGGGACAATTTGTAAGGCTTTTTCCAATGTTAAAGCATTTCTCTCTTAATTTTTCTCTAAATGTTTGAATTGTTGATTCCATGAGCCACACCTTCTCTTATGTCAATAGGTGAGTCTCCATGTTTGCAATTTCTACCCTGTTGTCTCAACTGAGCCATATATCCAGCCACTTTTTCTCTTTGATTATGTGAATAGAAACGGTAGCACTCAATGGTGAAGTTTGGTTCAGGGTTCTGATGCTTGTTTACCAAATAATGTGACTTCCCAAAAGTTTTATTACTAGGCTTGTCAGGTATGCACAAATGTCATGTTGGTTTGTATGTGTCTGCACTTACTAAACTTTTAAAAAGAAGGCCCTCTTCTTTTTATCCTCAGTAATTTCATTTGCAATGAAATAAAATTCAAGGCATTCTAGATAATTAGGAAATGTTTCTGTCCTTGGAAGATTAAACTTATTAGTTGTACCAACCAATGATGCCATGCCAACCTTTGATCAAATTTACAAATGTTAAGAGGGAAATGTTTGGTTTTGGAAAATGAGAAATTATCCTCCGACTGATAGGGTGAACGCTGAGATATTTTTCCATTAAGTAGAAAAATTAGGGTGCTCACTGTATATAATAAACTTCAGTACTTGTTAACACTCACTTCGCTATTTTGAGAGGGGATAAAGTCACCTTGAACAGGTCTGTAGGTGTGTTTAACGAAGCAATAAATGTGTTAATATTTCAATTTGAAGCTGGTTTAATACAAAAGAGTTCTACCTCCACAAATTGAAACATGTAAAAACCTGAGCTGTTAAAAGCAGAATGGTAACAAATTCAGAAACACTATTTACACCATTACACCAGAAACATTATTTATACCGTTAGGGGTAAAGTGACATTTCTCATGTAACCAATCCTCTGTTTCACAGATGTATCTGCTTTAACTTTGGCATTCTTGCCAGTTCACATTGTAGATCATTCAGTTGGGACCATCTGTATGAAATATTTCAAGAAAGCATATTCTAAATGGTATGTAACAGAACAGTTCTTCACCAAAAGAGGCAATGGCTCAACTTTTTGAGGATATGGCTCAAGAAATTTTGAGTCAACTTGAAGAGACCTCTCTTTTCTCCTACATTTTAAAGTTTTCATGAGATGATCCAAGGAGGTCCTGGATTCTTTTTTTAAATTTTCAGCATTTTCTGTAAGATTATCTCTTTGCGTCAATTAAGACAGTTGTTGGAAAGAAAATGGACACTTTATTAACGTGGAGTCCAGCTATAAGAAAAAAATCTACCAAGTCTTGCTTCCTTTTACGCATACATAATCCTTTCCTGAGGTGCATGCCTTGATCAATAATGTGTGGCGTTATTTATTGCGATTTCCAGACTCTGTACATTTTGAACTTTGGTAGCAAATTCCAAATGTGTCATGTCAATTCCCTTTTCCTGACAATGTTTCCAAGTTGGAAAATTGCCCCAGTGAAAAGTCCAGGTTGTCAATATATGTTCTCTGGTGTGTCTCTAGGTTGTTCCAAGAGAGACAAAGCAAAATCTGCCTCAAGCTCTTCAGAGGTGTGAAACCTGATACTCCAGATGTTAAGGATTTATAGTGCCTTCCTGCTACCAATCATTCCTAAAACCAGCAGAAGATGCTTTCTTGGTTTTAATCTCCCATTGTTTGCAATGCATATTGTATCTTGTCAGAGGTGGCTTTAAGAGTTGTGGGGCCTAATTGGGAACATATTTGGTGGGGACCCTAGATTTATAGCCGAAGGTTTGTAGAATCATATAGATATAAAAATAGACTTTATATCTCTACTGGAGAATGGAAAGCAATCAAAATGTGAGAAAATGGACCAAAAAGATCTGGGGAACATTTCAACATAAATTTACTAATTCGTAAGCCAACAAGTAAACAAAATGTGTAGATTACTTATGATAAGTAAATAGTCACAAAACCATTTGTTTTAGTAACTGAGATGATTTATCAAAAAAAAAAAATTAATTTTACTTTTTGTTTAGAAAAAAAATTTTCAAAATTTAAGTGAACTGCATTGTTGGAAACAAATTATCTTTTTTGAATTTCAAGAAATATTTCATTATGAATCATTAGTGCCTTTTATTATGGAAAAGTTATCTTTCTTGCTTTTTTCTCTGCAAAGGATTTTAGTTCAAACTCTTGCTAATTTCTGATTCAATGAACATAATTGGCGAACTGTTCAAACAGTCTTGTTGAATTGACGGTTTCAAGCAAGATTTGATTAGTTTCAGCTTGGAAAAATTCTTTTCTCCCTATGCCACAGTTATTGGATAATGCAATAGACCTGTTGTTGCTGGCAGAGGATTCAAGCATTTTAATGGGATTCTGAATCTCTGTTGGCCGGATTGGCTTTAAAGCCTCCGTTTCCTCACAAACCATGTAACCATCCATATCAACCAGTTTTGAGATTTTTTTGTTCTTTTTTTCCTGTGCCAGCTTGACATCTGTCTATGCCATTTCCAGATCTGCTGCTCTTATGGTGTCCTTGGGCAGGTCATGAAAATTGTACAAGAATCCAAATGGATTTTGATGCATTCTAAGTTATTCAAACCCTTGTTCATGTGTTTGCGGTGCTCTATCTACCATTTGATGAAAACGTTACTCTCTGGAGATTATTTTTGGATCTGACAAAGGTTCCTCTGCAGATTCATGATCAAATAATTTTTTTTCTTGCATAAGCACTAACTCTGAGTCTATATCTTTGGCAGGTTCACCAGTGTCAATCAAGGCTTTATCAAAACCTTTTCCCCGTATGTCTTTAACCAGCTTTTGGAATGAAGAAAGCCTTTAAAGAACATCCATGGTATGACTCTGAAGTTCCTTACTTGTAAAATTCATTCAAAAACTAGTGAGACCAGAAACTTATTGTCTTTTATTTGATGACTAACATTTTAGCATCACATTTTGCTTGAGATTTATCAGTGCTTTTGGCTAACTCTTCTAGTGCATCAAAAACTTCAACATCTTGGTACTGTACAGCTGTGGCACTTACAATTCTATATTCACATCAAAGACAGGTTTTCTGAAAACAGTCCATCTTTTAGTTAGATGCAAAAAGTGTAAAGATGCTGTAGAGTTCAAAAGAAAGTCATTGCATCTGGACATGTGTGACATGCACATGGTGTGAAGAAAGCTTTTGAATTATTCTCTAGAAGTCGTGTCTGCACTCTTGAGGTGAGTCTTTTCATATTGGCACTCTTATTGTACCCCTGTCCAATAGATATTTTCAACATCTAGTCTTTAAGATCCAAGCTCATGTAGACGGGTGTTGTACAAATTTTCACCCGTGCCACTTTCGATCACTAAAATGTTTATATGATCCTGCAGGAGCATTTGATTGTACATATCTACATATCTAATTACCATTGACATCGTTTCCTCCTGATGACAAATGTCAGGTGTGCAGTCAAGAATTACTGCAAAATACTTACTATCCTTGATTCATAAAATGATTTCCTGAAGACCAACGTAGTGCCCACCTTTTCTGAAGAAAATCATACATATACAGAGTTATCTTCCCTTGGCAGGGATCTACTTACTATCCCCTACATCTCTGTAGAAATGGTAAATTCCTTGTTGCTTACTCTCTGACGTCACACTGAAATACCAATAAGATAACTGATTGTTATCTTTATGGTATTTAAACTGTGGCAGTAAACTCTCTCTCTCTGTTCCGACAGCCTCAAGGTAAGCTTGTCTCTTCTCTCTCTCTTTAGTTAGGATAGTTAATATAGTTTTTATGAACAGTTTCTTTTTACACACGCATCATCACATATTCATCTCAAGAACACATCTTATCTAAGTTAAGCACTCTCACTGTAGGTAGGTCGGACTTCTTAAGATAACTTCATAGTGGCTACAACTAAGTTGACCAAACTGACAGACATTCTACAGACTCTATCTCAAATGTAGTTTGTGACATTCCTTTCCCTTCATTCTTCCTATCTCTCCATCCTTATCCTGGTAGATCCCTCCACATATCCGTGTCAGCAGAAACTCCAATCCTCATTTATTCTAATTCACTCATGAATTAAAACTTAGCACTGTTGTTAACCGATTCACTTGTTCTTATTTCCGCGTTTTGTTAACAATCCAACCAATTGTGTACTAAACTTGTTTTTGTGCTTAAGCAGTGAACACACTACTCACCAGGATTTATCTCCTTAGATCAATTCTGGTGATTTATATTTTAGGGGGCTAATATAATTAGCAGCCCTAAACCAATTTCACCTATTGTATCAATAAGCTCATTTCCAAAATAATGACTATGTATTTTTTTATTCTAGATTTTTTGCAGATGATCCTGCATTACTGGATTAAAATTTCCTTGCAACTCAATAGTACCAAGGAAATATCCATTATATGGTGTTCCTAGTTCCTAGATCCCTGGAGTGACAAGTTTCATTCTACCGGAAACTGTTCAGTAGCTACTAGGCGCTGGAAAACTTGATGCCAGCATTTTGCTTTTTGTCTGAATAGTTTTTCTTGTACTTCATCAATGGACTTTCCAGTTGATGATCTTTGCTGCTGTTCACAAGAACTGAGTGTAGCTTGCAAATACTTTTTCAGAGATCTCATGCTCAGCTATGAATGTTCAGCCGGTTATCAAAACCACAAGTTGCAAGTGGATTTTGTTAAGTTGTTGTCAAGAAACTTGCAGTAGTAACAGAATACTTTATCACTTAGTACAGAGTATATTAGCCAAGGACGGTCTATAATTTCATCATTTGGCAGTTTTGGGGAAGTGAAATTTTGAAAACGCAATCCACTCCCATTCTTAGGGAAATGTGGTTGGTCCTTTTTTTTTTTTACTAAATAATCCTGCACACTTTGACTTATCATTTCTGGCAATGTTTCAGGATCATCTGTTAATTCTCAAGGACTGGCAGATTTTGGATTGCAGTTCCCCCTGGCCTAAGAGTGGCTGATATTAGTTTCAGTAAAGAAATTTCCTCTTTGATTGTGTTGCATAACTTCTTCAGGCTGACTCCCTTCACTGTCATCATCTTCACCGTGGTGTGGCTTCAATTGTTCTTCTGCATATTCTGAAATAGGTTTATTGAAATATTTATCTAATGTACCTTTCTCTTTTTCTGTTTTTCCCTTCATTGCCTTGACTTTAACCCTCTTCTTACTGCCACAGCCAATATTTCTGCCAATGTCCCTTGGTCTTTTACTCATATTTACAGGAACCCCAGTATCCTGGAAAAAAAATATACAGACTGCATCTGAGATCAACTATAGAAAACAATTGGCATTTGTCTCCCATACGATAATTGTGGAAATTGGTTTGGGTCAAAATTCTATGATATATATTTACTTAATCCTTATAAAAAAAAGAAAACTTTTTTGTTATCTAGTCCATTTTTCATAAATATTTTGCCAAGTTTTCAAGTCCAGTGACATAACTATCAAACTTCTCATGTATCAATACTGCTGCCAAACATTCTTTTTCGACCTGAGCATACTTTCTCTCTGCAGTGTCGAATATGTGTGAGGCAAATGCCACAGCTCTCATCATGCTGATAAATTCTTAAAACATCACTGTGCCCAATCCATAACTACTTGTGTCAATGTTGATTATAGTAGACTTTGTTGGATTATAGAATAATCGTACTATTGTCTGCATTGGTAGTTTCTTGACTTAGTCAAATGCCCATTCCTGTGGTTGGTTCCACAACCATATAGCATCCTTCTTCATTAGATATAGCATTAGCTGAATTATGTTGGACAGATCAGGTGGAAATCTTAAGTATCTAATAATGCCTATAACTCTTCTCAGTCCTCTTTGGCATTTAGGGGCAGGTAACTCCTGTTTTGCCTTTGGTCTTTTTGGGCTAGGTTGAACACCATTCTCTGAGATCATGTGTCCAAAATATTCAGGTTGTTTTTTCTGGAATTTGCTCTTTGCTTTATTCAGCTTGATTCCTGCCTTTTTCAATATTTCTAATGCTGTTTCAAGTCTCTTGTCATGTTCTTTTGCTGTTTTCCTGTAAATTAAAAGGTTGTCAATAAATGTCTCAACTGGGGGACTCCTTGAAGTAATTCCCACATTCTTGGTTGAAATATTCCACTGGCTGATGAAATATCGAAGGATAATCTCTTAAAATCATACTTCCTGAAGGGTGTGATAAAAGATAAAAGAGTGGACAGTTATCTCTATCTTATGAGATCTGATGAAACCCACTTATAGCATCAAGCTTAGTGGAAAATCTGGCTCTACTCAATTTGAGCGATATGTGAAACAAATGGAATGTTGCAAGTACACAATAGCCTGGCAGCCATCTTGATGACATCATCATCACACACACACACACACACACAACTGGAATTTTGGAAGACTCACTTTTCTAAGACTCTCATGTCATGTAGACACAAAAATGATTCCCAAATCTTCTGTACTTTTTGGGTAGATAAATCCGCCCAGGATCTTGAACTAGGAAGCTCTGGTGTCGTGTTTGGAGGAAAACCAGTTCCTTCTGTCTTTTCCTCTTGTCCTTAGCAGCTGTTTGTCCCTCGGCTTCAAACTTGAGGCTGGCTGTGTTGATGCAGTGATGCCAGCCTTTTCTATCATTTGCATCCTAGTGCTATAATTGATGATGAATGCTGGCTGGTGAAAGCTGCTTCTGGTGCCAGTCTGTGAAGTGCTTTCTGGGGGGCCCCTGTATTGCACATTCCCCTCTCTATGTTTTTCTTATATTTTTGTACTGCTGACCTTTTTAAAAATTTGTATATTAAATTCTGACTTATTTTTTTCTGACTTATTTTTTTCAACTATTTAGACTTATTCTTCATTTTATTATCTAATACCTGCTGATTGACTTTTTGCTTATTATTTGCATGAAATGAACTAAAACATAAATTTCGATCAAATTCTGGTCTATACATTGTTTGCTGAAGTACTCATTGTTAACACAACTGAGATAGTAATCACCCCCTTGTATGTTATGCGGATGCAGACGGCACTACATAGTTGGCCTTATTAGTTTTTGTCTGGTACTAGAGCATCAGTATACCTGGACTACTGTGTCTCAGTCATTGGTATCTCCGAAAAAAATATATGTATATTTTACAAAAGATAAAGTTTTACATATTTATCAAAAAATTTCAATTCATTAAAAAGGGGTGGGTGGGATTATATTACACTTTCCAGGTTGCACTGTATGTAACATGTCATGTTGTATGTCGTCATTAAATAAGTATGCTAATTTAAATAATAGTTATAATTTAATGAAAATTTTTTTTTAATTGGATAAAATCAAAGGGAGATTGTTTTTTTTTTTTTTTTACACTTCTTACCAGTTTTACTCCATTTTATTGTTGTTCTTTGAAGTTGATCCTAAGCCAAGTATTGAGCACCCAGGTGTATTCAACTACATGTATAGCTTGTTGGCCATTACTCCACAATAAGGCACTTTTTTATTATCAAGCTTATCTTACTCTGGTACTAAACCACAAGAGAGGAGCACCTGGAAAGGATTGAACTCCTCATGCTGCTAGTAAATAATCTAGTAAGCCTAGCTTAACAGCCATCACTCAATATCAGACATCCTGAATATAAGCATATATATTTTTACTTGACTGTTTTGAAATCCTTTTGTACCTACTCTAAGATTAATCTAAACACAGACAGGTCTGGTTAGTCATTCAATAAAAACTGTAATGTGACCAACATCTTTTGGCAACATGCTGTGATGGGGGTGATCAATAGAAAACTTGGAAAAAGGGTTATCAATGAATAAGTTACTTCTCTCGCTTTTGAATCCCTAAGAAGTCAAAAGTTTTGAAAACAAATTTGAGTATAGTTGAATACAAATTAAGGGATTGATTTTGCATAAGCTTACTTAATAAATTTACTCCCCAACCCACAGAAAATCTATTTTGCAGGGTCATTTGAAAAAAAACAACCCAAAAAACGTTCTTTGTGGAAAGGTTTTATAGTAAATGTTTGAATTTCCAGCCCTCTAGCTCCACTGGTATGCCTAGTATGCACAAAACATACATAGATATTTTAAAATCCAGCTGGTTGGCTATGTCGACAGTTTTATTTTCTATTTACTAAGCACATGGCTTCATTCTATAGATTATCCACAAAGAATTAAATTCCTATCAGGGCTCTTTAAGATTGGCTTTTATAATATTGCACTAGAACAACTTATTACTTGCAGAAATAAATTGATAAATCGTACCAATATTCCCTGGGAAATAATGAATCACCACCAGCCACATATCCTGCTTTTTACCTCACCAATGAAGTAGTGGTGGTGGTAAAATTAAATTGACCGGTATTGAATGATAAATTTATGATTTTTGTTTTTAAAATCAGTTCTGGTTAATTACAAAATAGGGTAGGGTGATTGATTGAAATTTGGGAAAAAGGGTTATCAATGAATAAGTTGCTTTCTTTGCCTGGGGGGGGGGGCTGTGATCTCTAAAAAGTACAAACTTGAAAAAAAAAAACAAGCATGAATGTTGCCGGAGACAAACTCAGGGAGCAATTCAGTATAAACTTTCATTGTGAATTGCCTCTCCACCAACTGAGCTAGAAATTTTTCTTTCCCTGCCTGAAATCAAAGAAATTCAGACTATTGCACCCCTATACAACTATTCTCATTATATTCATCCGTTTTCCTTTTCATTGTGCAATTGTGGGGGCCAACTAAAAAGCATTACATTCTCAAAGCTACTGAATAAATGAAATTTCACGTATAGAATAACAAAAATACGAATAATATACCATAACGATTTATATTCTTTTCTGTCTGACTTGTTGAGTAATGATCCCCTTAAACTCATACATACCTTCTGAAAATTTCCACCTTATGACCACACAATGTCCACTTGAAATTTCTTTGATGTCTTCACAATATCAAAATTTATTTTGTTTACTTCTGCGGGTGATTTAGAGTCTTTCAGATTTGTTTTTTATTTGAATTAAAAATTTGAGGCAAGGTCAAAAAGGAGGGCTGG
This sequence comes from Thysanoteuthis rhombus, assembly GCA_963457665.1. Lineage (NCBI taxonomy): Eukaryota > Metazoa > Mollusca > Cephalopoda > Oegopsida > Thysanoteuthidae > Thysanoteuthis > Thysanoteuthis major. The sequence continues at coordinate 29,469,539 of OY735225.1, forward strand.
GAAGTTGAGCTGGTCTTCTCTGTCTCAACGATAACTTAGTTAGTCTCATTTGCTGACCCAATTTTACTTCAATATTCCTTTCACCAAAACGACACATTTTTTTAAAAATTATTCCTTTCATTCTATATTTACCATATTCTATAGCCTCCTTCTCTTGATTACCAGTTGGAAAATTTAAAAAAACTGCTCAATGTATGTCATACCTCTTCTCTCAATTTGTGCCTGGAAAGTTTCCGTGTGCAATTTTGTGTCAGCAACTGCTGGTTGCAGTGATGGCAAATTTTTCCTGCTTTGTCTGCCAATAATAACCTATCTAGGATAGAAATTCAAGGAAACAAAAACCCAAAACGATATTTTCCCTACACATTGAGGCAGTTAAAGTAGGTGTTTGTACAAAATTTTGAGTTTTCACTGTGAACAGTTAGGGCTGGGCAAAGTCCAGATAGATAAGTACGATCTGTGTATTGATATGGATTATGGCTGATAAGACAATTTGTGAGTGAAATGACTATATTAGAAGGCCTGCTGTACAAATGATTCTTTTATTCGAACTTGGTTTTGTCAAGAAAAAAAGGCAAGTTGGGCAAAATGGCAAAATGAAAAAAATTATTTGTAGAGCAGACCTTCTGACATTGTTATTTCACTCTCATAGATACATACAGATGTCAGATCACATGAATAATCTAAACCCAGCAACTGTGATTAAACCGGTCTGTTGTAGGTAGCACTGATTAATAGATCAATATATCAATGGAGCAATTTATTCTATTGGTGTAGTCCTTGGCAAATTTTTTTTAGATTAACACAGATGAATCGATGATTATACATAAAGAAGATTAAATCTGACCTTTAAACTTCCCTTTCACTTTTTCCCCCATTGATGAAGGATAAGTTCAAAGGTCAGATTGGATCTTCTATAAACTGAGTAGGTTCTGGTAGTTCAATTGGTAGAGCAGTTGCTATACATAGGCAGGCTTCCTAAGGTGAAAAAAAAAGGCGAGTTCGAGTCTCATCTATAGCTTATCATGGGCATCCACCGAGGAGAGAAAACTGAGCACCTTAGATCAGACCTTCTCCCTGAGGACAAGGGGTTTGAAAATTAGAACCTTTTAGTCAATAAATGATAGTGGTGCTTTGTAATCCCAATTCAATGCTCCCATATGAAAAGACTATTATTATTCACGAGATAGTATTAAAGATTTTACGTACAGTCCTTGTCTTAACCAGACTGGTGACTTGCAGGGATGGGTGCAACAGAAACTTGGACTCCATTGAGGGTTGTTTCTTGAGAGGCGTGTCTCATTACATGCCCTTTTTGTCAGCCTTCTGGAAATAAATCCTTTGGCCCCCTGCCCATCCATGGAAAAGTGGCAGCAGACGCCCATGGAGCTTATTCTTTATTTTTGATCTGCTATGTCTACTCACCTCACCCCAACCAATCACAAATTTTTATATTACTGTGGTTTTAAACATTGCATTATCACAGTTATCAGACAGATATAAGTAGCTATAAACTGAATGAGAGAGATAAGTAGATATACAGGTCTGGTGAGTCACTCTGTTAATACCATCACATGACCGACATCTTTTGATAATATGTTGTGTTAGGGGTGATCAATAAGAAAATTGGGAAAGGCGTTGATCTATAGATAAGTTACTTCTCTCACCTTTTGTTGGGCAGTAAGCACTAAAAAAATATGATTTTTCAAAAAGCAAGTTTGAATGCTACCAGACACACTAAAGGACCAATTTAACATAAACTGAGATTGTAAATTGACCCCCAGCCAATTTTTTGTAGACATAATAGGGAGTAAATGTTTAAAGTTTCAGTCCTCTAGCTCCATTGTGAGGTCAGTAGCTTAATGGTAGTGTACTTGCCTCTGGTTTGGTAAGCTCAATCCACCACTGAGTCATACAAAAGACTCTAAAAATGGTACTCAATGCCTCACCACCAAGCATTGAGCACAAGGACTAGGATCAACAAAACCTCAAGGCTAAGGAGTTACGGTCCAAAATCGTGTTGGATACACTCGTTCTGGTAAGATCGTAAAAGTTGAGTGACACATTCCTAGCCAATTAGACCGATTTGGAAATTGAAGAAACCTATGCAGATCTCTACAGTTTTGGTTGAATGTTTCTTATTTGAACTGAGAGAAATAGGTAGATTGATGCAAACAAAGTGAGATATAAGTTGATGAATAAATGAGTGATCCCTGTTAAGGTTCACAATGAGGATATCAACTTCTTGTTGCTGCTGCCAGGGTAGGTAGGTACTGGGCTTGGTTTGACATGCCAGTGATCAAATCTTTTGTCAAGATATCCGGCACTGAGTTAGAGTATAAATTGACTCATGCCTTTCTCGATGACATTTGAGTGAAATGATTACAGCTTACCTGCTGATAACTACTACACCAACCTGCTTTCCTTGAAAGATGTAAACAGACTGAGATATGAATATGGATATATGTAGACTGCAATAGATAGATATTTACCTAGATAGATATTATAGGCTACAATAGATAGGAACAGACTGAAATAGACATGAACAAATGGAGATCGATTAATATAATTAGGCTAAGATGGATATAAACAGATCAAGATACTTGTGAACAGAGATAAACATGTACCGTGATAGATAGATAGGAATTAAGTGGCATAAATAGATCGATACATATGAGTAAACCGGCATAGATAGATGGTGATGTAAATTTGACTAGATTGAGATAGATATGGCCTTTATTATGAATGAAAGTTTTGGATATTGTCGGAATGATTTTTTTTGTAATTCATTTTGGAAAAAATCGTTTGATGTCTTGGAAATGGCACTGGAATAATTTCTGAAATGCCAAAGAGAAATCAATGCTGACACTTTTCTGGTTCCTTTTGCCACTCACTCCTAAAACGGAAATGGCAGAATACCATCTTGTGTTCCTTCTCCCGACCATTTATCTGCATGACAGTCTGACCATCTGTCTGCTTGAATGTCTTAATTGTCGGCGATTTTGAAAAACCAGTGTGTATTCAGAACCCAATCTTTGTGTTTATTTCGGTATAATATTGAGGTGGTAATATAATTTTGATTTATTTTTATTAAATGATACATTGTATACCATGGCGGTGAATAAACAGTGCACATTAGAAAGAATAAGCCACACACAAATACATACACACTCATGTATTAACATGCATTGTTTTCAACTTTGAGAAGAGTCATTAACATTCCAACATTTGCCAAGACAATTAAATCTCTGCTTCGCATCAAGGATGGGAAAAAGTGATTTGATTGTCCAAGCAAACATTGGAATATTAACTTGCTTCCATCATTTTCCAGCAGGATGAATAAACATGACACATTCTTAACGCCATCTTTCCAAAGCTAAGCTTTTTTTTTCCACCTTCTGAAAGAAAAAAAAATGTAAAAGAAATAACCAATGAAAGCAGGCGAAAATGTCATGTGACAAGATGGCTGATCACTTTGATGGAAAGAATGGTGTAATGAGTTCTTGTCCACAAAAAGAAAGTAATTAACCAGGCATAAATAGCGATTTGCTCATTTCCAATAAATGGCTCCATAAATCACTTCTGATTAGCATAAAATATCACCTAAAGATTGTGGTTGTTCAGTTGGTTGGTGCCATTATCTAGACTAGCAGTCTCCAAACTTCAGTACTTTACACATTTTATTGGAGCAAAGAAGAAAATCAGTTTTACAAATGAATGAATAAGATTTAAATGAATAAGTTTTTATTTGGATCTTTTTTGTAATCATTATGATATGATTCAGAATGAAAAAAAAAATGTGACAGTTACAAAGAGACAATGCTGTGCTTATACTCGAAAATGATATATGAAGAGTAAAAATGTCAAACGTTAGCAAATGCTCTGTCAAAATAATCAATAACTAAACTAGAAATGAGAAAAGCAGGCTATTCATATTTTTATTGATTTTTTTTTTTTTCTAAATTTTCATTTATTCATTTTGTTTACTGAAATATTTCAAGTGAGGACTGGATAAAATCTTGTGTTGGGCTGGATGTGGCCCGCAGGCCATAGTGTGATGACCCATGACCTAGAGGATTATTGGGCTATCATCTGTGACCAATCATCTACCTCTTAGGCCCTAGATTGAGCTTTAGTAAGGCTCCCACTGACCTTACCCTTTGCCGCACCTTTGAATAGAGTAAAGTGATGCTGAGTATATATTGAAACTAATAATATTCCAGATATAAAAAAAGCTAACTAAGCCTTATGGTTAATCTGCCATTGGGTGCCATGCTAAAGAGAAATAAGTGTGTATCATCGTTCTGTACTTATACCTGCATTGAGGGTATTGTGGGTTAGGTACAGACGAGCAATTGTCAGTAAGACCCACTTCCAGCTTGCCAGGCTGTCAAAGCGTCGTTCTACTCACAGCACCTGAGATACCCCAATGTTTACCCATCTAGGTAATGACCACATAACGTTGCTCAACTTTCATGATCTTACCAGAACCAGTGTATCCAACATGATTTTGGGCAGTAACTCCTTAGCCTTGAGAAGAGGTTTAGTTGATCCTAGTCCTTGTGCTTAGTGGAGAGGCATTGAGTACCATTTTTAAAGTTTTTATGATTCAGTGGTGGATTGAGCCTACCAAACCAGAAGCAAGCACTCTACCACTAAGCTATGGTGATTAGTGCTAAAGAGTAAAAGATAACAAAATGAAGGCAGTATTGATGAAAAGGAAAATCAATCATAGTTATATTGGAAATTTACATATTTCCTCAACATTGGTCACATTAAAATATCTTCAGCAATCATCATTAACATTTAGTGGCTAATTACATTTTGTCTGATCTAGTTTTAGCAGTGGCGTTAATTAGACATGATTCATCTGACATATTCTTTTTAAAGTTGTGCTGACAAATTTATTCACAGGTTTACATCTAGAATTGATTGAAAAACACCTAGAAACATCTACATTCTCTAGATGTATGTTTGAAATGTGGGAAATGTATTACTTATAAATTTGATAATATTAATAATAAATTAAATGTGACTTCAATCATTAGAATTTACTAATTTACTAATTTCATTGAAGTTATCACTCATATCATTGAAGATATCACTTATTTTATTGAAGATATCACTTAATTTATCAAAGATATAACTTATTTTATTGGAAATATTACTCATTTTATTGAAGATATCACTTATTTCATCAAGATATTGCTTATTTCATTGAAATTATCACTTATTTTATCAAAAATAATACATATTTATTGAAGATATCACCGATTTATTGAAGATATTACTCATTTTATTCAAAATATTTTATATTTTAAGATATTACTTATTTTATTGAAGATATTTTTTCTTTTATTGAAAATATTTTTTATTCTATTGAAAATATAATTTATTGACGATATCACTTATTTTATTGGAAATATCACTTATTTTATTATATAAGATGCTTCTTATTGAGCGAAATCTTCCACTCACATGGTCACATGATCCAGCAATAATGGCATTTAAACTTTATGGATTTTCTCAGCTGTTTCAAGTGAGATTTTCTTGAAACATGTTAGAAAAGTGTCCATTCACACTATTCCTACTTGTAAAAATCTATTCATGGTCATGGGATCTGCCAATTATGGCATTCAAACTTTGTTTCAAAATCAATTTTCTTAGCTGTTTTGAGTTAGATTTACTTGAAACTTGATAGAAAGGTGTTCCTTGATGAAATGCATCTTACCTAAAATTATTTTCTACTCAGGGTCATATTATCTGGCTATAATGGCGTATGAACTTTATAGTGGACGCCTCATTGAACTTTTGGTTCTTGTTTGTTAAAAATCATCTAAGTAGCAATTTCTGACCACTAGATGCAACTAAAAACATTTTGATTTAGATGAAAAACATCTAAATTGGCAACACTCGTTAGGAGTGTTGGTTGGAGAGAGAGGAGGTAACTACTGATAGATTCTCTTCATTTACTTTCAAGTTTTTTCTCAATTAACTTAATTGCCTGCAACAGGGATGGGCGATTTTTCTCAGCTCAGATTTCATCTGGGTTTGAAACAGACTTTTCTCCTTCAATATAGGTGTGGGTGACATGGAAAAGAATTTGCCATCTTCAAATGGAGACATCTGAGACCAAACATAGATCAGATATCAGAATCCAAATGAGAGACACACAAGTAGCAACAATGTATGTATATATCAATATTGAGATAGATAGATAGATAGATAGATAACAACAGACAGATATAAGCAGACCGAGAAAGATAAGAAGATAGATCAATGAGTGGTCCTTGACAAGGTTCACAATGAGGATATCAACTTTTTTACGGAAGCTGCCTAGATAGGTAAGTAATCATGGGAGAGTGGTTTGAGCATTTGCTTACTTGCCCATTATGTTGACCATTATGGCATACCAGTGATCATATCTCTATTTTCCCCCTTCAGAATAGACGTGTGTAACATAGAAAAGAATTCATGACCAAATGTAAAATCAGATGCAGGAGACAAACAGCCCCCCACCTCCCTGGGAGTGGGTAGTTAACATGGGCCTATGATTTTGAGGGGGCCAACTCCAGAGGTGTAGCGAGAGTTGAGTGATTATTCTGTTCTGTTACTTGAAAGTACACCAGATACTCTACATGCACACACACACACGCACACACACACACATATATATATATATATATATGTATACATATAACATGTATAAATCATGTATTCCACACTGATTACAAAAATATTAGATTGTTCAGAAAATAATGGCTGAATTGAAAAAAAAAGATAATTCTATGATCTTCATCTTGAATATGCAAACTAGTAAATTTGAAGAAAAGATCATGTACAAAAAAACAAAGGTTATTCTCACAATACATACAGGTAGACTGGAGAAATTTGGAGTATATATCATATTGGAACATAATGTGGTAAAATAAAATTCGACATTATTTTCAGTACAACCTAATCCTTGATTAGCAGTTTTAAATGGGGCCTACATTTCCTATTTGTCGGACATATTTCGTCGGAAATAGACCTTCCCCAGGATTTGCAACACTTCTCTATCATGGGCCTCGCGGAGCCAGTATTTTCTGAGCTTGTCTAGTTTGTCCCTCCATCTAATATTCTGCCGGCCTCATTTGTGCATATGATCTTGGGGGATCCATGTCATGAGTCGTGATGTCCATCGGTTGTCCGCCATTCTTGTAACATGGCCAGCCCACTGCCATTTGAGCTTTTTAATGGATTCTATGATGTCCCTGACTCTTGTCTTTTCTCAGATGTACTGTCCTGTCTTGTGGTCTCTCCATGTGAGGCCCAGCATAATTCTTTCATGTGCACATTGCATGGTTCTCAATCTACGGATCTATCTCTTGGTTAGGTTTCATAATTCAGCTCCATAAGTGACTATTGGCAGGATGCATTGGTTATACACCCTTCTCTTTAGGATTAATGGAATCTTCTTATTTTTGAAGGTTGAGCTAGCTCTGCCAAAGGCTTGCCATCCTAGTGTGATTTTTCATTTGATTTCTTCTTCTTTTGAGGGTCTCATGGAGATTCGTTGTCCTCGATAGATGTAGTGGTCTACTTCCTCCAGTTGTGTGTCCTCGAATTTGATCCTAGTGTTTTTATCTCTGATGTGGTTGTTGCACATGATCTTTGTCTTGCTGAAGTTCATGTATAGGCCGACTTTCTTGCTCTCTTCATTTAGTTCATCTATCATTTGTTGGAGGTCGTGTAGGTTCTCTGCGAAAAGGGCAATGTCGTCTGCAAATCTGAGGTTGCTCTTGGAACACTGCTATCATAATACTTTGCAGTTTAAATAAGGTTTAGAGATGAAATAGATCAATATAGAAATGTCCACAATATTTTGTCAGTGCTGAAGTGTAAATGCATTGGTAATAATTTTATTATAGAAATGCACTGAAAATCAGAGAGAAAGGGATGTTTGGTGGTCAGGAATCGATAAAAGCATCATTTGCAGAATAGAATTATTATACGTACTTGCAGTGACTCTTTGAAATTCCACAGTTTGAAAATATTAAAACAATAAAAAAAAAGGATTAATTTTGTACTCAACTCCTTTGTCCTCAAAATCTGACACAGAATAGAAATATTTCACTTCTTTCCCAGCTTTCTTTCTTTTTCTCATTCCTTCATTAAAGTACCTACCCTCCCTGCTGGTCTGCCAGTCGAACACATCTTTCATTATGCCCACTACTCTTATGAAAGTACCTTAAAAACATGATAGTGGTTACACGCCTCCATTATTGTGATAGTGTAAATGCATAGCTAAAATGCATAGTCTCAGAATATTTCTATTCAAAACTTTACCAAAGTTGAAATTTTGTTTTTGATTGCAAAGATCAGAGACATAATTGGTTTAGTTGAAAAAAAGATCAGCTCCAAAAAAAACTGAATTAAAAAAAAAGCAAAACTTGAATCGATAATTGGAACTAGTAAAAGCGGTAATTTATTCGTTCTTTTTTCTTTTCCTTTTTTTGGGGAGTTGGGGTATGTTTTGAAGCCAGGATGTTGATAATTTATAATGGCAATTTTTAACTGCTCTTGATAATCTCCCAAATGCTTTGAAACAAGGATGTTGATAAATAAGAATGGTGCTGATTGGCTGAAAACTAAACAAGATTGAAAAAAGTACATGATGATTGGCTGAAATAAAGCCAGATCAGAAGGTATGCTTGTACATGTAATGTTGTGCAAAAATATAGATATGCATAGTTTTATCTCAGTTGATTATTTCTTTGTGTAAAATGGAACATCTACATGTTTTATACGTACTAATATTGGTGCATGCATATTATGTATACATAAATACATATGTGTATATACATATATATTAAATCAATATAGTCAACTTATATATATATATATATATATATATGTCTAAATATGTATACATATATATTCAAACATACATTATTAAAAATAACTGACAAACTTTGCCTACTTCACTTTTTAGTTAATTTTTCATATTCGCTTACAAACTTTATATTTACAGGACCAAAATTTTGTAAAAATGTTCCAAAGTCAGATGATTTTGAAGTTCTAGATATTTTGACCATTATTGGTCATTATCAAGGATATGTAATTAATATTGTTTTTTTTAAATTTTCTATCTATATTTTAAATGTTTTTTTTCAACTTGAGTCATCATAACTAAATCTGTTTAATGTTTTTTTCAAATATGTAACTGAAACCAGTGCTGTGTATGTATAAATATATATATATATATATATATATATATATATATATATATAGTATCAAATTAATGTAATCCATAGCTTTATATATATATATATTTATATATATATTACAAATCATATAAATAATATAATATAATGCAATATTTGATGTATGATGGGGTTATTTCATGAAGTGCTCCATACATTCAACTTTGAATGTTGAGTTGATTTAGAGTAGAGCTGAAAACATGATGGAATGAGGATTTGCTACCTAAACCCAATATAATCAAACAACCCACTAAGGTTATATAAAAGGGGTCTTAGCATGGGGAAATAAATTCAAGTGAGAATATAACACTCTCAGAGAGGATACATATAAAAAAAATGAACTGATAGAAACAACCACTTACTGGTAATGTAAACACTCCCTTAATTTGTAATTTATAACCACCAACAGGCATTGAATAGAACAAAATATAGCAAGCAGTAGCCAACCACTAAACAAAAGCAAATGAAATAAAAGAAAGACCCTATCACCTAGAATAGTAGACCCCTCCAAATGTCCCAAATAGGAATCTAAAATAAACCAAATCATCCAGCTGAAGAAGCCCAAACAGGGTAGAACCATAAACATTTTTGTGTAGCAAATCCTCATTCCATTTTATATATATATATATATATATATATATATATATATACATATATATTTAATGTATTCAAACACACATTATTAAAGATAATTGACAAACTCTGCCTATTTCTTTTTTTTATATAATTTTGAAAAGAGTGTTGTCATTATAAACGTGCATCCATCACATGTACATGCATGCCTCAGCTAACTCTGAAAAACCTACTTATGGCTGATAAGTATTGAATTAATAAACAAGAATATGTTAACCAAATATTGACTGCTTATAAGTAAGTCTTGTGGATTTCTTGAAATTGCCTGATGGCTGATTATATATATATATATATATATATATATATATATAATATGAGTGTGTGTACTTCAATAACAAAGAAAAAAGCAATTATTTTGCACAACAAATATTCTTTTACATTATATCCATGCACATCATTTAGTGGTGAATATTATTCACATAGATCAAACCATATAGAGAGAAATATTTCAGATCATCTTGTTCTATAGACTCCCAAATGGTTGTACCATACCTACTGCGAATTAGTGTACAAGGGTAAGTTGACTCTGAGATGAACATAGGATAGAAGATGCTGCCTTCTCATCTGGAGGTAAATTTTGGATTGGCTAAATTTTAGTATTTTCAAATTTAAAGTAGACAGGTGCAAACTATGGTCTGCAAATTTATGTACAAGGATGAACATAAGATATGTTGCACTGCTCTCTAGTAACCTCTAAAGGTCAATTTTACTATTCTTAAATTGAAAGGAGACAATCTTTCATCAATTCTACTGGTCCAACCAGTGTGAGAGAGGGTTCAAACCCCCTCATTATTTTCATGAAATAGCTATAAAATACAATAAGTTCTTTTGTGTTATTGTTGTGTGTATATGCAGACCTGATGCACACACCACTACTTTAATTGATTTTATGAATTCTCTATAAAATGTAATTTGCTTTCCTGTGTTGTTATATTCGAAGATTTTTCCCTGGGCGACTCCGGGTACCCTAGCTAGTATATAAATATACATATATATAAATATATATATAAATATATATATATATATATATATATATATATATATATATATATATATATACACGCATATATATTTCACCTAAAGAAGGCAGAGGCATGAACATCTTTGTTTAGCAAATCCATTATTTCATCATATATATATTTATATTCATATGTATATATACTCAAATGATAATAACACTGTATTTAAAAAAAGGCATAGATGTATCATCACTTCTACGTAGAATGAAGATGAGACATGGCATAACTTTTAATAAAGATTTAAAAATTTAGATAGATATGAATAAAACAAATACAATCTACAAAATTATAAAAGAAAGTCAGTATTTTGTTACAACCTCACAATTTTGGCTCATTAGTCATTGGTGTCTGGCAATTCTATCAGGCGCTCGGGGTAAATCTTCATAATGTACGCATTGTTCAGATCTATTGAAGCATCCCTTCATGTTATTCTTTACTTTCTGCCTTATTTGCTTAATTTGATATGAAACATTTTTTCATTGCTTCACATTGTTATCTGATTACAGAGTGTTTTATGACTGACTGGATTTAATCACCTGAGAAACAAAAATAAACTCTGCTATTGAGTTTTCAACTCTAGTGATTCTTATCATTTGCCAGGTTTGAGAGTAAGCCAGACTGAAATCAATTCTGTTTTAATATTACACTTCATACTATCAGAAACCCTCAACCAAAACTGTCAACCTAGTTTTCCTCAGTTTTTGAGTTGGTTTAGCTGGCTGGCTGGCCATGTATGTATCATGCATACAGCTTGCCCCAACTGAGCTAGAGGGCTGAAAATTCGAACATTTACTCCTCATTACATCAAGAAAAAACTTTTTTTCTGTTACTTGAAAATTCTTCCGAATGATAGGTTTTTAGTGGGGGGCTCGATTTCTATTGTAAATTTATGCTAGATTGGTCTTTTAGCTTGTGTCTAGCAGCAATCACACTTTTTTTTTTGTAAATTTTACCTTTTTTAGTGATCATTGCCAAACAAAAGCTGAGAGAAGTAACTTTTTCATTGATCACCATTTTTTCCAATTTTCTCACTGATCATCCCCAAAATGGCATGCTGCCAAAAGATGTTGGTCAAGTGTCGGTTTCTATTGAGTGACTGACCCAACCTGTTTTGTTTCCATTTATTACAGGCGCTTACCATCGCATTATGGTTAGCAATTAGCTAGTACGAAATTATCGAGCCATTTTGAATATTTTGAGAACCAGTCACACAGCCTGGGGGAACCTCACATATGTTAAGAGAACTCTCTCTTAGTGTTACTCAGTTGGCAGTGAGTTGCCATAGAGTGAGCTTTTCTATAGATTAACCATCATTCTTTGGATCTTGTGCAGGTTTTTTGGTAATACATCTCATCACCCAGGTTAATCACCCACCCTACAGTTCAGATTTAGCTCTCTAAAACTTCCAGCTTTTCCCAAAGAGATTAAGGAGATTGCGACAAGGGTGATCCTGAAAATGGACTTTGCAGACTGTTTTGAAAAGTGTAAGGGATACGGGGATAAGTGTGTAAGGTCCCAGAGGAAAAATTTGAAGAAGACTAATGTACCATTTTTTTTTTGTTTGTTTATATCAAATGATCAAATACTTTCTGGATAGACCTTGTAAAGTGAGTTCAACTCTCACAGGTGCCAAGCTTTTTTGGCCTTGTGGCAGACTAAGCTAAGCTCAGTAAATAACTATCACAGTTGGACATATTCTCTTGACCTGTCATCTTTACACTATCACTTGTTTAGCTAGTAAAATTTTTAAAAGAATTCATTGAAATCAAAACACAAATCATTCTTTAATGATGAAAGACACTGTTTTGCTGAAAAGTGTTATAAAGTCATAGACAAGGCCTCTGAGAAGGATTTTATAAGGTGGTACCAAGCTCCTTGCTTTTATATACTGAAAAAATACCCTCATCATTTAGCCATTCTTTTTTTCATCTACAATAACCCATTTAGCGTGTTATACTGTATTCCCTCACCAGTAAAAATAGAGTCAATGTATTTCCTAATGTACACTTGATAACGATTTAGGAGTTCAAATTTTAGGCCTCCTTTATCCTCTTTGCGTTGCACTGGCTGCACCCTTTCTCAGAGGCCCTTTTCATAGAAAGCCAGAGAAATCCTTCGATGACTGAATAATAATGCTATGAATTATAATGAATTAAAGAATTTGTCAAAAAATTCTGGAAACTTTTCTATTAACCTAGTGTAGAAGTGATAGATTGTCCAAAATAAATGTACAAGTGAAGGCACACTCCCACTCACACACATTGAGACACATACACATACTCATATTAACATAAGAATAAATGCATAATGTATATATACACACATACACATCAACTTATACCCTCTGCATCTAAAGCTCCCTCCTGCTTTTGGGACTGGCTTTGCTCCACCTGTTGGCATTATAATTCCTGATACTTCCTGACCGACCACTTTAACTATCTCCCGATGTTTCCAATTCGCCTCTGCATCCTTTACTGCTTCCGGAGGTTTCCATTTTCTGTCATACTTGATGGTCATCTCGGAACGTCTGACTTTCATTGAGGTTAACACCGTCTTTTAGGGTGCTGCCAGAATTCTTTCAAGGCATTGGATTCCTTGTTCCTCAATCGTTGGAATCTCAGACCCTTGAATACTAAAGATTCTTTTCATCATCTTCACACTCACTCTTTTGCATTTATTTTGACACCAAATTTTGAAGGAACCAATAATTTCACAGCCAACAATGATAGCCCAAAACATTACTCCACATCATCATCCGTTGCCTTCTAAGCTATTTTGGTTGACAATTCTCACAGAGGACCCAATCTCTGACCCAGCCATCAGGTCGATCCAATATAGCTGTACATTCATCACTAAAAATGACTGTTGAGACATCAGTTTTTGTGTATACTTCACCTAACTTTGGTTGCCTTCATGTCTTCTGCCTTTGTTCTTCGTATTCTGCATCTTTTCTCTCTCTCTGTTCATATTTGCAACACCAGCTCCATCAAATATTTTCTTGCTTTTCAATCCAATTTCCTTTCTTATCACCCTTTTAACTTTTCTCAAATCTCTTTTTGGGACACTCTTGAAAACAGTTTATTTTTCTTGTTCTTGCCAATATTTCCTCTTTCATTTTTGATTGCTCTGTGGTCTCCGTTCAATATTTTTGCAATTTCCAGCATTGTGTTCCCGTCACTCAATAACTTCACAATGTCTTGTTTTCTCTTTTGTGGTTATGTCTTTTTTTTTACTATTCATCGCAATCTTTATATACCTAGAATTGAAAATGGAATATCAATAATATACTATTATATATATTCATTTTCAATATGATGAAGAACACTCAAGTTGCATAATAAAATCGCTCACCACCAAATAAGTTATTGTAAATATTTCTAACCAAAACAGATATTATCAGCTGAAATTCACATGGTATATCTACCATATAAATATATAAATATATCCTGAGAATTTTACCAATATTGGTTGGTTGATAAGAATACTATTGTGAAAAAACTGAATTGTATAATCTAATCTTAAACTTGTTATACAAACAAATGCATTAAGATAGATAGATAGATACATACATAAACATGCTACACACATATACATACATAGTATATGCATGTGTGTATGTTTGTGTGCATATGTGGCATTCAAACGTACCCATATATACATGCATGCCAATACTGACATCTGAATAACTATTGCATACATGCATAAATACTTTTACATATATGCTTGCTACGTATCAATATGGTATTGTATGATTATAAATTGCGTAATATTATATAGAAACTCATTACACAGTTAATATAGCACTTAGCCTAGAGTTTCTGTACAATATAATGTAATTCATAATCATTTTGTTGGATCATATACATCCATCTCTTAATACATAGTATAGAATGTATGTATTTGTTCAAGTTCTATACAAACACATTAATATGTAAAAAACACACATACTCATATATATATATATATATATATATATATATATATATATATATAAGCACATGTGTATGTATATACACATACATACACGCACACATGAATACATGCATCAATTCACACCCAGCCATAGAAATACTTCTTCGTTTCCATTATCATATCAAATTTTAGCATGTATACTCACACAGATAAATCAGCAAGTCGATTTTAACATATGCACATATGTTATAAGCACATACCCAGACTTTGAAAAATGAAATAAAATGATAACAATAAATGAATGAAACCAAAACAGAAAAACCCCTCCCTCACACAAAAAACTAGAAATTACAATTCCCCCAGATCCTAAAAGCAAGTTCAAGTCCTTTGATGTGATTTTCGCTTCTATCATTTCTGAAAACTATTTTATTTTTTATTGATTCTTACACTTACAACCTAACAAAAGTCTTTTTATGTATTTATTTATATTCATTTTTCATTGTGTTCCTCTCTCTCTCTCACCCACTCTCTCCACATCTCTCGTTCCATATGCGTACCCCTGACCCCCATCTGTTATTGTCTCTCTTCTTCGCTGCTTTGTGGCCTCTAGCAACAAGTTATCCAAAATAACTTCGCTCTAAGAGTTAATGGAGGCAAAGAAAATACTATTAAAATGTTTGAAAATGATGATGATGATGACAATGGTGATGGTGGTGACGATGATGACAATGGTGATGGTGGTGACGATGATGACAATGGTGATGGTGGTGGTGCTGATGATTGTAGTGATAATGATGGTGATGATGATGATGGTGGTGGTGTTGATGTTGGTGATGATGATGGTGGTGTTGTTGATGTTGATGTTGGTGATGGTACTGGTGATAATAAGGATAATGGTGGTGATCAGGGTGTTGGTGATTGTGATGATGGTGGTGGTGTTGGTGATAACGATGATGGAAATGGTGATGATGTTGATGGTGATGTTGACAATGGTGTTTGTGATGGTGATGATGATGGTGTTGATGTTGATGATGGTGGCAATGTTGATGATGATGGTGATAACAATAAAGGTGGTGGTAATGGTGGTTTCTAATGATGATGATTACAATTAAAAAAAAGCTAGAATACTGATGTGAGTACTGAAGTACTGAGGAGACTTGCTGTCACTCAATCTCATGGGAAACCAATCACTTGCTAATGGTGAGAGAAACTCAATGAATGAATGAATAAATGATGATGATGATGATGATAATAGCAGTGATGACAACGATGATGATGATAGTCAAGGTGTTGGATATGGCAATAACAGTAATATATAGAAGAAGAAGAAGAAAAAGTATAAGAAAAAAAAAACAAATTACCCATCAGTCTTTCTGCATTCCTATAAGAAAATATAAGAAACTATACATATACATATACATTTATATATATAAAGAGAGAGAGAGAGAGAGAGAGAAAGAGAGAGAGGTATAAAGTTATAAAGATAGCAAATAGCATTTTGCAGCCCAATTGCGAACAGTCCCCACTGAGGTTCTATTATTGAATATCCTCAGGCATTTTTCTTGTCCATTCTTCTCTCTCTATTATCTATAAACTTTTGAGACATATTCAATAATTTGTTTTTATGAAAGAAAATATAATCAGTCGAAAAAAAACAACAAACAATTGTCACAAAATTAGGTCAAATCATTTACTTGAATTGTATTTCTGGGACAAACTTGTACTGGAAATAGAAGAACACACAATGTATACGCCTCTAGTGTAACTTTATATGGGAAGTCTTTGATTTAGAGTTGGTAAGAGAGAATGGCCATTTTTAACAGCAAAAAATAGCTAGATTGTTCAATGACTGACTCAGGAATTGGCTAAAAGTAACTATTTTATTTTATAGATATATCAAGCTTCTACCAACTACAGGATTTTCCCATCCTGTGATTTAACCACAGATTTGCCATATTGTCGGAATATTCCTGCAAAGGGGTGTGGCAGATCCCTACAGCTTGTTGAACCATCAGCTCTTTGTCGTATGTTTCCTCTCAGGAAGTATTCTATTCTTACTTATTTCTTCTTCCCAGTGTTAGGTTTCACTTTTACATGACCTTAGTTGTTAATGTCTAATTCTTTTTAAATTCTGGGTTGATTTTGTTTCTATATACCTAAGACAATTATGAAATGGTGATTGTGTTGTTCTTGAAGTGGCTGGAAGTATAAAAGTAATAATGATGTCAACAGTAATGCTGCTACTTCTATTATTAATAATAACAAAAAGAACATAGCAATGGTGGTTGATTTTTATATACTTGTACATGGGGTGTTTAATTATTTTTTTTGAATAGAAATTTTGAGTGGTGCCATCATTTTAATGCTTCTTCATTTTTTCTATTTAATAACTCTTCTTTGTTTTTTGTTCCATTGGTAATGGTGAGAATTTCTAGTTTCTGATTTAAGCATGGGTGACATATGATTCCAGAGTTCTGACAAACATGTGTTTATCTTGATATTTCCCATTTTGCTGAGAGATTGCTGTGTATTAGTTTTCAGTAATATGTTGACAGTGATGTACTGTTTTTGTACTTGTCGTTTGTAAAGGATTATGTATGGTTGGCTAATCTTAGTTTAAAGGGGTTTTTAGATATTCGTATATGATATCTTGTATCTAAGGGTTTCTCATGGGTTGACATTTAAGCTTCATCTACAAAATTTGATTTGAGACATTTGTTTTGCAAAGGGCATCTGTTGTTGCTAGTACAATTGCAATCTGGGTAATTTATATTTTCTCCATTAGTATTATTTTTAATACTCTATCATTATGTTCTGTTATGAATATATGAAAGTTATCTGGACAACAATAACTAATTTTCATTTTGTTCTTGCTGAATATTTTGCACAGTGGGTTGCTGGGGGGGAGTTCTACTATTAGTTGGAGGAATATTTTCTCTATGTTTGGTTTTACTTGTAAATTGAATGGCAGTGTATATCAGATGATTTTCCCACCTCTGCTTTTTTTTGTTGTTGCTAGGTATTACTCTATTGAATTTCACATTTTTATCGTACTTTAAGTTAGTTTCAGTGAAACGTTTAATGATTTATTGTTTGAAGAATTGTATATTAGCCTAGTTCCTATTGATTTAGGAATCTTTTTAATGATTTTATTTGGGTGGTTAGATTTTGTGTTAATATATACATTCTCAGAATTTTCTTTCCTGTGTGGTTTGTGGGTGTAATCATTTAGATTGAAAGTAACATCTAAAAAAATGTAAAATTTTTACTTTGGCCGTAATTTCAACTTTAAGGCTCAAACTTTTCATTTCTTTGATGAGGTATTTCTTAAAATTTTTCAAAATTTTTGCACATTTCTATCAGCAGACCATCATTCCAGTAGAGTCCTATATTTTTGGAGTTTAGTTTCCTTTTAAGGTTATATAAAATGGTGTATATATACATATATATATAGTCTCATAAACTTTGCACATTTCAGCTGAAAAAGAATTTTTATTTTAGAGATTTCATAAATTTTATACTCTCCCAAATCATCCCATGATGTTATATCATGCTCAGGTTTTCTCTGATCACGGTTAATGTACTAGGTTCAGATTATTCCATGTTATGTACAGAATTTGATTTCTATTATCATTCGGACCATCCTCATCTTGGTTGTTTTTCATCCAATGTTTCAGCAGTTGTACTCTACGGCCTTCATCAGGTATCATCTGGTAGGTGTGGGGAAGTAATGAACCGAACCCTTTATTTAACCGACGGGGTATATTGACCGCACTCCCCTCTTAACATTAGTAGTATTATTATTGTCTCACACTGGGATTGAACCCAGAGCCATCAGATTACTTGCAGTAATTTTGTCTGATACTCTAACCACTACGCTTTGTGTCAATGCAATAACAGAAATAATAATAATGCCTGATCTCAAAAATAATAATACCTCATCTCAAAAATTCAGAGATAGAATTTGATTTATTCACTATTATTTAAATTTTCATCATAATTCTGTAAATTTAATTTCATTGTAGGGATTTACCATGAACCTGTTTAGGAGATATTAAAAAAAACACAGGCATTTCTCCATGGCGCCTCTCAGCTGTGTTGATCGGAACAACTTCCCCACTTATATGTTATTTTTAGATTCATATTATTATTATAATTTGCGATACATGGATTTCCTTCTTTTTTTTTTACTTTTCTTATCTTTTGTTACTTAGATAACTATACTATTTCATTTTACCATTTAGCTGCTATATAAATGCATATATAAATATTCTATTATAAGTATTTGATTTCTGTCATACCCCCTCGCACACACATGTACGCACAAAATCTCTATTGAATTCAATCGTTTCTCTGGAATGTCCTATTATCGGTCAATGTTGTTCGGCTGATTAGCAAAACAATGTGAGTTGTGGATGATGGGAGAGAAAGGAAGATATCTGAAAAAAATCTAAGAAAATCAGAAAAGAAAATCAGGACATAAAAAAATTGTTGAATGGACAGCCTTTGTTAATAAACAGAGATACTTCAATAATATATACATGCATATAATCATTCATTCATTCAATTACATACACACATGTGATTGTAAATTGCATTATATCATATTGAAAATGATATCCTGCTATTACTCGATGAATGTATCACTTGGCTTAGACAATGTAAATAGAATAAACAATCAAAGAAAACAGGGCTGCTGCAAGAATTAAACCTGGGATTGATAGGGTAGCAGCTTTAACGTAGCATTTCTTTCACCATTTAGCTAACCAGTGACCAGGAATGCAGAGGCCCAAAAAACTGTTTCAACCCTAAATTTCCATTTTTGCTTATTCACGGTCTATATCTGCTCTATTTGTTTCTTTCAATGTGACAGTCATGCTATAAAGAAAATGGTTATCTGATCCGTCAGAATGATTATAAATTGCATATAGGAACTCTTATTTTGAATGATCTCCCATCATTACATGGTTAATATATCACTTGGCCTAGACTCTGTAAATAAAATGAGCAATTGAAGAAAATGGGGATGCTGCAGGAATCGAACCTCCAACCTCTAACCACTGAGCTGAACAGTCGCTGGTGATGTGAAGGCTCAGATCATCATCATCATCATCATTATCAATCTTTTAACGTCCATCGTTGGATATAGACCTTCTCCAGGATTTGCCACACTTCTCTATCATGGGCGTCACGGAGCCAGTACTTTCTGAATTTGTCTAGCTAAGCTCTACATCTAATATTCTGCTGGCCTTGGTTGCGCATGTGATCTTGGGGGATCCATGTCATGAGTCACGATGTCCATCGGTTGTCTGCCATTCTTACTACATGGCCAGCCCACTACCATTTGAGATTTTTAATGGATTCTATGATGTCTCTGACTCCTGTCTTTTCCCGGATGTTCTGTGCTGTCTTAAGGCTCAAATAACTGTTTTCAACTCAAAATTCTCATCCTGTCTATTCACTGTCTATATCTGCTCTATTCATTTCTTTCAATGCATCAGTTATGTCATTGAAGAAAATGGATATATGATCTGGCAGAATGATTACAAATGATGCTATATTATATTGGAACTCATACTTGAAATTATCTCCTGCTATTACACTGTGAATATATCATTCGGCCTAGACCATGTAAATAGAATAAACAATCACAGAAAATGGGGCTGCTGCAGGCATAGAACCTGCGACTTAATATGCAGCATTGCTCTTACCATTGAGCTGAACAGCCATTGGTAATGCAAAGGCCGAAATAACTGTTTTCAACTCCAAGTTCTTGTCTATTCAAGGTTTATATCTGCTTTATTTGTTTCTTTTGACTCGGCAGTTATGTTATTTTAGAAAAAAGATATATGATCCGAAAGAATGATTAAAAATTGCATTATATTATATTGAAACTTATTTGAAAATGATCTTCTGCTGTTACATGGTGAATGTATCTTTTAGCCTACACAATACAAATAGAATAAACGCAACTTATAATCAATCTGTTGGATCATATATCCATTTTATTAATAACATACACAAAGTATGTAAATATCTATGTATTGTTGACATTCGCTGATACTTTGCCAAGGAGAGGTAAAAGGATTTATTCCGGGAAAACAGCAGAAAGATATATCTGAGTGTTGGTTGTCGGGTTAAGGATTAGAGAGTGTCTAATCTGTGACTTGTCCTAAGCTATCACTGTTTATAGTGAACCATAAATCATTAGCCACTATAAAGTTGGAGAAAAAAATATCCTAAAAATTGAATCAGAGAAAAAGATACCCACCAAAAATTAAAGAAAAATTAGCTAAAAAGATGAAAGAAAGAAAAATACCCCCAAAAAACTGAAAGAGAAAAAATCTCAAAAATGAAACAAAGAAAAGAATAACTAAAAAAACTGGAAGAAAAAAAACTACCTCAAAAATGGATGAAAGAAAAAGATACCCCTAAAACTGAAAGAAAAAACTCAGGAAATGAAAGGAAGAAAAATACCCCTATGAAGGAAGGAAAGATTAAAAAAAGAACGACATTCCCATTATAAAACAACAAAAAGCAACTAATGTGTTTTTTCTCTGATCAACATTTTTTCAATATGATGTCATTCTATTCCCAGGTCTTTTCTCAAATCAAATCTCTGGTATCTTCTGAGACTGGGAAAAGGTTAAATCAATTATTTTTAACCTATTTTGCTCCATGCTCTGCCTTGACAGCTCTTAAATTTGTTGTCTCCCTCCCTCACGATATTATAACAAATGGGTGTTGAAAAAGTATAATAATACAATCAAAAAAATGTATACACCCTGTACACTCAATTTGTAAGTAATTTATACAATATTTTTAATATTTTGTTCTTAAAACAAAGTTTGTGTAACCTGAACCATGACCTACAATGCAGTGTTTTGATATTTACAATGATGTCTGTGTATCACAGATGAGAAAATAAGCAAGAAATATGGTGATGATAGCTGGTGAAAGATAGGCATCAATAGAGTATCAGAATCCCCTCATTGACAAGTGAGTGTTATGATATCTGTTTTGATTGGGACTTTATATTTTGAATGTAAAGTGCTAACGAATTGACCAATATAAAAATGTGTGAAGCAACTACAATAGTCTCTTTGATCTAGACTTAATTCTTGCTAAGTTATTGATATTAATCCACCAAAATCTTGTTTGTTTTTTTTTATTAAAAAAACTTGGTTCCGGTAAGTCATTCAATAGACCAATGTTTCTGGTATAAATATTGTTTTACATTTCTAAAAAGTTACACAGAAATGAACAAGCTTTTACTGCAGGCAGAATGAGTTGAATGAAGCATTGAAAATGAGCCTTGTCTCTTGTCTTTAAGTCATACAACAGTGATATCAGGTGAAGATTTTCCACTTGTGATGCATTGCCGGCTCCCTAAGAACTATGGATTTTGGAACATTATGGATTCCAGATAAGGGATACTTCACCCATAATAACATTTTTGAATTATGAATAACTTAATACTGGTACACTATCAATTTTTTGGTAGCACCTCTTTTAATCTGAATAAAATCATGAGATATTTCTCACACTAGATCACTGAATGGCCACTGTTGGTGTTATGTGTGGAGCCATCTCTTAATTGTTCCTACTGTGGTAGTTGTTACTGCTCATTTGACTTCGTAAAATTTTCAGCCTAATTGGCTCACATTACCCTTAGCTAGGAAAAGAAGAAATGTTGAGAAAACTCAACCATAGTATATTGGTACAGAAGCTTTGTGAATTGTTATGCGATTGGCTCATAAACTGTACATGATATTTGTATTTGTACAATTAATACACCTGTATCTGTTTCATTCATATGATTAAATTGTATAATTCATATTGATTTATTGCATCAAACCATTTCATTCATATTCAATATTTGTTTAATCTCAATTTTCCATTGAATTTCTAAGTCATTGATATCTTGAATAGAGATGTAACCAGATTCTAAGTTAGTAGGAGAAAGCTTGTAAAAAAATTGCCAGGACACAAGCCAAATAATTTTAGATTCATTTCACATTTTTATTTTGTAGTTGAAATCAAAATACAGGGAAGATACATTTTAAATGAAGTGCATGATTATTATTCTATACTTAAAATCAAAACAATGAAAAAAAATATATCATTGAAGGCTCATGAATCTGTATTGTATTTAAAATCAAAACATGACAAAAACGTATGTTATTTTACATTTTAGATGTGAAATGCAAACAAAACAAAAAATAAAAAAATGTATAAAGCAACAACAGCAGCCTCCTTAATCTCGACTCAATTCTTGCAACATTATCTATTACTTTATGATAATCCACCTAAATCTTATTTTTTATTAATTTAAAAAAAAACGTTTTGGGAAGTCACTCAATAGACCAATGTCTTTTGGCAACATGCTCAATCAAAAGATTGGAAAAAGGTGTAATTGATGAATAAGTTACTCTCTCGCCTTTTGTCAGGCTGTGATCATTAAAAAAGTCTGAATTTTCAAAAAACCATCGTGAATTCTGCCAGGCACAAACTAAGTGACCAATTTAGCATAAACTTACAGTATAAATTGAACTCCCCACAATAAACTTACTTTATGCATGGATTTAAAAAAAATAGGAAATAATGTTCTTCTAGGCATAATAAGAGGTAAATGTTTGAATTTTTCAGCCTTCTAGCTCCATTGGTGCAACCTGTGTGCACATATACATATATACATACATACATATTTAGCCAGCTAGCCAGACCAATTAAAAAGTGACAAAACCTATGGTGACAGATTTGGTCGGTAGTTTCCTCTTGTTGAAAAGATGTCTCTCTTGAAGAATGCGCTCAGGGGGAGCAACCACAGGCTGTGCTACTGATCCCAATTCTATCTCTGATAAAAATGGCAGAAAGCCAAGTAACACCGAATCTCTTCGAAATCTGTTATATCTATTTCATCATTATCATTATCAGCAGCACCATCATCATCATAACCTGTCACTTTGCCAAATGATACAAAACATAGACCAGTTGTAGTTGATAGCAATTAGATGAAAATATTACTTGGGAGTAATCAACATAGTCTGATGGGAAATGAAGCATTGAAAATCAGTTGCACCAGTTTGGTTAGATTAGCCACTTTGATGTTAGGCTTCCACATGAATTAAGTGAGAAAAAAACCCTATTAGACTGTATTGCCATGAATGATTCGCCACTTAACCAGGCTCAGTGTAGTGTAGAAGAATGCTGTGAATTTATTGAATATAATTTTTTTAAAAAGTTTTTGTCACCAGGGATGCATAGCAACCCCATGATATTGATCAGAAAATGAAGAGATTCATATCTGCTATTGAAAAAAAAAAACAGTGAAAATGATTGTACAGGGCTCCCTCATTATAACGTGGTTCATGTTATAACATGGTTGGACTCTAAATATCAATCTAGCTCCAGAATAGCTAAATTTTATTGCAGCTTGGTTTTAATGCGGTTGGCTCTCTTGGACCCCATCATGTGTTCTATAATGGGGGATACCTGTACAAATAACAATCGAGACTCAATAATTAAGAAAAAAATATTCGATTTAAGTGAAACATTTTTATAACATTTATTTAAAGTAATAACAGGGCATTAAGATTTGCGATCACACCACAGAAGTTTCAATCTCGATGTTCATACTAAAAAATGAGATGAAATTTATTATTTAATTACTTGTATGCTACTTATTGCATTGTTCTATTTCACGGGTCCCCTCATCCATTCTGTTTTTTGTATGTTAACTCCTTAGGCTGCTATTCATCACAATTAAACAACAGAAACGCTTCTTGATGCTATTAACACTTGAATCCATTAACCATTCTGTACTGCTCCTAAACACAGTGAAACTCCAAAGAAAGGAATTTTTCAAAAATGGAACTATTTTGTGAATTGAATGAAAATTTTTTTAAATACCTAATGGTACAAGGGAAGTTATTTAGATCAGTCATTCGTCTTGATTTACCATTTAATTTCTTAATATGAATTTAAGAGTTAAGCAGTATGTTATAGAAGGATCTACTATCAATCCAGACTGCTGGCAAGTTACTACATGAAAGAATTGAATGCAGTGGGTTTTCATCTCTTCGAGTTGAACCGTTAACCCCAAAACAAGACTTAACACACAAAAGTTGAACGGATATGGAGATCGGTGGAATGAAGTAACAGGGTACAATGAATGGCGTAGAGAAAAATCGGTGAAAGTTGACATTAATGACAGTATTCAAGGGTGTGTATTGAACTTACTTCCATATCAGAGTTCAATAAAATTCTTTTATTGAAAATAACAATAATAACAAATCATTCAAACTTTTTGCCGGACAATCCATTTCTTCTTCCAATCTTTAATGTTAACGTAACATTTCAGCCAAATCATTCTCTGGCTTCGTTCAGTGGATAGCAAATACTACACCTGAACAAGGCTGTAGAATGTCTCTTTTATTGGTCTCTTTCTCTAGTGGTGCAAAGCAAAAGAAAAAAACAACCAATACATATTATACCTGAAGAAGGCCATAGAATGATTCGACTGAAATGTTCTGTTAGCATCAAAGAAAGGGAGAATTGATTAGATTGCCCGCACAAAAGTCTGAACGTTAATAATTCCTCTCAAAATTATAGACAATAACAAATCAATTTTTTTAACCAGGTCAAAACAAATAAAAGCAAATGCAAAAAAACAACCAGTGGTATTGTATATACCTGTATATAAGACAGATATTAAATGTGAAAAAAAAACAAAAAACAAGCATATGTTACACTGCATCCAGTGAGCTGGTATTATGATTAGGCCCATCTACAAAAGCTTGACATGGACAGTTATGAGGTTTGGATGAATTATAGTGAGCAGTAGTGCTTCAAATACCTTTGTAGATCATTCATATAGTCCGGCATATACGGTATATTGAGATAGGAACAAAAGTTTTTGCTCTGTTTTTTGTTAAAAATGAGCCAATACTAAAAGCAACAGGAATTGATTTTGCATTTACAATTAGTTGCTAAGATCCATTAGCAACAAAGATCTTAATGGAAAAACATTAATTTTCATGATAAAGAAGAATAGGGTTTTCAAGAGTATTTAATGCTCCAAAGTTCATATGATATCATTGGTACGCTACGTCATTTACAGTTGAAGATTCAAACCAAATCTTTAGCAGATTGGATAATAACTTTAATAAATTACAAACTATTCCAAATGACCACAACAAGTCTGAAAAAAAAAGACTGAATAAAAATACCACAGTCTACTTGAAAAAACAAGTTAATAAAATCATTCAATTTTCTGCATAATTTCAATCTTGTTTTGTAACAGCTTGACTGCAATCATGAAAAAATTACCAAAAAATGTTAAATAGACAAATTTTATCTATGGTTTTCAATGGCTTATATTTAAAAGATAAAGATATAGATGTCAAATATCATTGATACTGATTGTAAGGGAAAAATCTGCCTCCTTTGTTGTAATAGAATCTTCAAATTAGATAGAATAAAACATAGATATCAAATCTAATAGTCTTTGATGAAAGCAACAAAAACCTGTCATATTTGTTCATGATAGTGTTTGAGTCCAGTGATGGAGATGGATTTTCGGAACTACATATATAGCAAGGGTTTATCTAGGATTTATGGGTTTTATTGTAAAAACTGAAGAAAGATATGAATGCATAATTAAAATAAATAAACAAATGAATGTTTATTGATAAAAACTTAACAAAGGACAATAATAGATGTCTTCATTAGCAGACATTGAACTTATAAAAAAACACTTGGAAATTGAGAACTATGTATATGTCATACCCACACATCCTTTCCACCACTGTCCGCAATAAATATCAACTCTAATAGTTTAGGTGATAGCAACAAAACCTTATCAAATTTGTTCATACGAATGTTTGCATCCACAACAAATTATTCATCAAATTTAATAGTTTTTGATGATAGCAACAAAATCCTGTCATATCTGTGTATAACAGTGTTTAGGTCAAAAATAAAAATATGTATCAGTGTAAGAAATAGGCATGTTTTATCTCAATTACTGCTACACAATCTTTGAAAAGCACTTACTAATGCACAAACATATAAAAGGAAGGAATACTTAAATCCAAGCTGGTAAAAGATTTTTCAAAAACTGCCAAGGAATTTAACCTCCAAGCCACTGATATGCACTACAGTGTGCATCTAGGGAACCACCATAGCTTCTTGTTTCATTTACCTAAGTGACTACCACCTAATTCAAAACAATTTGTAAAATGGAGTAAGTCTTCAATTCTAAACAATTCATGAAGTGGAGTTAGACTTCAACTTCCTAAACAAGGATAAGCATTAAAGTATGTATCTATCTCTACTGGGAGATGGAACCACCATAATCCTTTGTCTCATTCATTTGCAGGGATTATCACCTAATTCAAAACAATTTGTAGCCGTGAATATTCACTAAAGTGCATCTTGAAAAAGTATCAATCTCTACCAAGAGATGGAACCACCATAGCCTCTTATTTCATTCATTACAATGACTGAACCTTGATTCAAAATAACATACTGTAAAAAAGATCTTACAGTCAGATAAAAACACAAGGTATTCAGCTTCATTTTGTATATGAGAATAAACAAAATATTAATCAATATGGTTAAGAAGTTAAATCACACGTACACATAAGCAGGGGTGTAGCACTAGAAAAAGAAGTGAGGGACTGCAAGGCTGCCTGCTTCAAAGGTAATGGGGCTTATCCCAAACACACACTGAAAACTTTTGAAATTTATCCAAATCCCCAGATGTTTAGAGGCCATATGTGATGATTATTTGGACATATACTGACTAATTTTTCACACATGAATTGTTAAAATAGAGAATTTGAGTAATGTATAGATATCAGTACCTCACATAAATGAATCACCATAGCCAATGTTTGGTCCAGAACAAATTATGGGAAAAAAAATCATTAAAAAAATAGATCTAAAATTATCTTAAAAAAAAAATCGTCTATTTAAAATCATCTAAAATGTACTGGCACAAGGTATAGGCATTATTGATCCAAAATGACTATAAAAAGACTATAAGCAGAATCCCCATTTTCGTGATTTTTTTTAAGATAACAACTTCAGCAAAGATATTACTATTTGTAATATGTTGCATTCTATAAGGCATTGGTATTCAAATCATATTCCAATGAACCCTTGGGCTCTGCATGGCCATTCTAGGGATTCTATGAAACAAAGTGATATTTTTGCAATTTTCTTAATAATTCTTCATTACTTAATAATTATTTTTAACAGTTATGTTAAAATCAAGAACATTTCAGTTATTCATTTGACATGGACATTGTTCAGTCAGTAGTAAGCCATACATTTATGTTTCCTCAGTAAGCTGTATTCTTAATTTTCCATTCAAATGTGCATTTTATACTTGGTTTAATACACATTTGGATAATTCCATAAACAAGGCTAAAATCCAATAGTTATACACACACACACACACACACACATATATATATATATGTATATTCATAAAAGTATATGTACATATATCACTTAAATTCACTGACCGTCCAGTCCGTGGGACAGAGGTAAGATACCAGCCTCCGGGTCTGAAGCAAAGGTTTCAGTCCTACCTCATGGTACTGGATGGGATAATGAATAGTCTATAGCCACACTGAAAAGTTGTAATACGACGAAACAGCTTTCTGTGGATGACACTATAATATATATATATATATATATATATATATATTTATATATATATATAAGTGTAGAATGAAAAGTTGTTTTTGAAGGGGTTCCCTAAAATTTGATCAATGAAGAGAATTCCCCAAATTTCTCAAACTCTTTGGGATCACTCCCCTCATACACTTGATCAATGTCTCCTGTAAAGTTGGTAAAAAAAATTATACAATAAAAATCAAATTTGATTAAAAAAAAATTTTCCAATTGAAGAATTCATCCGATATTGAAAAATATAATTGCACAAAAAGTATCTAAAAGTACATGATTGATTAATTAATATGAAAATAATTAATGTATAGGATTGGCCTAATGTTATTGGTATTCTTTTCCTCTTACCCTCCCCCCTCCATCATCCCTTGTCTTCCAAAGCCCCCACTACAACCCCTTGCATTTCATTATCCCCTTCTTGGGTCTTAAAGTATACCAAGGGGGTAGTAGCACCCACTTCGGGAATCATTGCAAGGCATCAAATAATGCTTACTCACAGGTCTTTTCTAGGTAGCCCTCCTCATATAGTGATTAACCCTTATATGCCTATAGGCCTTTAGTTAGTTCACTAAAAAGTATATCTATGGCAGTTTATAAAAGAAAGCCAATCAAATTATATAAAAACATGAGAATGAGAAACATGCTCTCAGTTTTTTACAAATAAATTTTCCTTACAATGCTAATATACTTTCGTTTACCATATATATTTTAAATTATACCGAAATTAGTAGAAAAATCTGATTTATGGCATGAATGGGTTAATTAGCAAAAATGGCTAGATTTGGTCTCTATACAGCAGTGAGGTGGTTAAGATTCCAACCGTAGGAAGGATTCAATCTTTTGCAAGCTCAGATGATAAGAAATTCAATCAATTACTTCAATCAGTCGATTGATTCTAATAAAGAACTTGTGTTTTTACTGTAGCAGAAGTGACATAAAGGCATCATCGGTAAATAGCAATAAGAGAAGGCTAATACTAAATCTGTAAAGGTCATTGCGGTAGGCAGTAGTAGGCATTGCAGAAGCTTTGAGTGATGAGAAAACCAATAATATCACAAGAGTTGGATTGGTCAGTAGATATTGGGTTGGCCAGCCAGCAAAGAAATCAATATACAAGATCTGTCCAGAAAGTATCCAGCTGTAAAGATATTGGGTGCTCAGGCCTGGATCCAGCATAATATAAACACTTATTAAAAAAAGATATTTAGACAAAGAAATTCTTTAAATAAAAAAGCCAAATCATGCCAAACAATTATTAATTTAACCTTGAGAACAAAAATTTATTACATCCATTGTCCAAGAGTGAGGGAGAGAAGGAGAAAAATTATAGGGCTCCCCGACAATCTCTGCTCAAAATCCTGGATCCACCCCTGGTTCTACAAAAATTTAGTTTCAGAAAATTCAGTCATGGGAAAGTTGGTCTAAAAAATCATGGAAACAAGTTTGGTCAGTCACTCAGCAGACACTGTCATGTAACCAACTTCTTTGGCAGCATGCCGTGTTGCGGATGATCAATTAAAAAATTGAGTAAAAAGGTGATCAATGAACGAGTTGCTTCTCTCGCCTTTTGTTGGATCACTAAAGAGTATGAATTTAAAAAAAGAAACAAGCATTAATGCTGCTGGATACAAACTAAGGAACCAATTTAGCATAAAATTACATTGATCATACGTTGACACCCCCCTTACCAAAAAAACAAACATATGGTGGTGATTTTCAGAAAACAAAAAGATACGTTTTTTCAAGACACAATAAGGAGTGAATATTTAAATTTTCAGCCCTCTAGCTCCATTTTTGCAGCCAGTACATACGTAGCCAGCCAGAATCACTTAAAAATCGAAGAAACCTATCTTGGCCTATGTTCACAGTTTTGGTTGACGATGTCTAGTAAATATTATAAAAAGGAAATTAAAAGGATGAGAACTGATGGAAGACAGAGAAATTGATGGTAGAAATGAACTTGAAATATCCATAATTCACATTAATGAATCACCATAGCTCGCACATGTACCAGAACTAATTATAAAAAAAACTATGTAAAATTATCTTAAAAAATGGATCATTTGTCAAAAACTATTAAAAAAAAATACCAGCTCAAGATATGGGCATTGTTGGCTCAAAATAACCATAGAGACCAAAAAAAAAGCACTTAAAAAAATACGTTTTCAGATTTTGTCTAGTGGTATACTCATGCAAATTTTTGAAGTTGCAGCCCCATAAATGTTACCAGAAGTCTCCAAAGACACAGACTAACAGAGAGAGGTGAATCTGTGGCCTACTTAGCTGGTTTGTCATACAGGCCATTTGTGGGGTCACAGTGATTAGATTGAAAAGGCAAGAATTGATGAGAGACTATCATATTAAGTTTTACAAAAAATAGTAATTCCAAAATAGAATAATCTGGTGTCAGAAAATTTCGTCTTGGAAAGTTTGATCTCATCAGTTATTTAAAACTGTGTCAAATTGATTGAACTTTTTCAAGATCAAATTTTCCTGACTGAATTTTCTGAAACAAAATTTTTGACTAACAAGACATTATCTCTAATTTTGAGAAGTGTCATTAACATTCGAGGAGTTTTTCAGACAATCAAACTTATTTTTCTTCTTAGCTTTGTTGTTCCCACAATGTTCCTGCCGATCCATTCTATGACCTTCTTCAGTTGTATCATCCATACGTAAATAGAGGGATTTTATTGCTAGTATTACAAGTAAAAAAAAACAATTGCAAACAGAGAAGAAAAAAAAGATTTATGTTCGCTACCATGTTTGCTACCTTGCAAACTGTTGGAAAAAGTGTCCCTCGCATTACATACAGATAGTACACATGAAGAAGACTGTGGAATGGATTGGCTGAAAAATTGTAAGAACAACAAAAATAACAAGAAGAATGTGTTGAGTCTGACAAACTCTCCGTAAGTATCCTGCCATTTTGACTACCTTGAGAATAGATTGTATGGCTTTGATATAAGTTGGTAACTAATTCATCG
This sequence comes from Thysanoteuthis rhombus, assembly GCA_963457665.1. NCBI lineage: Eukaryota > Metazoa > Mollusca > Cephalopoda > Oegopsida > Thysanoteuthidae > Thysanoteuthis > Thysanoteuthis major. The sequence goes on from OY735225.1 coordinate 29,501,036, forward strand.
GGATCTTTCAGTGAATGTGCAAACAGGCACTCTCCAGCCAGGTTACTCGGTTGGCAGTGAGATGACATTGTTAGCTAATATACCATGTAACAGTTGCATTTACAATGATCGAACAAATCATTCTGCACATCTGATGTAGGTATTTCTGTCAGCCTCCTTACAGTCCAGATTCAGCTACCTGCAACTTCTAGATTTTCCAAGGGAGACTTCAGACCTTGTACAAGATTAATGGATATTGGGACAAGGTAGCTGATCAATATCCTAAAAGAGGACTTTGCCGACTGTCTTAAAAAGTAGAAGGGACTCTGGGATAAGTGCTTGAGGTCACAAGGGGTGTATTTTGAAAGGTGTAATTGTCCAAAATAGGCTTTTGAACAACCATAGTCACCAAAGATAGCAAAGGATCCTATCCTTTTATATATATATATATATTTGTTTGTGTGTTCCAGAACTCCTGGCCATACCGTTTTGTCTGAATTAGCATCAGTACTCAATTAGACTCCTTCGAAAAAATTTTTTAATTTTTGGAAAAAAACATTTTTGATCTTTTTGGGGCTAGATTCATTAATGACGTCCAGATTTTCCACAATCTAGATGTTTTTTAAAATTTTTTTTACTCTATTTCAGAAGTTTTCCAGTGGAAAACATGAGTGATGTCATGAATAGAATTTATTCTGACCATATTCATTCTTCGTTGGAATTTCTTTTGTGATTGTGAATTTTGACACTACAGTTGTTCAATTATTGACAGTGACGGCGGGTTTTCGTTAATATCAAATAGCTGGATACTTCCCGGACAGACGTCATCAGTTGTGACAAGGAAATAAATCTTACTGTATGAAATATACTTTCTTTGAAAAGGACAGAGCTCCAGTTTCAGCTGGTGCACATTTCAAATCATATAGGTATTCATATGCACAGGTGTATTTGTATACAATGACAGGAGTTACTTAATGTTTGAGTAAGACCATCACTTCAAGTTCACAAAAGTTCAGTCACGTACCAACCCCATGAGGCTCCTCTGCCAGCATAGGGCCTTGATACGTTAATGTCCGAACATGAAACTCAGCAGAAAACATTCTCATTTGATACATTCTCTACCTTGTTCACTAAATGAAAAGCTAAATCACATGACATTAACAGTGAAGGATTTGTGGCTACTGAAAAGCATCAACAGAGTCTGTACAGAAGTAGCGATGATGATGATGATGATGATAATGATGATAGATCTGTCATTTATTTCTATTGCAACAACAACAACAACAACAACAACAGGTTGAGTGCCCATCATCCATATTGTCTGAAACCAGAAGTGTTTCGGATTTCGGATCTTTTTGGGATTCTGGAATCCACTTACTCCTCTGTCAAGTTTCTCAAATAGCTTGACTTTCTATGCTATAAATAAACATAAATGCTTTTTTTCACCCCTGTTACTTATAGGTGTATCCACAGCCTTTTTTGATATTTTCAACAATGTCTTTGTACATTAGATAAGAGAATGAACAAAAAATACAGTGATTACTGCGTGTCTGTCTGATGGTTACAATAATTCATTTTGATTAGGACTTTTTCATCTTTCACCATTTTTAATGTAAGTATAGTTTTACGTTTCTAAAGTTTAACGTGAAATCAACCAAGCTGTTACTGTAGTCAGAATGAGTTAAATAAAGCTTTGGAAATCAGCCTTGTCTTTGAATCATGCTGCAGTAAAGTCAAGGGTGGAATTTTACACTTCTGTTGGCTCTTAGAATGTTTTGGATTTCGGAACATTTCGGTTTTCTGAGTTTCAGATAAGAGGTACTCAACCTATATTATTAAAGTAAAGATACAAAATGTGGTGGAACACACTCTTCTGACCACAATTTCTCTCTATTTGGCTTCCTGCAGTTCTCCAGGACACTCCTCAGTATCCTAGCTGATTTCAGGAGTGCTATCAAATGAATGGTCTTCCTTCCCCAGATTCCTAGTTCCTTGAACTTCTTTGCTAGGTTCTCTGAAACTGTTCCTAGGGCTCCAATTCCTATTGGTATTACTGTCGCTTTTGTGATGCCCCATTTTTTTTAGCCACCTTCATGTTGTACAATTTTTACTGCTCTTTATATATTATCATTATTATGGCTAGATGAAGTAAGTAGGTTAATGAAATACTAGCTCTGTGATGCCCACAATAGAGAGGTGTGACAAAACCTAGGGATCTCTCAAATGTCCAGCAATTGACGATAAAAGATTGATGATGATGATGAAAGGCCAAGATTTAACTTCTTGATTTTCAAGGCAGAAAGGCCTTCCATTTTCAAGTTTCAAGTCCTTTGGTCGTCTGCTCAAAAGAAAATCGTCCTAAGTTTGCAAATTCTATTTCATAATATGGCTTTTCAACTTTCAACGGGTGAATTTTTAAGATTTTGTGAAATTCTCTCATAATGTTAGTTATTTAATCTTTCTGAATTCTCCTCCTTGGTTTTATAAAACTTTATAGCATACAAGTATTTGGTATAAAATTTACCAGTCAGACATGTTCTCATACAAATTACAGCAGTTCAAACAATTCTCAAATAAATGGATTGTATTAGGCTGTATCTAAAGTATTTACCTCTACTCCAGAGTTTATTTCATGCACACATCAAGATGGTCAATGACTTCACTATATCATTATCATTACTTTATACATCATATCATTATCAGCACTAATGAATCAAACCTTTTGTTTTACACGTTATAATGGCAGGTACAAGATACAAGAATTAAGAGTCTGACAATTTAGAGGCATTATTTTAAAATGAGCCTCAATGCTTGCATAAATATCTGACTGTACTGCCCCAAAATGGTTTAACCCTTTCAAGATAGCCCGAAAATTGCTTATTTTCACTATTGCCTATTCAAAGAAATGTAACTTGGGGTTCATTTAAATATACTCATCATGCTATATATCATTGCACAGCTTAATAAATAAGTTAAACAACTTCACTATGTTTGGTTCCATTTATGCATATTTACTTATAGACAATACCGATTAATTCCAATTTGTATATTACGCAATACTACCAAATATGGATTTCACACTCAAGAACATTTTTAATTTTTTTTCAGAACTTGAAGTATAATTTGATTAATTTAACAATGATACTGTTGCTATACTTCACCGACTGGTTTATGTTTTCACACACCATGCTTCTAAGTCTCAATCGGAATAGGAATTCCGGGTCCAGGAAGGACTTTTATGTTAGAATCTGATCGGCTGTGGTATGACAAGTATTTTATGACAATTATTCTGTTCTGATTGCATTTTTTTTTATTGTTATAGCAACCAATATGACATTATTCCTCAAGGAAGGATTTTTTGTCCATCACCAAAGGATTAAGGGTGGGGACCTGTCCCTTGAAATCAAGCCCAGAAGTGGATGACTAGCAGTTGTTGATTATGATAGTTTAGAACGTAAGGTAGAGGAGGGCCTGATGACTAGTAAAGTATCACATAAGCTTTAAAAAAAACATAAGCGTCCATGAAAAGCAGAAATACTTTTGATGCATCTTTAAAAAATATCAAGGAACAAGAACAATTTCTGGAAATAAACTGACCTGATTGTTTCAATCCAGTACATATTTAGTATGAAAAAAAGAAATTATTCTTTATTCTTTCAACAATAAAATCCAGGTCTGATTGGTCACTCAATGGAAACTGTTATGCGACCAAGTTCTTTTGGCAGCATGCCCTGTTTGGGGTTATCAATAAAAGAATCGGAAAAAAAGAGGTGATCAATGAATGTTACTTCCCTTACATTTCGTTGGGTAGTGATCACTACAAAAAGTCTGAATTTTCAGAAAAAAAAAAAGTGAAAATGTTGCCGGGAACAAACTAAGTGACCAATTTAGCATAAAGTTACATTGCAAATTGAAACCCCCTATGAAAAAAACACATTCTTTTTCTAGACATTATAAGGAGTAAATGTTGAAATCCCCAGCACCCTAGTTCCAGTGGTGTGACTTGCATGCATGTTACATAGCCAGTCAGCCAGACGATCTTGGAAACTGAAGAAACTGTAGACAGCTTTGGTTGACAGTTTCTAACAAGACACAGAACTTCTTTTATAAAGTCTTTTGGTGTGAAAAATTTTGAAATTGCTGTAATTAGCAGATGCATAGTGAAATATAGAAGAAGAGAGGAAAAAAAAAATGATTTCATTTTCAATGATTTATTCTAAAAAATGATTGAAAAAGACAAAACTTTAAAACTCTTATTTCATGTTTTATGATCTATCCTCAAGTTATGTCAATTTTAAAACTTCTTTTGAATGAGGTGGACATTTCCAATCATCACAGGTTAGCATTAGTGACAATTATTGTATTACAAGTGACTTTGATGCTGACAAGATTGCACATTTTAGATGGATAGATCTAAGAAGTGACAAGTATCCCAACCAAAGAAGGACGGAGAAAGATTTATCCCATGAATTATTCTGACTAGTATCCTCATGTTTGTTGTTTTTATTATGTTTAGTTGAATATATTTTTCAGCTTTATCTAGGTGCATGTTGCATCTGGTCTCAGAAATTCAGAAACATACTCTGATGGTTATAGTCAAGGAAGAACTTGGCTATTACACAACTAATCTCATACAATATTGTTGTTCAACTATGTAAGAAAGGACAGTAATTAGGCTATCAAGAAGGAAATTCATATTTTAACTCTTAGTTTCATATAAGAAAATTCAGATCTTAATTTCAAGGGGAATTATGACTGATCACAGTTACCTCTCTTTAAATTCTAGGTGAAGTTTTTTCATTTATTTTTCTATTCCATCTGACATAATAAGTTTAACAAACTTTATTTCTGTGACAGGAACATTCCACTGTTGATTACGAGCAGTTTGGAGCAGTTTATGACGTTAAGAGTTAAGGTTTCTAACAATTAAATTATGTTCAGGTTTTTTTGTAACATGACAACTTAATTTGACATTGATGAAATATTTTGTTTAATTTGAATCTCAAACTGTTTTATTTAAATCTCAAACAGTAAAACAAATTTTACCAAATATAAAACAAAATATATCTCTACCTTACATAAATGAATCACCATAGCTTGTGTGTTCAGCAAAACTAATTATCTAAAAGATTATATTAAAAAAAAGGATCTTCTATCGAAAATGATCAAAAAAATACCAGCAAAAGATCTGGGTATTGTTGGTCCAAAATGACCATAGAGATCCCAAAAAGTACTTTTTGGAAAAAAACAAATAAAAAATACTCTTGGTGTCTAGGAGTCGTAGCCCTGAATTGTAACCAGAAGCACCCCAAAATATACATACACAGTGGTGAGCAAAGAGAGAAGAATCTGTTTCTCACATGGCTGGTTGTTTGGGCGGTCCATTTGTTGGTTGGGCGGTCCATTAGTGATTCAATAACAGTTGATAAATTGTCTATATGAAAATTAAACAAGTCAAATAAGACTTCAGTATATTTGAAAGGAGGAAAGAATTCCAAGTTCTTTATTTTGGCTGAATGAAATATTTTAGTTTTTATTGCAGTAAATGCTTGTATTGAAAGATAATTTTGGAGCTTATATCTAAATTTCAAATTATTCACTCTCTTAGACAGATTCTACTGATTTGAGATGAGTGTTCGAGTCCAAGTGAGAAATGAGTTTCTGACACAGATTTTCAAAGCAAACATCACTCTGAAAACATGCTGTCAGTACATTCATACAATTTCAAAATGAAGATATTATGATAATTAGGTATTTTTTGGAAAAAAAAACTTGATTTGAGATTTATAATGTGCATGATATGAGAGAAAGAGGCGGAATAAAAGAAGTGATTGCAAACAATACAATAACTCCAATGACCAACACTGGCACAAGACTCAACCTTAGAATAATATAAAAAACATTTTTGACCAATCTGACCACAAAATCTCACAATAGAAGCAAGATAATAAAGAAGCATTTTTCTTATTTTCTGTACATGATGCCCAATATCCTATGATTTGGGGGAAGATCCTCACCTTTTTTTTACCTTTACAATATTTACATATATATATATACATATATATATATATATATATATATATATATATATATATACTCACATACACATACGCACATAGATATAGTTATATACACACTTCAGCATGCACATGTGCACACATACAAACAAATATTTACAACTGCGGACCTCTGGGCAGGGGTTCGCAAATGTATTACTGGAGGTCAGTGAGTTTGTTGAGTAGGCAGACCTTTCAAAAGCCTGGGGTTCATGGGAAAATTCATTTAAATAAAAGGGGTCCTTGGCAATAAAAATTTGGGGAACCACTGACTTACAGTATGATGTATGTACATATATAGACACATGCATTACACCCTCTGTCAATCTTGACCGAGGCCAGCATTCATTCATTAATGAAATTTTGTACTGTTTTTAAAGATTTATTTTATTTAAAAGGCAAAATTCTTTAAACCTTTTTGATGTGAGAGAATCATAACAGACAAATAACAAATTTATTGCAAAAGAGTAACTTTAAAGAAAAACTGATTAGCCTCTGTCAAGGTTGACTATAGGCACAACAGTTTTCTGTTGCAACTGCTTTAGTAATTAAAGTAGTTATAGGAAAAGTTGCTTGACCAATTGGTTTCTCATCTTCTCTTTTCTCCTTCTGCTATCATGACATACCAGTGACATGGGACAAGTGATAAGCAGATTCATCCCTTTCCCAAGGGTATAAGTGCAAAATGAACATAAGCAATCTCAGTTAGAACTTGAATTTGGTTTGATGATTCATTTATTTTGAAATCATGAGTTGACTCTGAACTACATTTATGATACAAATGAGAGTGTAAAGAGAAAAGTAATCTCTATTTTGAGATACATTAACCTAAGCAGTGTTTAACCAGCATAGAAAGGCTCTAAAAGTCATACAAAGCCTCTGAAAAGCTTTTTAATCTTACTTTCAAGTTTAATTAAACAACATATTCATCAGAAATTAATATAATAAGGAAATTAAAAGCATTTCTACAACAAATTGCTTACCAGTTACCATAAACTTATCAGGGTATTATGGAAACTGTGCATCTGTGAAACCAAACTGACTAATTCATGGTGTACAATCTGATAGAAATGTGCTTTTAATTTCAGCATTGCATTAATTCTTTATGAATATCTTGTTTAATGATACTTTTAATTAAAAAATGATACATTTTGGGGCTTTTTATGACTTTTGGAACCATTCTATACTGGTTAAACACCACCATAGACTTATGTTTATCAAAACAGATATTATCAAGAGTAAAAATGAATCTTTCTGTTATATTATGATCAGATAGTTTAGAAAAGCATGTTCAAAAAATCCCAATATTTTTATGAATAAATCAATAAAATAGTTGCATCTCAATGAATTTTTTTCTTATTTTATTAATTATGCTTTACATTACAATCAAATTTGTGCAGATTATAAAATAAAATTTTGAATGAATTATAATCAATTTATCTTGGAAAAAAAATCGAAATTCAATCCATGTGTATCAATGATATGGTAAATGACCTTTAATTGAAGTCAATCAGTCTAAAAAAAAATGTTTTAAAAATATCTCAGCAAATATCTTAAATAAATTACTGTCATTTTTTTCCCTCTCTTTCATGATGAAGTAATTCTTAGTCTTAAGTTGACATATCAATTTTTTAAAGATTTCCAAGCAAGGCCATGGTTATTCAACAATGAAATTATATCAATTATTCTATATCCATCTAGCATTTTCCATGAAAGTGTTCATCATAATAATATCAAGACAGTTCTTGATGTATTGTAATGGGAAAGTGAGGAAGAGAGTGACTCCAATCAATTTATATTCAACTTGATTACTTAAAACAAAGGAAGGAAAATGAGTTCTTAAAAGACAGGTGTGACGTAATGGTGCAATCTGATATCAGAGACTTGTTTAGAGGCAACAGAGTTGAAACTTTCAACAGATAGAGTATATTTTTCATGTGGGCTTGTCTCAGAATCAACACACTCAATTTAATCATTTGGTCTATCCGGAATAATTTCCTTGTCCATCTTACACCAAATGTCGAAATTGTCTAATTGGCAAAATATACTTATTTCTTTATTAAAATAAAGTTCACTTTGATTACGTAAAGTTTTGATCGTAAAGAAAAATTGTTTTATATCTCTGTTTTGATTAAATGAACTTTTGACCAATTCAAAACTACGTATTTGTTTTTTGTAAAAATAGTTGAAATTTCGCCAATAAGACAATCTCATTAATTCAGCATACCATCTAAATTGTTTCACAATTTCATTTTTCACAACACTTTGGCAGTGTACCCACTAGCCCTTCTCTAACTGATGTCTGAGCAGTCCTTATGCCTTCTCACACTCTCAGAATCCCAAGTTGATCAGGGAGGAGCAGTCTGTGAACTTTTGCTTCCATGGGCATGATCTTAGAATGGAGTGAGCCAAGTGAGACAATTCCAAAAAATGCAGAGATGCAAATTGGCATTCTCTCCTGGAACCAGATTCAACATCCAGAAAACAACAGACGATCAAGGAAGGCTGGAGAGTACAAAGCAAGAACACTGGGAAGTCAATAAAGGATAATGGTGCTGTACAATTGTTTTATGTAACCCCAACTTGATATTCCCATACAAAGAAATGGTATTATCATTATTGTTATTATCATCATTATTGTTTGCTAGTAACAGGGTTTCTGCTAAGTTATATTCTGAACGTGGTCTCCCCTCAGAATATGTCCTTTTGCCGACCGCAACCAATGGAAGAGTGGCAGCTAATGTCTGTGACATAAACAAGGAAATTAGTCCAAATGAACAATGTTCAATGATTAAAACGTAGTGTGCAATAAAATTCAAGCAAATGCTCATTTTATTTTTAAAAACTTGTTCTGTTTCCCAAATTTCTCAAATTGTAATAGCCATTAGGCAGTCTGTCAAATTCCACAATTCAATTTGTCAATTTTGGAAAAACAAAATAAAAATAAACAGGTCTGGTTAGTCACTTAACAGAAACTGTCACACGACCAATGTCTTTTGGCAAAATCTTGTGTTGGGGTTGAACAATAAAAAAAATTGGAAAAAGGGGTGATCAATGAATAAGTTACTTCTCTAACCTTTTATTAGATCACTAAGAATACAGCTGGGCACAAAAAAAAGGGTCAATTTAGCATAAATTTACATTGCAAATTGGCCCCCCCAACAACACTTTTTTTTCCTAGACATATTAAGGAATAAATGTTCAAATTTTCAGCTTTCTAACTTTATTTGTGTAGCCTGTATGCATGATACATACATACATGCATACATATATAGCCAGCCAGCCAGACTTACTTAAAAACTGAAAAAAAACCTATGTTGACAGTTCTGGTTGACAGTTTCTAAAGACAACCTAATTCCCTGAGAAAAGATTAAGAGAAGATTGATGTAAATAATGATGATGATGATGACAATGATGATGGTTATTTTTTTTTGTCTGAATTTTCGAGATGAAAAATTATTATTAATCCACACTGATTTACTTGGATCAATGGCCTCATCTGGGGTTCTTAGCCTGATGGAAGAAAGCATTGGTTAAGCATATCTAGTAACCTGGCAATTGTGAATTTCATCTCTGGGTAAGGTAGTGCAAAAACATCATATTTTCCAGTTCAGTGCAAGAGGCAGACAAGTGACATCACAAATAAAAATTAACTGGGAAGAATTAACTGGTATGAGATATCTTCCATCATGGACAAAATAATTAAAACAATTCATCCTATATGGATTGAAAAAAGGGTTAGGTTCAAAAAGTTATCAACTATGATGGACACTTGAAGAAGGTCAGAGGGTACAATGGCCAAAACGTTATTACTATAACAAACAAGATGAGAACACTCGTCCAAATAAATCTGTGTATAATAATGATGATGGGAAATCTGAAACCCTTTTTAGCAACAATCAAAATAATTGTTATTACATTTTGTAGATATCTGTAATAAGCAGTGGCAGATTAACAATTAGGCATAGTGGGCTTAAGCCTGAGAGCTCAGAAAGGAGGAGGAACTAAGAGCAAAATAATGGTTCAATTGAGTGTACACAGGAGTAATTTGAATTCTGTGATTGATTCATATAGCTTTATGATATTATACATTGTACAATGATATATTATTCAACGTGACAGAATCACTTTCAACAAGGGTAGGGGCAGGTGGTTAAGGTCAAGGGAAGCCTTGCTAAAACTCAGCCAAGGGTCCTTGTTAGTTGATAATCCATCACTGGTAATAAGTCTGACTGAACTTTTGTGTAGGCTCAAGGTAAACTTCAGATCAAAGGAACACTATACAAACATAGAATTTAAGCCAGGCCTCAAGCCTTAAACTTGGAGAATAGGGACAAAAAGGTGAACTAAATAGAGCTTGACTCTTTATTTTTGATTTCATGACAAATTACTTTTGAACCAGTCATTCTGGCAAACTATAGTTTGCTCTCAAGAGAAAGCTTCTTCTCTACTGTACATTTCATGTTTTAATTACCACATTTCCTGGTGTCATGGATGCTCTGGCCACAAGGATGCACCCCAATTTTGACATGTGAAGTGTTGTTAAAAAATGAATGAACATAAAATTAGGGTTTCAGCAATTTCACCTACCTCACCAAGATGTTTTTGTGGATGGCTTTGAGACAGGTAGACCCTACAGGCCACTAATAGTCTGCATTTTTTCCTTCTTCTCTAACCATATGGAAACACAATGAGATTTCACTCAGAGTTTATACCCAACCTACTGGCTTGTACCCACCAGGCTGGCCCAAGGCTTTATAGGGCCTGCAGCGGAAGAATTAGATTAGGGAACCCGCCCACTGCCTAGTGGAGGCTTTCTTGTGGCTAATGGGTCCTAAGAAGCCACCCAGTTCACTTATTCATCGAGCTGGCTACAATACCCACGGTGGAGATGCACCTATGCCACAATGATCCAGTTCCATGATTCAGTCATTGACCAAGCAATGGTTTTTACTTACACAGAAATATCTGTATCACAATCAATAATAATGATATTTGTGTTTGGAAAAAAAGCACAATATTTATGCAGAATGTTCATGCTAGCGGCACCATTGCCATGAGTTAATGGCTATGGTCTGGTGTGCATTCTTCCCCATCTCAACGCATCCAAGTGACATGTCTTCAGTTTGTATAAAAGTAAAGCATGTCTCCTAGGAAACACTCCCAATAGAGTATCATTGCCGGTGACAAAGTCCTGCTTCCCTTTTCCACAACGGGATCTCCTACATGTGACACAGAAATGCTAACCCTTATACTTTCTGAGTGGGCATGGATGGCACAGTATATTGATTATTACAGTCTTTTCACTTCATTGATTATTGTCTCGCATCGATTACCATCTTCTGGGGTTAGAATGAGCCTATGAAAAAAAGTAACCTTCAGCCGGTTGGATGCAGGGTAAAGATTTGTTTCAGGAAAAAAAAATAGCATCTTTGACATTGGGAAATACGGTAATTTCTTCTTTTCTCATGGTGTAAGAAGGTAGTGAATGGTTTGACGTGCACATATATACATTATATACTTATATACATAGAATCCATTAGCAACAGGTGCACCATTAGTTCAAACGATACTAAAGAAATATTGTACAGAAAAATAATGATTAAGCCACTTTGATATAAGCATACAGAATCAACAATGAACAACAGTGGATTATTTTACAGGCCAACCATAATCTTGTGTTTTCATCTTCATTTTTTGCTTTTTCAAAAATACTATTCAATTTTTAATGAAAAAAAATATGTATCGTACTTGAAATTATACTGCTTTGAAAATTTTTTAAAAATTGAAAAAAAAAAAAAAAGAAATTTACGAATCACATTCGTAATTTTCTTTCGTTATCTATTTTTTGTTTGATGAAGTTTTGTAAACCATTATTATAAGATTTTTGACTACTATTTCAACAAAATGACATTGGAGAGGTCAGAATAGAAAGGAGGTTTAAGGGTTAGATTTGAACTTCTGAGTGCTTGTAACTCAGGCGATCAAGAGCAGCTGGGTGTTTACCAGATTTTCTCAGGCATAAGAGATGTGAGTTTGAATCTCACCAAGAACTTTACTTCAGAGCAGTACTGTTTGCTCACTGCCGTGGGTTGAAGGCCTGAGTTAAGTTGTAATGAAAAGCAACTAAAATATGGAGATATATGAAGTCAAAATTCAATAATAACGGTTTACTTTTGTAATTTCTTTTATCTGTTTTGAATGTAACATTGGTTGGAATGAGTAGTTTGTGAAAAAAAAAATATTCCTAATCACTGCAAAGAAAAAATAGAAATAATATTTCATCTAATTCTCCTGATCGAGAGTGCGATGTGACATGTAACATTTCAATTTAACATTTTATGAGTTTTTAATTGAATCCTACCAATACTGCTGTTGCAAGTGCAGATCCAGGGGTGAGGGTCCATGATGTCTAGACCCCTACCCTGTTCAAGCAAAGCACTATTAAAAACAGTTTTTTGAATACCTAGATGAGTATATTTCATGAACAAAAATCACAAATAATTTTAAGCAATCATAAATAACCCTTGAAAACAAAAACTTATTTTGTTTTTCATCAAGTATAAGTAAATATCTTCTTTCTCATTCTTTTTTTATTTGGAAATTTCTTCAATAATTCGTTTTTCACTTTACTCATTTTTCAATTCTAGGGCTGAAAACCTATAAATCAAGAGTAAGTTTGAAATGCCGGATCACATATTACTTGCTTGTTTTTGATGATTGAAATGTTTTCTTCATGTATTCATTTGTAAATTTTTTTTTCCCATTCGGACTCTACTCTGCTTAAAATCTTGGATCCACTCCTGTGCTGCTAAACCTTTGGACTAGAGCTTTCTGAGCATTTTGCATTAGTGACTCACTTTTGAAAAAAATTTGCAACACATTACTTCAGTTCGGTTAGCGAAGCCAAATATATAATGTCATCCAAGCAGTTTGTCCAACTCAAGAAAATAAATACATATCAGGAGATACACTGAACAGGTCTGGTTAGTCAGTCAATAGAAACTATTATGAGACCAATGTCTTTAGTCATGTTAGGGTGGTCAATAAAAAATTGGAAAAAGGGCTGATCAATGAATAAGTTACTCCTCTCGCCTTTTGTTGGGCAATGATCACTAAAAAGTCTTAATTTTTCAAAAAATAAAGGAGAATGCTGCTAGACATAAGCTAAATGATCAATTTAGCATAAAATTACATTGGAAATCAACCCCCCCATTAAAAACCTAGTTAGAGAGGGAATTTAAAAAAAACAAAGCAAAAAGATATAATCAAGAGTAAATATAAAAAATTTCAGCCTTCTAGCTCCATGTTGAGAGTTTGGGTGACGGTCTTGGTTGACAGTTTCTAATTATTTTTAATTTTGTGACATGCCAAGAGAGCATCGGCGACTCACTAAAGTGTTGCGACACACTGTTTGGAAAGACTTAAAAAAAAGGCTATTGCTTTCTTTCATTTCATTTATCACTAGTATGCCAAATGATTATTATCTTAACGTAAGAGCTTGATAAAAACCTTCATCTATCATTCATTTTCTTTGTATTTCCATATTACTACTGGGATCGAATGGTAAATTCAGGTCAGTCATTCCACTTGTAATGTTATATTTTTCATCATACTATGCTTAATATTCATTGATTGATTTTCTATAGGGACTTACTAGAACTGTAGCTATTTCTGATAGTTTGGCATATCTATAAGAGGGTTAGTTATGATTATTATTAGTGTATCCCTGCCATGAAAATGATGGCATGTATGGAATTGATATTCTGTTATGTCCTTACTATACCAACTGTGAAAATGAAATGAATTAGACAAAAACAGTAGTCAATTAACAAAACCTTTATATCAGTATGCTGATATGTGTACTTTTCACCCCTTTTTCCTTTGGGGTGTTACAGACAAAAAATGAATATACAAATATACATAGCGTATCATTATAATAGATGATAATGAAGTTTGTTTGGTTCTTTAGTAATTCTTTAGTTTCGGTACAAATTTTATATAAACAAAATAAGCAGCAATATGATCCAGATGTATTTTTTATCAGAAGAAGCATTATGAACCATTATGATCAATGTTTAACTAGCATTTTTTTTTCATCTGAATTTTAGTTGCTTCTCATCAAAACTATTCAGGTTGTCAGTCCACAGCAGCGGGTAAATGACCATAGGCCTTTCGAGGCTCAATTGGAAAGAGCAGCTGCGACAGATGACCAAGCTTCCTGAGGCAATTCAAGTCTCACCGAGATTTGATTTGATCTTCAACCAACACTAAAGTCGTTTTAGCTCAGTTGTTAAGAGCAGCTGGTACAGTTAACCAGGCTTCCCTAGACCGTTCAAGTCTCAACAAGATTTGATTTCAATATAAGCAACTAAAATTAAGATGAAAGAAAATACGAATCAAAAATTATAGATAATAATGGTTAACACAAAAAGCTCAAACCAAATTTTGATGGCAATCAAAAAAAAAACAAAGGAAATTATTCTTTCAAAGAGTTTTTTGGACAATCAAACTCAGAGATGCCAATATAGATGCTTTTTTAATTTTTTTCGAAATTTGGGAGTGACTTCCAAATTTGAAAAATTGAAAAAAAAAATTTCAAGATTGGCAACACCAATTGAACTCATCCTTTTTGTTATTATTTTTGTTTCAAGACGTTTCAGCCGATCCATTCTACGGCTTTCCTCAAGTGTTCCTGGTAGTGCCAAATCATTATTTGGCACTGGGGGGAAACAGAATTTTTTCTCCATGAAAAATATTGCAAATGATTCTAACTCATTTCCTAGTTTGGCAAAGACTTCCACACTTGATCTGCGCAAAATTTTATGCAGATTGAAAACTCAGAAACTAATTTCCAATAAAAATTTTTTTTTGTCAATCAACAAAACACAGTTAGCACAAATCACACATTATACAATGCACAACATACAAAATATGGTTCTCTGCCTTTCTTAGCAGCAAAAATATCAATTGCGGAAATTTTCCTCATTGTTTTGCCTGAATCCAGGAGGACAGCTGCTAAACCCCCTCCCCAGCTTGTACACCAGTACCTTTTGAGCAGCAAAAGCCATGTAGAGCCAAATTCCATATTTGGATGAGATACACAATATGCCGATGTGCTTGCTGCTTCTTTGTATTTTTTCTTGCTCCAATGACACTTCCTGTCTATTATTTGAACTTCCTTGCCAAGACGGAATCGGATTGGCTGGAACATCGTGTAAATAACAAAAATAACAAGAAGAATTTATTTCAATTATCGGAAAGACTCTTTGAATGTTAATAACTCTTCTCAGAATTATAAACAAGAAATTATCCTTCAGGGCAGGATTGCCAGATTTGAGCAGAGGGGGAGAAAATCCAAGTTTCATCTCAGAGACTTAGTCAACACAGGCATTAGCTAGTATTGAACACCTATCTCCGGATTTTCTCAGTTTTCAAATTCAGTGCTACTCCAATGCTTGTGTTGGCCAAGTCTCTGAGATGAAGCACGGATTATCTTCCCTCCCGACCAAATCTGGCAATGTCGCTTTGGGGCGTTTCACCCTAGCTTTAAAAGACACCAATTCTCACTCACACTTAAGCTCCGCAGCCCCCACAGCCACCACAGCCACCTCCACAGCCCCCACAGCCCCCACACCCTCCACAACCCCCACATCCACCACAACCTCCACAACCACCACAACCTCCAGAATCCCCTAGACATGCGACATCATCGGTACCGTAAAAATATCCAGCGCAACTAGAACAACCAGCATAAACCTCATTGGTGCTTTCTTTCTTCTTTTGATAATAATAAAAGTTCGATGGAGTGTCTACATAATAACCCCCTGCAATGACCATAGCCATAGAATCGGAGGGGATGAAATTAGGTTCCTGTTTTGAGTTTGACGTTGGAGGCGTAATCTTTGTACCAGTCTTCCAGTCGGATGGATGAGGTTGGCAGAGGACATGGAGCAGTCCAACAGAAAAAGCAACGGCCACATATTCAGCCACTTCTGCTTTACCATCAAGAGAAATAAAAATCTCACCGTTGAGCATATTGGTAATCAGGGGGTACAGCCGAAGAACGTAGTCCTTTAGCTCATAGGGTATGATAACTTTCTGCCAGTTTTTTTTTGAAAATTCAAATAAACTAATCATTAAGTGTCCAGGGCTTCCAGGAATACCTTTGACTCCTTTTTGAGAACTGGACCCTGGAAAAAAAATCAAAATAATTGCTTGACAATAATGGTTATTACAATTGAAATTGAGTACTTATCATAGTGCAATGGTTATTACAAAAGGTCTGGGTTATAAAGAGAGTTTGGAGTCCTTGCATTCAACAACTTTACTAGAGAGAAGAATAAGGAAGATTTAATTGAAACATTCAAAATAATTAATGGAACTTCTGAAAATGGTACATCATTCTTCAATATCTCTCCTTGAATCGGAAATCTGTTGACAAGACACATTTCAAAGACTAAACAACAAGAATGTTTTTTAAATAGAGTAATATATTTTTGGAATAGTCATGTTAGAAATAGCAATAGTATACAGAGTTTAAAAGATAATTTGTATGAGTTTAGAAATTATAGAGTATGAGTTTAAAGGGATATTTTTGGAATCTGTCTGATGAGATTTCTAATAGAGTCTGATCTGTGAATCATGTTAAATGGTAGATGTTTGTCTGTATCTATAATCATTGAATATGTCTTTAAGAATTTTGTGATTGTTTGAAGTTGATGTGTAAATATTGTGTATAATTGGAGATACCTAAAGAGGTATTATAAATGAATGAATGAATAAATAGTTGGCAAGCAACTGAAATAAAGGAAGAAAAACTAATCAAGAAATTCAGACACCTAGAGACTATTATATCTAATACTACTAGGTGTAAACAAACAATATCATATGGATAAATTTGAATTGGGAAGAATGTAACTGTATGATTAGATTTGAATTTTTCCGATTGATGGGTCCGATGGCCAGATCAGTAAGGCATTGTCTATGTCATTGAACTAGATGCTTTGCAGAACTGAAATCTGTGCATGTTAATTGATACTTGATCAAATAGACACTGATATCATTAGTATCATGTGATACCAAAAATTTATCACTCAAGGGAAGAAATAGAGGTTAGGTATGGTATGTCTGTCCTTGACTTGCATTGATGATGCTAACTGAAGGAGGGTATAGAATTATGGTAAAAAAAGCAAAGAAGTAAAGCCAGAGAACACAGCATTAGATCCAGAACATTAACCTCATGTCATACTTGCTATCATGGGTAAGAACTCACCATACCAGATACAAAGAACCATGCTTATCAAAAACTTATATTCTTCCTATTCAAAATTTGTTTGGACAATTGACATCATTCTTTGCTTTGCTGGTCTTGATACTGCAAGATGTTGACTGATCCATACTTCAGCCTTCCTTGTAATCTTGATTAAAAAAAAAGGCTGGACCAGGTGAAATATTGTGATAACATCATCAGCAACACAAAAATAAGTTCTGTTGTCTGTACAAATCTTGGAATTCAAACTTTTGTTTGAATAATTAAATCTCTTCTTCTCATCTTTGATGTTAACAGAAGGTTCCAGCCAATTCATTCTATGACCTTCTCCAAGTATATCATGCAATATCTATAAGAGAAGAGAGTCTCTTTTCCATCTATCTCTGGTAAATGGGGAGGTGCAAAAAGCAAAAAAAAAACTTTTTTCTTCCAAATTTTTTTTGCTTGCGCCACCAGCAAAAAAGACTGAAAAATTACACTTGAGGAGGACTGTAGAATGAATCAGCTGAAATCTTGTGTTAACATCAAAGCTAGGAAGAAGAGATTGGATACTCTGAACAAATCATGGAATGTTAATTACTCTTCTCTAAGTTATAGACAATGTTTTCATCTTCTACTTACCTGGAATCCCAGGAACTCCTTTTCTGGCACCTCCCCATTTACCAACAACAATTCCCCAATCACCATGATGGTTTTTAATCAGCAAAGCCCTTTCCCCATCTTGGGGATTCAATGTGGCGCAGCAGTCTGGATAGGCAACCTCAAAGTAAAAGCAGAGAAACATAAATATTAACTAGCATAGTACCCATCAAAAATGAAAGGATTATTTACATATGGATAGATTATACTTGTTATATATATATATATATATATATATATATATATATTGGTATAAATGTATTTATTGCAAACAAAACGATTGTATTTTCTTTCATTTTAAATTGCAACAAAAAATTTTAATAGAATTGAAGCAGAGACAATATAGGTGAATTAGGTTAAAGTTGTTGAGAGAAATGGATGTGTGCTTTATATTTATTTTTATTGCTATAGAAACTGACTTCTGAACATTTTGCATTATAGCAGTCAGGAATGGGATAAATTATGCAGCCTTCCTCTGAGGACAGACAGTGGGGAACAAGAGGAAAGGGGGGTAACGGGTGGGGAAAGTCAGAAGGCAGTTGTGTTATTCGTTTTTCTTCTCTCCATCTCTTTATTTTCTCTTTTCTTTAGCTCTAAAAAAAAGCTACATGGATATATAAAATCATTCTCCCCTTTCCTGATGACTGAATAGACTGAAGAGACAAACCAACAAAATCATAAATTTGGGATTAATCCTTATTGGATAAAGAAAATCGGACTACTGTCTAGAAAAAACACTTACTGAAAGGAAAAAATGATGGATGATTCAGAACATACCATAAATTCTGTTATTTTGTGATGAGTTAATATCATTTGAAGAGTTGATCAGAACATTGAGCTCATATTTAGTAAATGATTTTCTATAGACAAGCATTGGTAATATTGTCGCTATAAAAATACATTATAGATAATGTTGCTGTAGAAATGCATTCTAAATAATGTTACAATAGAAATACATTTTAAAAAAGCTCTATAAAATTTTGAGCTGAGTTATTCAAGAAGCTGTTCAGACTATTGAACTCATCCTTTGAAAATGAGTTTCCACAGAAATGTATTGTAAATAATGTTACTTCATGTATTGTAGATATATTGTTTGTAATGGAGTGATCTATCAATTTCTGCATTAGATAGCTTATGCTCCTATAATCCTCCCATGAAAATAAAAAGGATCAAAAAGGAAGAAGCACATTAGAACATTATTATTTATGCTACAATACAGATAAGGAGAAAGAATTCACATTTAAACATCCTTTTAGATATCAATGTAAATCAAAAGATATATAAGTATCAATAAAGAGTTTGTTTTTTTTTAAAAGAAAAAGATAGGCTTTGTATTTACTTTGAAAAAAAAAAGCTTTCTTTATCTCTCAAGCTCCCTATGGACCCATGGTAAAATATACCCCTCCTTTCATGAACCCTGTATTTACCCCTCTCCCCTGTTCAGATATCTTGACGAAAAAGCCTTATCGGGGGAACGCTACAATGGCTGAGAGAAGAAAGTGGGTGAAGGAACACTTGGGAAAACCACTCTCCAATAAATATCCAGGTAATGGCCACAAAAATACAGTAATACTCTTGTCAAATTTTCTCATGAATGTGGTACCAACAGGTCAAAGATATCAAAAAATTCATTGAATTATTTTTTTTTATTATGGAATACCCAATTTACCTGCATAATGCGGCACGAGGTCAATAAAAGCCTGGGATGATACTTTGATGAATGACTAATGATGCTATAAATTTATGCGAATAAAAGACTGTCAAAAAAAAAATGCAGCACTCCTTTGAACCAATGGAGTACAAGTTCACCATTCAATTTTCTGGCAACTGATGATAAAGCACCTTTCATTATGAGCAGTCACTTGAATTTCTCGCAGCTCTCACATGAGTTCACTGAGTGGCCAGATGTGGTGTTGTGTGTTTGTATTGCAGTGGTTGTTATTGCTCCATCAATTTTTTCAATTCCCAACCTAATTTGCTAACATTTACCGCAAGTAATGGCTTCCAATGCTTTAATCAGTACTGAGGTAAAATGCAAACACGTGTTTATATCAATGCAAGAAAAGGCAGAGTTGGGAAAATGACTGAGATTTTTTTATATAGAAGCTATGTGAGATGTGCTATTGGCTCATCAACAGCATGTAATATTTGTACCTTTTAGAATTTAAATATCTGTCTGTATCTGTTTCATTCATATGAATAAACTGTATCATTTATATCAATGTATTAACTATTTAATCTATTTGTAATATTTGTTTGATTCAAGTTCCAAGCAGTTAGAATGCTTTAAAGATATGAGATGAACACAATTTATGGGTCAGAGGTGTATAATCAAATTATTATTGTGACCTCTGTAGATGGGGGAAAATGGATAATTTGGTACTGTTCTTGAACTCAGAGTGCCTGAAAATTAGTGGCATATCTGTGTATCTTAAAATGTATATTATATATCATTTACATACCTGAGCATTTGATGGTAACTGGTCTACACCAATCAGGTGTGCTACAACTGCCATCTTATCGTGGAAATAAACTTGAATGACAGATATATGCAATGGTATGCAATGGACAATACGGCATGTGAACTCTTTATTCTCCATAGAGTTGAATAGACTGGAAAGAAAAAAATCATCTGTTATATAGATACACATGTCTTAAAAGAAAGAGGTAAGATAAATCATTTGTTTCTTAGGAGATGGCTCCTATTGGAGTATGAACGGCTGGTGACTAAATCCCAGTGTTCTCTTTGAAGCTTTGTTCTCCATCTTTGTTTTTGGACGGAAAAGATGACAACAGATTTAGTTGGGTTTTTTTAACATCCTATGCAGCTGATAGTAAAATATCAAAGCTGATAAAGAACCAAAGAAATGGTCAACTTTTAAGCAATCTCCTCACTTGGACTGTAAGAAATCTTTTGACCTTCAATATCAACAAGTTTGAAGTGCTTAGAATAGAAAAGAGGGAAGAACCAGAACAAAAAGATTAAACACAACACTAGCTGGCATTGATCTACCACCAGAAAAAAAAACACCGTCAACGATCTAGGCCATCATCTTCAACAACACTGGTGACTTTACTGATCATAAAATTCAATGTCAACAAAGGCCAGATAAATAGTGGGTGTTATCTTCAGGACATTCATCACAAGAAACCAAGAACCCATGATGATGCCATTCAAATTATTGGAGATTCCAATCATTGAGTATGGATCCATCCAAAGGAGTCTATACAAAAAATGTGATATTAATAGAATTGACTCTGAGCAAAGATCAGGGTTGGCTTTAGGAGCTGCTGGGCCCCATGATTCACTGTCTGAGCTGAGTAGGATCTCAAGAGGTATAAATATAGTTTATTATAGACTTTATATGGTAGAATAGAAAACAATCAAAACATGCGCATATAAATTTCAGAGAAATAAGTTTTACAGTGTTCTATCATTAATTAACATTATTTCAAAAAAAATATTTCAAAATATAAGCAGTATAAACTAACCCTACAGACTTTTCAAGAAATCAGAAGAAAATTGAAATCTTTGTTGGTTTCTGCATGTGGTGTAAGGTGTATCTGGCAATTTGTTGCTGTGTGTATTTGACAAGAATAGAATAACATCCTAGTGTGAGGCCCAATTGGGAGCGATTGGTCCAATTGGCTTCAAACCGGCTCTGGCTAAGATCAATCACCTGGAAACTGAAAGGACTTGAAAATGAAAACTATTGCCAAGATATAAAAATACCAAAAATTTATGACCAGGAGAGATAAAGAGAAAGATACAACATATCATATGCATTCAAAATAGTCAAAAAACTAGTTTCCGACATCAGACTTACTACTATTCAAATGGTTAAAAAGCATGTTAAAATTTAGCTCAATAGCAGTTGCTGGTATCATGGCTGTTCAGTTCCCTTCCAGATGAATTGAGAAATGTTCCTACAGAAACTATAATGTTGAAAATTAGATCCCTGTTGGACAGATTCTGACGAACCAACTTGGATAAGCCAATATTTCCAGGATATTATACATAGGCAGGACATTGATTCATCAGATAGGACTGAGGACAGTCACACTGTGATGATCTGCATATATCAACTCCTCAGGAAATCAAAGAACAGAATAAGTACAAAATAGCAAAAAAAATATCATAGGAGGAAAACTGCAGAGTTGATGTTTATTCATCATTAATAATTCTTGACTCGTATTTTTTTTGCTTTCATCATAACTACTTCATGTCTTTTGCCTCTTGATAGCCACTGCACAAAAATCAAAACGAATACTCAGCAATGCAATCACTGAAATATCAGACATATTTGTAATATTATCAGGCTGTATAACAAATGAAAAATATAATTACTTTGCAAGTAAAAATGTGTGTTTTAATATCTATGTGAATCTTTTTAAGAGCCCCTTCATAATATGCTAAAGGCCCCTTAATTCTTAGATTCATTGACTACTTGTAAGCACTTCTATTGACAGCGGAACTCTTCAAAGTGAATATGTGTGTTTTAATATTTATGTGTATTTTCTCAAGAGCCCTTTTATAACATATGCTGCAGGCCCCTTAACTTGTAGATTCATAGACTGCTTGTAACCTCTTCTATTGACAGTGGAACCCTTCAATGAATAGAATTAAAAATAATGGAATTCTACAGTGAATATTCAGAAAAAAAAACTCAGCTAATGGTCAAAGGGGGATAAGTTCAATCAGGAGTCATTTCCCTTGATAATGACATACATAATTTTAAAAAAAATGATTTCAAAATTAATCTGGACCTGATTATAGTCATTATTATTGGAATCTTGAAATTAGTGTCTTCACTCTTTGAAAATTCTGTTGCCATAATAACAGACCATGCACTTGTGTCAAGATCTACCAAACATTTAACTTTTGTGTTTAACGTACAGATGCATTTTAGACATGGGTGTCTGGTTCCACAGAAGGTGCCAAACTCACCGCTATTTGTAGTGCAAGCAAGTATGACCTACTGTATGGGCCAGAAGTCAGATGGTACACTTGACCATTGACAGAGATGCATGATCTGGGCCTGGGGCAACACGATGAAGCATGCACCAGTGAATAATGATACAGATCTTTTTTATGGGAACATTAAAACAAACATACTTCAACAAAATCCCTTCTTGACCCTAGGGTTCAAACACCCTCATCATCAATGCTTAATCCAGGGAACATTAAAACAAACATACTTCAACAAAATCCCTTATTGACCCTAGGGTTCAAACACCCTCATCATCAATGCTTAATCCAGGGAACATTAAAACAAACATACTTCAACAAAATCCCTTATTGACCCTAGGGTTCAAACACCCTCATCATCATGCCTTAATCCGGGGAGCGCATGTTGGTGGGGGATGCTCAACTTTTCCATGATTTTGATTAATAAATTTGATTTTAAAAAATGCCCATGATACTATGTGAAATACAGTGTATCTTCCATGATTGATTTTCGGTCAGTATTTTCTTTTATTCCAATGTTTCAGTTGCTTTTTATTGCAACTTTACTCAGGCAGTCAATCGATGAGCTTCTTTTTTTTATTTTTATCTGTGCTGTTAACTCACTGCCGTAGATTGACGGCCTAAGTAAAGCTACTATAAAAATCAACTTAGAATCAAAGATGATAGAAAATATAGTCGAAAATAAACTATAGCCTTTAAGGTGTCATATCTTACTTTATACCTGAAAATGCGAGATCTAAAATGTTTGAACATTTTTTTCCTAAAATGAAACTTGACCAGGGTTCTCTTGCATGGAGATAAGAAAGGTTGAGAAAAAAATTTTTAAAAATATTCTTTGTGTGTTGTCTATAACAAATATGTATTAATGAAAATTTGTTACCTAAATAAGTATTTCATATATATGTATATATGTATATATATATATATATATATATATATATATATATATATATATATATATATATATATATGTAGCAATTATTCATTTAAACCAGTCTTATTAAAGACAACAGACAATGATTGTTTTATCAATATTTTACAGAATTTCTTTCTCTTATGGATAATGGATGTTTGGATCAAGTGTGTTTAAGAATTTTCTTCAAGTTAGAGTGAAGATCTCTTGTTGAAACTGGGTCTGCAATTAAGGCACATCCTTATTTTTTAGATAAATCAAGAACTGGCTGCAAGTTCTACGCAAATAGCTTCTCCTCAAGAACATCTGCTGTGTGGAATAAACTCCCACTTGAATGTTTTCCCGACGAGTACAATCCAGACATTTTTAAATTAAAAGTGAACAAGTGCCTTATCTAATGTTAGATTTTTTTTCCCGATTTTCCTATTTCATTTTTAGTATTTTCAACTCCTATAAGTCATTCTAACTCTCTCATTGTTTCTTTTTAGCTGTTTCCAGTATTCATTTCTCCTGTTTCAAACTTTACAATTTTATCATCAGTAAGCTATCAATGGTCTTAATTCTGTGACATAAATAACTTCCTTCTCATTAACCTTTTGATGTGAAAAGTGTCCGAAAGGCCTTGCTTAGGGTGACCAATAGTAAACAAAAGGAATCTATATCTATAATAATGATTGAAAGCACCAGAATTCAAACTTACTGACAATTTTTACACGCACTTGATCCAAATATCCATTACCTTGTATGAAAAATAGAAATTCCCTAACAATCATATATATATACATATATATATATATATATATATATATATGTGTGTGTGTGTATGTGTGTGTGTGTATATATATATATATATATATATATATATATATATATATATATATATGTACTAAAAAATTGATACATGATCTGACAGAATTATCATAAATTGCGCTATATTGTATAGAAACTCTTATTTGAAATGGTCTCCCGTCATTAAACAATTAATGTATCACTTGGCCTGGACAACATAAATAGAATAAACAATTATAGAAGCAGCTGCCCCATTTTCTTCAATTTTTTCATTCTATTTATATTGTCTAGGTCAAATGATACATTAACCATGTAATGACAAGAGATAATTTCAAATGAGAATTTCTATTTAACATAATGCTATTTGTAATCATGTATATATATATACATATATATATATGGAAAACCTCAATTGTGTTCAGTTCTGCTTCTTTTTATATGATCGATCAATTATCTGGATGATCAATTATTTGAACAAAACACTTTCGACTCATCTCGTTCGGGTAATCAAGGTTTTTTTTTCTGCATATGTGTGTGTGTGTGTGTGTGTGTGTATGTTTTCATATGATTCAATGACAAAACTCAGATCTAAAAACATAAAAACAAGCAAATTTTACAACCCCCCAGCATGTCTCGTTCAATCAAGGTTTTTTTTTTCTGTATAAATGTGTGTGTGTGTGTGTGTGTGTGTGTGTGTGTGCATTTGCACATGATGCACTGACAAAATACTGCAAATTCTTAAAAAAAATATAATAACAAATAAATCTTACAAGTGTTCAGCAACATTGCAGGAATTTTCAGCTCCAGAAGCAGGTGCTTGCGGTAAAGGTACCGGCCCCCACATCTGTTCAATGTGTAACGGCATCGTGCACTTTGTATAAAGTTCAGCTTTCACCCTAAACTTGCAGTCGGAGAGTACTGGGGTGGTGAATTGCCCAGTCACTTGCACTGTTGTTCCCGTCCTTTCGTTGAGCGTAAAAGTCTTACAGAATGTCTGTCCCTCCGTAGCAAAGTGGATATCGGACTGCAAATCATAGCTGCATTTCCCACGCTCGATCATGTTGCTGCAGCAAGCCACGCCAACCTTACTATAAAGGCTAAACTCCAGTGAGCATTTTGAAGCCGTGGAGATCTCAGATTTTAGCAATGCCTTTCCCTCCCATTCTTGTGCGGGACCCTTCAGCGTTTTCACTGCCATGGGATCATTTTTCTGGAGTAATCGAATCACCAAGTGGAATTTTGTAACGTCAACAGGAATATTTTCAACCAGGATCTTTTTCACCTCAATCTTTGATTTTTTAAAACAAATTCGGAACAAATTCTCTTTAGTGATCTTGTACAGTTTTCCGTCGGGTGGGTCCCCTCGATACATAGCTCCTGGGTTTGCAAAATTCTCATTGTAGGTGTCCTTCCACAATTTGCGCGTGTCAGTATCGGAGAGACTCAGCTTAGAATTCGGACTGCGGTCATTCACAGAATCGTCGTGGTTGAAGACACGCTGAAACAATTTTATCGTATCATCTGCATAATTTACAGGGTGAAGCTGATGAGTATGCCATATCACATCAATATCGTAGCAAGGAACTAGGAAGGCACCAGGGTTTTTTTTTTTCAACAGCAAATACTTTTTGTAGCGGGCCAATGCCTGCTTAAGAAACCTGCCATCGTTGAAATGAGGAAGGGACACTTGGTAAAAGAAAACTTTTTGCCGTAAAGCAGCAGCAATTATGTCGTAGGATATCTTAGACTCAAAATCGGATTTCACTTCCTTGTCGGCACCAGGTGAGATCTCGAAAGGTTGATTGGGATACATTTTCTGCCAGATGTCCTTGCTCTTCGGCAAACGACGTTGACGGGTTTGCTCGGGGTAAAGGCAGTGGTTGATTAATTTCCCAACCAAAGTCTTGCAGTCTTCAGCATAGGCGATTGGTGACAACATGTGGCAGTGCCACATCCATTCTATATCCAAAGGTGCTACCAGAATTTGTTGGTCATGTTTTGCTGCTAGGGGTAGCCAGAAGGTTTCATACCGATACAGAGCTTTCTTTAGGAAATCTGGGTTGTAGAGTTCTGGCCGCTGATTTACGGATTTTAGAAATGATATCTGGTAGCCACAAGTAGATTCTAAGGAAACACTTATATGCACAGTTTCACTGCTGGATTTTAGAGGCATCCTGCAAAAGAAAGAAGAATAGAAACGATTAATAATATTAATATTCCAAAACGTAATCACATCATTATGTAAAAATTCAACTTAATCAGTAGCACTTGTTAAGTTTAGTCAGGCATAACACCGTAAATTCAAGGACACCAACTCAGGATCAATTCTCTGGTGGAAGCAAGACAAATATAATGTCCATACTGGATATATTCAATGTTTGCATATTTAGGAAACTCTATGTGGCACACTATTATGCCATAGCACACAGTTTGAGAATCTCTGGCATTTAGGGAATTCTTGTGCAAGCATGTAAAGTAGTAGTAACTCTTTGAAGTACTGGTGGTTTATACAACCAAAAAAAAATGAAATCCCTAAGTGTATCCTATCAATCGTTTTGGGAACTGACAGAAAGGTCAGAGGAAATGTATGATTTAAACCTTTTCTGATTTCTGTTTGAAGTTGTGAGTTTCGTGATATTTGGTGGACATTGGGAAGCGGTGATAGGCAGAGAGGGAGAGAAAGAGAGAAAGGACGAGAGAGCAAGACAGAGAGAGGGAGAGGGGAAGGCTTTGGAGGAAGAGAGAAAATTCGAGTGGGAAGGAATAAATGGAAGTGAAAAGGGGAGGAGGATTTGAAGGAAAAAAGAATGGGAAATATAAAATAGAAAGAAAAGGAAGGAAAGAAGAAAGGAAGTGGCAAGGGAGTGATAAAAAAAAAATGGTCAGGAGGAGATTGAGAAAGTGAGATGAAAATGAAATTACTGGAAAGACGGAAACAATAGATAGGTTCCAGTAGACACACACATACAACATTCTTATATTCGGTTGATCTTGTCTTGGTCAACACCCAACCCAAATTTATTCATCTATAGTCTAGAAAGCTTTTCAGCTTTAGACACTAAAAACATTAAATTTTTTTTGTGTGTCACTTCAGTCACTTATTTCCCAATATCAGTTAATGTAATTCATGTAGTTTCTCAAGTGTTTTTTAATGTTTTACATATACTTACATATACTTTGTTACTATGATACTATGTGTAAATTCTCTCTTGTTGGGATCATCAGTAGCTTACCACATAACTGTTCCAAGATTTTTAAAAATCTATATACATACATGTATTATATATATATATATATATATATATATATATATATATATATATATATATATATATACATATATTATATATATATATATATATATATATATAGATATATATATAGATATAGATATAGATATATATATATATATATATATATATATAGATAGATAGATAGATAGATAGATAGATATAGATATATATATCTATATCTATATATACCATATATTTTGATGGATAAGACAACACTTGAAACATCTAAAAACATACCTAAAAATAGTGTTGTCCAATTAATACCAAAAGGGTTGTTATCCTAGAGTGATTCTTTGCTTTTTGGCCTTTTCTTCTTCTTTTGTAGGTTTCATAGAGATTCCTTGTCTTAGGTAGATGAAATGGCCAACTTTCTTTGATTTTGACAGTTGTATTCTTATTATCGATGTGGTTTTTGCACATGACCTTCATTTTACTGAAGTTTGTGTGTAGGGTGACTTTCTTGCTTTCTTCATCTAGCTAATCAAGCATTAGTTGGTGGTTGTGTAGGTTCTCTGCAAAAAGGACGATGTCTGCAAATCTGAGTTTCTCGGATATTCGCCGTCTATTTTGATTCCTCAATTCTCCCCGTCCAGGTTTTGGAGTCACCTTGTCTTGCTCCTTTTTGGAGCTGGAAGGGTTAAGAGTCTTTAGGTAGCCTGATAAAAGAGTTGCCATGACTGCATAAAGGTTGCAGTACTCTGACATATGAAGGGTCTTCACCTTGTAGAGTGATGGCCTTCATGAACATGGGAATTCCTACAAAGTCGAATCCTTTCTTGAAGTCTATAAATGCTACAGCAAATGGCATTTTGTATTCTGCTGCTTTTTCTTTCAGGTGATTTATTGAATGGAAATGGTCCATGGTTGAGTAAATTCTTCTAAATCCAACCTATTCCCATGGTTGGTTTTCATCTATTGTTTCAGTGATCTGGTTGGTGATGAAATCACAACATATCATATCAAAACTCTCATTTGAAATGATTCACCGTGATTACATAGTGAATGTATAATTTCACTTAAACAACTAGACAGAATAAATGGTTGAAGAAAATGAGACTGCTACAGGAATCAAACCGGCAACCAATAGGGTAGCTGTTTCAATGTAACGTTGCTCTTACCATTGAACTAATCAGTTACCAATAATGCAATGGCCCAAATAACTATTTAAACTCCAAATTCCCATTTTGCTTATTCACGATCTATATCTGATCTATTGTGGCCAAATGATACATTCACTGTGTAGTAACAGTAGATCATTTCAAACAAGAGTTTCAGTATAATATAATGCAATCTATAATCACCCTGTCAGATCATGTATCCATTTCTTAATAACACACACACACACACACACACACATATATATATATGTGTGTATGTGTATGTATGTGTATGTGTGTGTGTGTGTATGTGTATGTGTGTGTGTGTGTGTGTGTGTGTGTGTTTGTGTGTGTGCAGTATGGCATGTTCAACTCTAGTTGAAAAATATCCCTACAAGATATAGGATAAAGATCAAACGGTACCTCTTCATTGAAAATAAAAGGTCCAGAG